>JBBPCX010000154.1:9641158-9656305 GCA_037974365.1 Hydrocynus forskahlii | reverse complement strand
TCTACAATGTAGCCAATAATAAAAACAAAGGAAATTGTTGAATGAGAGGGTGTGTCCAAACTTTTGACTGGTAGTGTTTCTATTAATACACATGGGACACATTATGATAGTAATGTGATCTGCAGTGACCCCTCAGGTGGACCAGAGACCCCTCTGTGGGAGGTCAAGCGTTCAGACCCCTTGAGACACGCCCACCTGAGGAGAATGTGGTGAAGGACTGATCTGACTAGATCACAGTTTTCCACACCTCTGTAGATCAGTGCCTGTGATTCTTACACCACAGACCTCTCAGACAAAGGTCCTTTGTCTTTATAATACAGGGTTTCTACTCACTATAATACGTACATTCAGTAGGGATGGGTATCGTTTGAATTTTTTTTTGCCATTCTGATTCCGGTTCCGGTTCTGCTTAATCGATCCACAAAGGTAAAAAAACAAACAAAAAAAAGGACAACTGTTTAAATAACAAACCAAACTTTATTGAGAATGATTGAAACCAAACAGTCAACTGATTTGTTAACAATAAAACAATTTGCAATTAAATAAATAACTGAAGAAAGTTACATCACATTAAAAAAAATGTGTATTTGGGCTTTTTTTTTTTTTTTAAACAAACCTAGCGAATCTCAACTGAAACAGGTCCTGGCAGATGCGGACCTGTTTGACAGCGAACGGATGACACATCAACTGAAGTAATTTCATCAGGCTCAGAATCAGAATCAGAATCGCGTCTATTGGCCTATTGGAGCAGCAGCATGCTCTGTAAGAGACACATGGGTGTGGTGTAGATACATGTACACACTTAATTTTACATATAGTTGTTGTTTTATACTGTTGTGTTTGAAGACACCATCAACCCGAGTCTAATTCCTTGTATGTGTTCGTTCACATACTCGGCCAATAAACATGATTCTGATTCTGATTCTGATTCTGAAATGGCGACTGGCGCTGTATGACGGGCTCTGGGTCTAAAGTCCACAGGACACTTGCTGTGTCTGTAGCTGCAGACTGAGTGGATGTCTGCCGGCGGCTGCAGGACTAAACGCCCGAACACTGCAGCTGCGTCGTATCGGGAAGCGTCTTGTGCGAAACTGGGCACTGTGTCAATTGACGCATGCAGCCATTCTAGTGTTAAGAAACGATTTTTAGAACCGAAAAAAAAAAAAAACAGCCGGTACCGGGTATTTTCGATTTGGAACCTAATTCCGCTTCCCATCCCTACATTTCAGTTGATGACGTGAACCAGCTGGAAGTAAACAGCCGTGTCTGTCTGAAGTACAGATCTTCTAAAAGTACATATCAAGCACTTAATCTGTGCAGACATGAATGAAAATTTTGTCAGTAAATTTTTGTTGATCAAAAGTGGCCAAATTCATAAAATCATTTACGTCTGATGATGATCAAATGATGGTTATTATCAATAACAAGCTTGCCTTGTCATAAGGAGTCATTGATCCATTCAGTAGTTCCTGAGGAACTACTGCTCTTATATATCACTCTAATTCAGGAGCGTCAGGTTCACATAATAAGCCCTTTTACTGACCTCTTACACTCCTCTAAATGAAGAGGGCACTGCAGTCAGTTCCTTTTGAGTCCCTGCCAAGTTGAGCTCTGTGCCTCACAGTGGATCTGAAATGTGTGTGTAAATAATGTATTGCTTGAGTATTCGAAGAATCAAAGTAGGGGTGAGGAAACCTAGTATGCATCACATACTGCATCATTTTTCTAAGGTTTTACCTGTTTTTTACAGATTCTCAAAACAACATAATCAAAAACCATTAATACAATGATTTTTATTCAGTGTTTTTAAATTAAGCATGACTGATTATGCTGATTGCAGTGAAACATAATTGGTCAGTGTTTTTTTAAGTACTGATGATTTCAATAAATAGATACTCAGAAAAGCACATTGTAAATGTGATGTATTTAGTCCTGATAAAGATAAACATGGTCTCAATGCCCACCTCTAGCTCAGAGTTCACAGGCTTTTTTTTCTCTCACAGTTTGGCTAATCCCAAAAGATTTTGTTCCTTCTTTGCAGTTGTTGAGATACCTTTGTGTAGATATGTGTTTGTAATCCTTTGAGATTTCATTCGATGTGTGACAAAATAATATTTTTGTTTCTTTCTCGTTCTGTGTTGTCTCAGGGGTAGGAGCAGATCCTAGTAGGCCTCCATGTCGAAAAGCGAAGGATTTGCGCAAAGAACGCCGGCTACAAAAAGAGCAACAGAGACGACAGGAGGGAGGCGCTCTGACCAGTCTGAATGTGCCACCTTCCAATCCAGCATGCAATCAGCCTAAAACCTTAGAGGAATTCATTGCAGACTCACTGCCTGATGACCCCATCCATCGTCTAGAGGTTAGAAGTTGCCCAGAGTTGTGTTACAATGCCTCATTAATGTCCTCTTTACATTTTCATAAGTCCATAAAAAAGAGCAGACGCTTCAAACTACTAAAGTTATAGAATCGAGAAGAGGCCATGTCCTATTGTGCTGAGAACTCCATTCTTGCTTTTGCTGCATTTGCTTGGGTGAGGTCAGCATAGGTAAAGATTCTGCCTTTTGTGCTTCGTAAGCAATGCTGTATAAGAAACCAGCTTGTCCCTTGTTTGTCACAGTCCCTTGAGACCCCACAGGCGAGGCTCATCTTTTAATGAACTAATCTCTTCTGGACTTTTCTGATTTGATTGACTGCAGCATGTCTTTCAATTTTCTTAAGTGACTAGCCGGCAATGGCAACTTCATTGGATTGAGCTTACTGATGCACCTCCTCTCATCTTGTTTACTCATAATACAATGTTGCTGATGAATCAGCTTGGAATGTTAACGATTTTGAAGACATATCACAGGGTTCCCATTGAAGCCTTAAAGGTCTTATAAATTCTTAAAACAGACATTAAAGAAGTCTTATTTAAGACTTAGAGAAGAGCCATTGTCATACATATTAAATAAATTCCAAACAGCCTGCCAACCAGCAAACTGGTCCTGTTAGCAGCTGACCCCTGGTAAAGGATTAGAGGCCTGGAGAACTAATAAAGTTGAAAAGAAGGAAAAGAAAGCATGGTTGGATTATATTTCACTCTTATTTTTCTTGTTCAACCAAAAAAAATAGTATTCAAACCATTCTGATATTTAATATTGTATTCTCAGAGACTTTAATCGATTGGATGGATTTTAATGGTATCAGAATCAGCTTCAACAAGGTGTTAATTGTCATCTTTAATGATTTTATAAAGATACGTTCAGTTGTCAAAGTTACTGATGGTGCTGAAATGGTCAACCGTGGTACCTAATTCTAAAACCCACTAGTGGTGTTCTGAAGTGCTTTGACCTGTTTTAGCAGTCTGCTGTTATCAACCCATCACTCTTTGACATAATGGAAATTAAGGAGTTTATGCTAGATTGTGATGTATCGCAGGTTCCCTTTTTGCCCTTCTCTTCCTTTTTATCAACAGTGCGTTTGGGGGAGAATGAGCAGTGTTCTGGGAAGTCGCCTGTGATCATTAAGTGTGGACAGAATTCAGCGAAGGGACACTGTGCTCCCATCTCTTAATGAGATGTTTATACATGTGCAAATCGTATCTGTCGAGCACAAACACGCCAAACAGTGTGAAAGGTTACACTGACAAATTTGAGGGAAATTACATAGCATATGTTCATCTGAGGAAAATATTTTGAATATTTCTGTGTTGAGAAATTCAAGATAGTAAACGTTTACAAAACATACAGCCAAAGAGGAAAGGGTCACTCAGTTTTAAAATAACTCTGCATGATCCAGGTGTACCTGATCTGTGTTTCTTTTGGCTAGTTAAGAAAAAAAACTGCATCATGTCTAAGTGATATAAAATAATTGATCAATTAAAATATTTCACAATTTTATAATATGTCAAACAGTTTCGCAAGAGACTTGCCGATATAACAGGATAGATCCAACAAAGATACATCAGCTTGAACTGCCCTGTCTTGGTCTCTATATTATAACCAATGAATTCCTACCAATATATGTACATCTTCTAGAATGTGCTTAATAAAATGCTAGGTATTGAATTCTTAAAGGTTGACTGTGATAACAAACATCATGTCAGTATTAATATTTCCAATATTGGGTGTAACATCATTAGAGTAATTAATATTTAGCCGTTATTTCTTTAATGAAGTAGTGGAACACATTACTCAAATGTAATGCAGTTAAAATTCGTGTCTTCTATACAGATTATATATGTGGGTTTGGCACAACTCTATGGATGTGACCAGCACGGCACATAGAGGATTGAGGAATTCGATACACTTGACAGTGAAAACTTGACAGGCCATCAAGCAAATCTTGTAACCCTGCGAATATGAAAAAAAAGTAAAAGATGTTGAAGAAGAAAACCTCAGTCTCACCTAAACAGGCAAGACATGATTCTTATTTAGACATGCCTCAGTAAGCTTAGCCTTTTATTCATAAAACATGTAGTTGCTGGATTCACTAAATACTGATCGTCATTTAATTCTAAATAATGATTTACTGTTTAGGTGTAATTGTGCATTTTTGGTGTCATGCGGTATTCCAAAGTGCCCTCCAGGGGGAAGTGTAAGTACACAGAATAGCCTCTTCTTTTTTTTTTTTTTTTTTTTTTTGGTACTGGCCTTTTTTAACACAGCTTTTGTCGTCATCCTCCTGCCTTTGTTACATGAAACCCCTGTACTATTATGACACAACTCAACTTCGCCACGTCTTGGTTGGTCCTCATCAAATACTGGAAAATCTCAGGAGAACATCTAAACTGCTTAAAAGATGCTACTTATATTTATCTCAGAGAAAAGTCACTACTATTCTTATTACAACAAACAAAGTCTTGGCAAACTTTTAATATAAGAGTCTCTATTAAAACCAGATAAAATAAACCCGCTGTTTAACAAACTCCTACTTTCTCGGCATGCTCAGTCCGGGGGACTTGCGAAGAATAAGCACCTCATACAAGAAGAGACAGAGTTCTTTTAATCAGAAACAGGTTTAGCCAGTCTGTTGAATAGTTTTGCAAATTTTTCTCCCTCCTCCGAGGCCAGTGCGGTCTCTAATAACATATTAGATGAATGCAACACTTGAACCTGCTTTTGGACATCCACAATTATATTAATGTGCATTTTATTGAAAGCATTATGGGAACATTAGAGTTTTTTTTTTTTTTCATTTTACTTAAGGAACCATGGGAGTATAAGCCAAAAACCATAAAGGTCTTTAGGTTTCATTCATTATTTCTCTTAAATTTTATAATTTATAATTAATCCTTGCCTATGCTTTCTTTCACCCAACCAAATCAGAAGACTGCAGACTGCAGTTCATTGACATGCTAATATTACATAGGTGGTCCTTCTTGCTGTTTTATCAAGTTTTGATCTGAGATTTTTTTCCTGCCTATTGACCTTCCTTATCTCTGTCAAGTTTTTTTCTCACCCTTTCTCTCTTCGTAATGCATTTACTTTTCTTTTTAATCTTTTCTTGAAATGTCTTCCTTTGAAGGTGAGGCTAGTGCGCTCTGCGCCCCCCAGTCCACAGTTTAAAGCTTCTTTCGACGCTTCTTACCAAGTGTACAAACTCTACCAGATGGCCATTCACCGTGATCCACCTGACAAGCCTAGTGAGAGCCAGGTCTGGTGTCTCCCAGCTCACTGGGCAGTAGGGTGGGGTGGACAGTACTTAATTTTGTACAGGTTGAAACTTGCACACATGACTTGGCCTCTTTTGTTTACGTGAACTCTACAGCTACAGTGTTCACCCCAGGACGGAATTAAACCTAGGGGAAGCAGGAGTGGGGGAAGGTGGTCATTTTTCAATATATATAAATCAATCAGTATAAGTTTTACTTACCTAGATTTTCAAATAAGGTACGTGTGGTTTAAAACTGGAGAAGAGTAAGTTATTTGTGTTATGTGTAATGTTATTTTGTACCTGTGTAATGTAAATTTCTACTCAGTTTGCAGGATTGAACCACAGAAATAGGGTCAAAAACAAATGCAGCTGAAATTCTTATGTTACAAAAAGCATGCACTTGTTCGTACCAATATGAAATATTTTGAAATTTGTTCAAATGAGACACAATATCACTGGGTGGCCTTAAATATAACTAAGAAATACAGAGTTAAATCTTTAACCAATTCTTAATACTTCCAAACATGATTTAGTGTTATTTCATTTGCAGTAACGTCTGAATTTAGATTCCAATTCAAATGTATCACAAATGCAAGGCGTGTGTAAAGAAGAGATGAATGATGCCTCGAGGAATGTGGCACCTTGATGTAGGAAAAGTTAAATAAAAGCTGGACACAGAAAGCATGGTACCTTGACATTAATGAGACGTGTCTTTAAACAGACTAGAACTAGGTGAGATGGAATAACCTGTTCAAATGAAGAGGAAATGAGGCAAGGTAGAAGCCAAGAGAGAAGAAAATAAGGGATGGCGGTAGGTGTTTCTTGTGAGTTTGCAAGCGGGAGACAGAATGAATAAGGTTCTCAGAAATAGGAAAGAGAGACGAAGGAGAAAAAAGTTGGAGGAAATGAGAAAACTGCTCCCATACGTACCAGGCATGCAGTGTTGCTACAGGTGTCTTGGTGAAACGGGGAGGCTGTTACTCACTGTTTGGGTTTGGCGCAGGTATTTTACCTCCACTCCCTTCTTGGGCCATGTCGGTAAACGTCCATCCTCACCTTCTTCAGGTCTGTCTCTGGAAATTCTTCATCAGCGGCTTGTTAAGTTTTGCTCCCTTCATAATCCTACAAATTCATATCCTTTGCTGCTGCACTCAGGCCACAAGAAATGTTAATTCTGTCATTAGTTATTGTACTGAAGTGTCTGTGATTCTGTTTTACATTTTCCTTGAGCATTTTCTTAAATGCATAGTACAGTTATTCCAGATTTTTTACGTGTGCTCTGACTTTACACCTTATACTTTTTGTTGGATGTTTTTCCACATAGAGCTTCTTTCCTAATTGCTAATGTCTCATTCTGTGCTGACAATTATACCACAGCTAATGAAAGATTTGAGAGCCAATTCTGTCCTGGTGTGTCTTTTTTAATGTATTTAGAAATATTCAGAAGATTCACTAATTCTGTGAATCTGAGGACCATGCAAGTTACTGTGCAAATGCTTCACAGTGCAAAATGGTTCAGAAATCACATGAAGAAGGCAGTTTGCAAGGGGAAACAACCAACCTTTGACCTTATCAGAGGATCTGGCGCCTTGCAGCCTTTAGAATCTACAGTGAGGTCCATAAATATTGGGACATCGACACAATTCTAATCATTTTGGCTCTATACACCACCACAGTGGATTTGAAATGAAACAAACAAGATGTGCTTTAACTGCAGACTTTCAGCTTGAATTTGTGGGTATTTACATTCAAATCAGGTGAACAGTGTAGGAATTACAACAGTTTGTATATGTGCTGGGTAATGGGAAAAATCAACAATCATAAATCAGACTTTCACTTTTTAGTCTGCAAGTTGCAGATCCTTTGCAGTCAATTACAGCCTGAAGTCTGGAATGCATAGACATCACCAGGCGCTGGGTTACATCTCTGGTGATGCTCTGCCAGGCCTCTGCTGCAACTGTCTTCAGTTCCTGCTTGTTCTTGGGGCATTCTCCCTTCAGTTTTGTCTTCAGAAATTGAAATCCATGCTCAGTTGGATTCAGGTCAGGTGATTGCCTTGCCATTGCATAACATTCCACTTCTTTGCCTCAAAAAACTCTTTGGTTGCTTTCACAGTATACTCTGGGTCATTGTCCGTCTGCACTGTGAAACACTGTCCAATGAGTTTTCTCCCTGGCAGCCATACATGCCCACGCCATGACACTACCACCACCATGCTTCACTGATGAGGTGGTATGTTTTGGATCATGAACAGTTCCTTTCCTTCTCCATACTCTTCTCTTCTCATCACTCTGGTACAAGTTGATCTTTGTCTCAGCTGTCCATAGTATGTTGTTCCACTAATCTGGCCTTCCTGTTTTTGAGGCTAACCAATGGTTTACATCTTGTGGTGAACTTTCTGTATTCACTCTGGTGAAGTCTTCTCTTGATTGTTGACTTTGACATGCATACACCTATCTACTGGAGAGTGTTCTTTATCTGGCCAACTGTTGTGAAGGGTTTTTTCTTCATCAGGGAAATAATTCTTCGGTCATCCACCACAGGTCTTCTGGGTCTTTTGGTGTTGCTGAGCTCACCAGTGCATTCTTTCTTTTTAAGAATGTTCCGAACAGTTGATTTGGCCACACCTAATGTTTTTGCTATATCTCGGATGGGTTTGTTTTTATTTTTCAGCCTAATAATGGCTTGCTTTACTGATAGTGACAGCTCTTTGGTTCTCATATTGAGAGTTGACAGCAACAGATTCCAAATGCAAATAGCACACCTAAAATGAACCCTAGATCTTTTATCTGCTCCTTGTAAATACGATAATGAGGGAATAGCACACACCTGGCCATGGAACAGCTGAGCAGCCAATTGTCCCATTACTTTTGGTCCCTTAAAAAGTGGGAGGCACATATACAAACTGATGTAATTTCTACACTGTTCACCTGATTTGTATGTAAATACCCTCAAATTATAGCTGAAAGTCTGCAGTTAAAGCACATCTTGTTCGTTTCATTTCAAATCCATTGTGTATAGAGCCAAGAAGATTAGAATTGTGTTGATGTCCCAATATTTATGGACCTGACTGTATGGAGACTTTTGGAGTCCATTTGGTTTTCCAAGTAATGTTTGGAGTCATGGAGTCAACAAAAGCCAGCTTTTTCAAACAAATCTTCCTTCAAATCCAGCATTCTGGGATGAGAGCTGTTAGGTTTACCATGGTTTCCTTGAACATCTGAATCTGAGTCTGACGGGTTGACTTTAACATATGTTGCTCATCTCTGTAAGTCTGGAGAGTATGATTGTAATGGAGTGGCGGTCCACTCTTGCGCCTTCTTGGTATGGTGACTTTCTTGTACCTCCATCCTTAAGTGCGCTCTCCTGTTCTTTGGTGCTTGTATTTCTTTAAATAAATACATTAGAAGTGTTCACCAGTAGAAAACCGCCTCCTTCAAGTAGTTCCTTCTGCCCTAGAATACTGTTGGAACAAGCAGAATTCAAAAGTCCTTACAGAACCTTGTGCAAAATCTGCAAAATGAGCAAATACACTCTTGAAGAAAAAAATTACCCAGCTCCTGTGTGGAACATTCTTGTAATACATCTTTTTAAAAACATGGTTTTATTGTATTGCTCAAAGTTTTAGTTATTTTGCCTTTAAACCTTGGAAATACACCTCACATTCACAGATATGGTTGTGGCCCTTTGGTGGGTGCTGTCTATACTATATTTTTTACTATCACTCAATGTCTGTGTCTCCGTAAATGTCTCAGACTGAGATGATTATGAGCCATGAAGAATGTCCGCTCCATAACTGTAACGGCATGACCATTACACCAAGGCCCTCTGTAACTGCTGGAGATATCTGATGTACATTTGTTACAGCCTGTTGGTAGAATCACCAAATTATTGGGTGATTATGTTAGGTGTATGTGTTGCACTGCTTTTTAGATGCCAGTTTAACTGATCCAGGATACTTTTTGCAGTAATTTAAACTTTGCAGAAGTATACAGCACTACCTTGTTTAAATGAATGTCCAATTTAATTGCACCTGCTGTCCAGTTATATTTTCATGTGACACTAAAAACAATCCCTCATTCCAGGGTTGTGGAGAAACCAATAGATTATATCTCTTTATGCTACTGTTTTTGCTCTCCCACAAAGATTGGGTCCAGGGTTGTATACGTGTCAGTACATCTATTGAAACATGCCGAAAGACACAAGAGAATGGATTTTTGTTGGATTACTAGCACTAAGTCTACATATGTATTTTGTTTGACTTGTCTTTGGTGTTATGTGGCCTACTGTATAGTTGTACAAAAAAAGTGGACGACATGGAGTTGTAGAAGCTCACTCAAAGCTAGCTTTAAAACCTTTATTAAGCTGCTTTTTGGAGATGTTAGGTGTTACACAAAACACTGAATGGTGGTCTAGAAATCAACACAGCATTTATTTTACCCTTTGTGACCAGCATAAACCAAAGCTGTGCACCATTAGCTGCGCCAATGCTTGTTTCTTGGCAAGACTTTGATTTAGAACCAATTGTAACTGCTCCCTGTATTAAACAACCTAGTATAATGAAGAGCCAAATTAGGCCTTACAGCACCGGAAGAAACTAATATGACTTGATTAGTTGCCTTTTTGCTGTATCTGGATGGGTTTTTCTGAGAAAACCATCCCTCAAAGCCTCCTCCTGTCTCAGTATGGTGGCTGCGCCTTTCATCAGGAAGAACAGACTTTAATGTATGTTCTCAAATAATTGCTGTAGTTCACAGTTCGAACTATAAATGTTAATTATAAAGGCGTTCCTGCATGGGTGGAGCTATAAGGGCTCAAGTTGCGTTTGACTTACAGTTCTAGAAAGATTTGTTTTTGGATAATTGCTCAAATAGATAGCAGTGATCATATGGAAAGTTCAAGTTCAAGTAAAACCTTGGTTTAGCCCTGGGTTTTCATCATTATTTTAGCTGGTTTACTAAATACATTGCCAAGATGATGTTCAGCTGCAGAAGAAATAACACAAATCTCAATTTCTATCAGTGTCTCAAAGACATTAAAATGTTATTAACATTGTTAGTTTATTTATGTTCCCTGTATTTGAAAATTTATAATTTCAGTGCCTATTACGGTATCAGTGGCCCCTTTTCCTTCAGTCTTGGTCTAACAGCTGTATAATTGTTTCTGTTCCTTTCTTTGTCTCATATTATAGAGTTGAAACTCACTTTTAAAATAAGCCTTCATAGTAATTTTTGATAAACAGTGGTCAGATAAACAGTATTCTGGGCTCTAAAAAGTACCTCTGTTGCCAGTTTACATGATCTGGTCAGCCTGACTCAGAACACGCATGAAGGACGATGGTCATTTAAGAGTGTATAAATGGTTCATCATGGTTCATGGTGTGGCTTTTCGCTTTTAGATTTGATTAAGACACCTTGAGTCTTATTCTCACGCTCCATCATTAGTCTAACTTTTTGCATTGTTCTGGTCTCTTAGTTATGTAGATTATATGTAATTGGTGCCTCAACAGTGGGTGCTATTTTCCTTTAAGTGGGTGCTCTCCAGTCTTGCTGAATCTGAACTGACATGGCGGCAGTGCACTAGCCTCACCTTCTGATCTCTATTTTCCCCCAGTTTTCTCCCCATTTTGTGTTTTCCTTACATTACACACCTGAGATCACATGGCTTATGAACATGATCTGATTCTTGTATGAAAACTGAAAGAGTAGTCAAAAGAAAACTGTCATCATTCTAATTAGTGATTTGCTATATTCCACCCATTGTTAGTTGTGTTAGCTTTAAATAAAGAAATGTCATTATTGCATATTGTACAAGTGCTGGAAGTGGGAAAATAAGTTTGTCCTTCGCAGTTTGTAGGAAATTAGCAGATGTTTGAATTGGGGGTGTGCATTATGAAGACACAAAGCAAGTTTAGCTGCATGCATGCAAGAATTTTTTTCATTATTATTTATTTATTTTTAAAATTATTATTACGTAGTTGTTCTCCCCAATTTGATGCCATCCACTAGTTAACTTTTCCTGCTTTCACAAAAAGCTACCAAGCCGGAAGAGTGGTACATGTACTGCCACTTACTGTCACTAACACGTCACTGGATAGCTCAGCGTACTTTGAGAACACTAATGATATACCGGCAAAATGAAGATAGCATGTTATTCAATAGCGCAGGAGCGGAAAATTCTGTCATCAGCAGAAAGTTCAATCAAGAGTTCAAATTTCCAGGTACTTCTCTTTATGAATGACAACCTACATTTTATCAGACATTCTACGTTAGCGAATTAGTTACACTTTAAAGGATAAAATAGTGACTAACACTGTTGCCTGTGTTGGAGCATAGCTGGCAAATATGTCGGCCTAGCCACCCGCTTTGGCTAGAATCATGCTAGGTAATTGAGGAAGGTCATCCCTACCCATCCAGAGAGTCTATTTAAACATAAATTACTTATGCTTGGATTCCTGGATGATTGTGGCATCGCCTGGGAGACTTACAATTTGAAGTGTTTTATTAGTCAGAATTGTTGGGTCTTTGCTCTACTGTGGTGAAGCGTATTGAATACCTCAATAGCGTTTTCAGTATTCACATGCTGGCTCCTGGAACACTTATGCACATCTCTAATGTGAACATTGTGGTGTTGTCTTAGCCTTTTCATTATTGTTGCCTAGTAGTTATGCACTCTTTGGTCATGCGGTATTTTTATTTATTTATTTATTTATTTAATCATGCTGGTTGGTGTCTCTTGTTCATATATCCTTATTTCATCTTCATTTTTTCCATACCGCTTCACTCTTTGAGGTTCATATATTACTACTTACCCTAAAACACTGTCTTAAACACTTTATGTGCTATATAGCATTCCATATGTGCTTTTCACTATCCATTTCTGGTCACTGGACCACTTCCTTTCCTCCTTCTAATGGTCCCTCCATCCTGCTGCCCCTGAAGGTGAGGCTAGTGCCCGTCAGCTTTGAGGACCCTGACTTCTTGGCGTCCTACAAGCAGTCTGCGGCGCTGTACGCCCGTTACCAGATGACCATTCATGGCGACGATCCATTCGATTGTGGGGAAAGCCAGGTATGACTTACAAGTGTCATTTTCATGTAATACCATTTTGAAGTGCCGTGACTCACAGCACTGTGGATTCACTCTTCAAGACAATTTTTTTTTGCATGAGTTCCATTTTCCTTCAGATATAAGCTTCCTAAATTTTGTGGTCATTGTTGGCATGTTTAATTTTAGACTTCGGTACAGCCTCAGAAGAGCGAGCTTAGTTCTTCATATGTAAAAGCACATTTCAGCCTGTTTAATGTACTGTCCACTTGTCTCAACTGGACATACATCTTCTAACAGAGAACAAAAACATACAATGAACAAAAATGTGAATAACACTACTTTTTTATTCAGTATTTCACATACAACATTACCCTAAAATTAATTATGTTGTCTTTGTAATGAATTATGCAGCAGGTATGTGTTCTTTAGATATTGATGCTATTCATAAAATGTTTAGAAAAGCATATTGTAACATCATTCATCATGATTATAATAAATATTGTCATTTTTTCCCACTCTACAGAAAAGCATATTGTGATGTTTATTGTGATCCATAAGGATAAAAATGGTCAAATTGCCTACCATGGTTTGCCGTAGAAATCAATTATCACAAGTGAATTTAAGGTATACGCACTTTAGAACCTCCAGATTATAAATGGTAAAATGAACAGGAGAAGCAAAAAAGACCTGGAGAGAAGCAGGAAGCTTTAACCTGTAACCTGTGAAAGATTTTGTCCCCTCAGGCCTGGAAACTGAACCACCTCTGCCAAGGTGGCTCCGCAAATTAATAAATGCTCCAGCTTATAAAATGTGGCCACGAATAAATAGTAAAAGCTGTCAAAGTCGTCCTTCTCACCCAGATTCTTTCCTGGTGCCATAACCGTCTTTAAAGTGTAGAAGGCGTGTGTTTGCACGAGTGTGTTAGCCCAGCTCCAGCCAGTGTTCATGACCTCAGGACAAACACTCTGCAGAGAGGAAAAAGATCTGTTATGTGGTTCAGGGGTAGTATGGGGAAATACCTATGGGATATACCACGAAGCTTAGCGTAGCTGAGTTTCCTCTGAAGAACTAAACCAAACAGCATTAATTTTTGTCTGCAAATAACCCGTTACTTGTTTAATGAGTTTGGGTTTAGGCTGATTTAGCATGTAAACACCAAGTTTCCGCATTGTAATGTTTCCATACAATCCATGTATGGAAACTAAGCTGCAAAAATCTTTTTTTTAATAATAGAAAAATTGTTTTTGTGATGTTGCATGAGCAAAAACATTTACATATATCCATCTTTTCGGCCTATAGCAGTTTAGCCCTGCCCATTCAAGCTGAAATTATTCTTTTTCTTTTACCAGTTCCTGTGGTCGATACATTACATGATTTAGTTGATGATTGAACCCCCTCACGACTGATGCAGAACAAGTCGTTTATGTCCCTTGGTGAACGTCTCCGTTCGTTCTAGTGCTTTATGTACAATAGCATGACAACATTGTTTCCACAGATTACAAAATGTGTATGGCAAGTTAACCTCTCGGAGGTGCATGAATTGTAACAGTATATTGTCGCCACTCATCTTAAGAGTGAGACAGTGTTGTTATATTTCATAGAATGTTTAGATTGTTTCCCAAGTCTGCCATAAACACAAGCATTATTGTATGTGCAGGAAATTGAACCCCACTCCTCCGTGTACAAGGCTGGAATGTTACTCGCAATGTTATTTAATTGCTAAGTCTTTGGGTTATAACTCTGTTTAAGAGTTTAGGGCCTGGCATAAACCATTGCTTTTAGTAATAAAAAACATTTTGGCAAGATATGGCCCTTTCTTCCAATATTTGATTGTTGTTTAAAATAACTGCAGTATTAAATGTGACGCTTTCCTAAAGAGATTGTCAATGTTCTATCCGTGGCATGTCCAGTGCTGCACTGATGTATGCCTTCATGAAGTCAACCAGTTTGAAATCACACGTGGTGGAACAGCACCAATTGGTAGTCAACCTTCGTTCCAGTGGCAGTCCTGGGATTCAAACCCACGCCTTTCTAATCACCGTTGCAACACCACTAGGCCACACATATACATATATTAGGGCATTAACAGAAGGGTTGACTAGTTGTCTTCAGAGGCACAAGTTGACGACAAGTCGTGTGTTTTTTTTCCTCTATCTGTGCGCGCACTTGCATACACTCTGATGGCTTATGCTGACACGCGTTTTCCTTGACATAACCAATTATTATATTCACTTCATAAAAAGGGCGGTACCGTTGGCACGTAGAGGGGAATATAAACACAATCTGCAAGTTGGTATTAAAGTACAATAAAAGTACGAGAGTTCTGCATGGCCATCTGAAACGGCACCGCTAGCTAACATGGCTAACGCTAAGCACTGCAGAGAATTGTCCAGTCCAGAGGACGCTGAGTGGCGCTGCGGCTTAAACTGTTCCCACTTTCTGTTGTACACTTAAATTTACCAGA
>JBBPCX010000154.1:9624224-9641058 GCA_037974365.1 Hydrocynus forskahlii | reverse complement strand
TCTCTCTCAAAAAGTTTTTGATTCCCTAAAAAAAAAAAAAAAAAAAAAAAAAAAATATATATATATATATATATATGTAGGTGTATGTGTGTATATATATATATGTGTGTGTGTGTGTATATATATATATAAAATGTGTGGATAATTTGTATATATAATTTTTTTATAAAATCATAAAGTGGCACCAAATTTAGTTCTAGTTTATGTAACGTACAAAATTATGTATTTGACATCAGATATAAATATACTCTGGCCTAACTGAGATAATAGATTTATATGTATCTGCTTTATCCCTGTCTTGTCATATTTTAAAATGGACACCCTAACCTTGGGGTGGGGCAAAATCGTTTGGTGACCAGGGGTTTCCTTCCAGAGGATACACACTGAATCCCTTGCCTTGAAATACAATGAAAAAAAATCTTTGCATCAGTTGTGTCTAAATCTTTTTGTTCTTGTACCAACTCTTGCTGCATTCTCTTAGATTGTAACTGCTAGTTATGTGGGTATTGTTACTATCTGCATTGCAGTCAGTGGTTTCAAGGGTCGTTAAATTTTATTTTAGAACACTAGTTTTCTGCATTTTGTTTGGATAGTAGGTGCCACTCTGCCCCCTCCACCAAAATTCATTTTGTTAGCTTTCTTTGTAGCAGTTGCAGACCCTCTCAGACCCTGTTCTTTGATTTCTTCCGTGCACGCCGGATGACCAGTTTAGTTTGGTTGGCACATATACTAAATTTGAATAATGTTCACCATCTATTATTTTTTAAAATGGACCAGTTTTTAGATACGTAGAGAACCGATGGCAGTTCGTTCTGTATCTGGTATGTGTGCATGTCTGTGGTCTGTTTTAGAATAGAACCAGAGGTCGTTTGGAAGGAGCCCAAGAATGCCTATTTTATGCGCTATAGGTATTCACTCTTGTTTTAATGAGCCACATTCACAAAGTAATTGGCCCTTGTGTGAACTTGAGCTTAGATTATATTGTTGGTTTCAGAATACTTTTATCGTACCTGTGTGGATGGTCACTCTGTTAGATTGGGTGTACTTTTCATAATCAAAAGTTTTTAGAGGAGTTTGATTGACAGGCTACACAGAAAGCTCAGCTGTTTTAGCTTTGCTGCCTTTCACTTCTGCTCTCTCCACACCTTGTTTGCTGTTCACTACAGGAACAGCAGATGGAGAAAAAGTCATATGGAGCTGCAAACTGTCTGACTAATTCTCTCCAGCCCTGCCATCAGTAAGAGAAGTGGCTCACTGTTGTTGTGCAGCATTTAAAACCACAGGAGCCCACTTTCTCCAGGACTTGTGCGCGGTTCTGGTTTTGTGTGTGTGTCTGTGTGTTGTCTCAGTGAGTGTGCGTTCTTGGGGTGGGCAGCAGTAAAGAAGTAGCGTGTTACTTATATGGTTTTCTTTTTACAGGTATGGAGTCTTTATTGACCTGTAATGTGGTAAATATTCCCAGACAAAGTCTGATGCAAGCCACCTTATCACATAGATTACATATTGGGGGAAACCTCTTCATTTAATTCTCTCTCTCTCTCTCTCTTTCTCTCTCTCTCTCTCTCTCTCTCTCTCTCATTTCTCTATCTTTTTTCTCTCTCAGTCAGTGATGCGTCACTGCAGTCTACCCCACAGCAGAGCGCATTACTGAGTCGGCATCGTCTGCAGTGCGTGGAGCCAACACACACACTTACAAAAAAATGAGCGATGGCTTCTTTTAATTGCTTGTTTTTATAGTTGTGCATTCTCTCTGGACCTATCAACATCCTGTGTGTTGGAACTGGGAGTCCTGTGCTTGGACAAAGTTCCTGGACATTATACACCGTGTGTGTGTGTGTGTGTGTGTGTGTGTGTGTGTGTGTGTGTGTGTGTGTGTGTGTGTGTGTGTGTGTGTGTGTGTGTAGGAGAGAAAGGTTGAGGGTGTGTGATCACTTTTGGCTGGCTCTCCCTCTCTATGAGGTGAACTAATGTGGGGTGAAGATAACACGTATCCCTGTGGCGCCTGGAGGAGTCTTCTGTCCAGAGAGAGAAATAGGACTGTTATACTCTGTGTGTGTGTGTGTGTGTGTGTGTGTGTGTGCGCGCACCTCCTTGGATAAGACCAGTTCATCCAGCATATCCCACAGAGGCTCGATCAAATTAAGCCAATTTTTGCGGTGTGGCAGGGTACAATTTCCTAGACAAATGGTCTAGGACTCTTCAAACGCTAGGTCTTGTGGGGTGTTCTCGATTTGCAGTAGTTAATACCTAACAAACGTGGTCCATTGAAAGACAACGGATTAACCGATGACAGGATCACAGGTGCCCAAGCTAATGCCTGAGGGGAATGACACCTTTCTCTGCTGGCTAAAATAGAAAGGTGTCAGAACACATTGTCCCTTTGGGGCTTCATAACCGGTCAGAGAGCCCATGCTGACCCCTGTCCACTGCTGAAAGCACCTGGAGTGGACATGTAAGCATCAGAACTAGAACGTGAAGCAGTTGAAGTTTGTCTCGTCTGATGAATTACATTTTCTGTCTGATCTCTTTTCTGATGATATCTTATGAAAACAAAATACAATATGCCACAAAATATTGGTGCTTTATCAGTGAGGTACCCAGGTATAACTATACCATTCCTTTTCACCCGCTATTATAAATCAACCACTATTATAAATCCACCAATATATCGGCCAAGCCCTAATATGAAAGACAGACTTTTTTGTTGTTGTTTTTGTTTTTTGTGTGGTTTCACAGGAATGTGTGACTTTCATAAAAACGACCGGTCTGTAGCTATCTACTTTTAAATCACTTTTGACAGTGCCAGTTCATTATCTCTACAGGCAAAACACATGCATTCACAGTGCAGCTTCACATGGCTGTTTATTGTCAATATAATCGTGACTGTGTTTCCTGTAGCTCCTTCCAGCATGGATGGCGAGGTCTGTGCATAGACTCACCTCATATATCACAGAGGTTTCCGGGCTACAATATGTGCACGTGTCCATACATGCCCATACATGAGTTGAGTGCCTGCAAATATATGTTCAGCACGAAAAACAGCCTCTGTTTCTCATTTAGTTTGGTTTGTGAACTAAACCTAGAACCACGCTGTGCTTATCCACAAGCGCAGAGAGTTGCCCAGCCCGTACACAAAGCAGAGCCACAGAGCAGAAAACGGAAAGTCCAACAGATAGAAAAGCCAGTGTGATCAAAACTTACTTGTAAAAGTGATTTTTCTGGGTCAGTTTTTCTTTACATGTTGTGAGTCTCTGTAGTGTAAATGACAACCTTTTTATATTTTACAAAGGCATTTAGGGTGGTTGTAGAATATCATTGAGTTACATGGTAAAACTAGGAGGCCATGTCATATGTGCTTAATTGACAATATTAATGGATAAATTGTAAACGGGTTTAATCATAGTCGATTAACTTTGCTTAAGTGTGAATTTTTTGGATGCATTGTTTGTGCTGTACCAATATTTTAAATGACAGTTCTTTTGTCTTTCCATGTCTCATCTTTCCACAGTTTAAGAGGTTCCTCTGTGACTCACCACTCGAGGTAAGGTTCTTATTACTGAATCCACATTTCCATGCCTTTTTACTGTTTCATTATCACACCCGAAAACCGTCAGTGTTATATTCCTCATTTAATAGCTTAACTTTAGCTCACTCATTTTCTGCATCTATGCCTAGGCAAGAAATAATTACCCCTTCCAAGTGTAATTAATTTTGGTGAAACTAGCTGACAGATATTCGCTTAAATTCAATTTACCAGTCCCTTGAGAACTATTGTATTTGTTACATAGGATGTATGCGCTCATTTACTAACCTGAGGTTTAAAAATGGCTTGACTGTGTACCTAAACACATACACTAAATGAATTTTTTGTTAGTTTATGTCCTAGGTCATTTAAGGCATGATTCATGTATTGCCTGGGTATGCTAGCAGATGCGGAAAATAATGTTAACCAAAAAGATCATATTTCACCTCCCCCTCTTACCACTAGGGATAGGAAATGATCAAATTTATTGACCCGGATGCCATTATCGTTTCTCTTATTAATACCTGATCAGTTTTCATTGTGTGTCAATTGAAAGGCCCACACAGGTTTTCAGCATCCGTGCAGCTGTTTATTGCCTCTGAACACAGTGGAGAATGTCTGCCTGATAACATTGAAACATCTTATAAATAAATTGCAACACTCCTTTTATTAAAGGATTTTTCTTTTTTTTCATAAATTATGTTCATAAAATACATTTATTGTGCATTCCAGGTAATATCAAGCAACTGCAGTTGAGTTATTTTGATGTTAAAAAAACTACTCGACATAATACAGGTATCTTGCAAAAAACCTCAGGTCTGGGGCTGGCATCGTGTGTTACTTCATCCGTTGTGAAATTAAACTCTTTGATAGTGGACATCTGACAGATCTTTTCTGTCTTGTGTGTACATGCAATTGAAATTTTTTCTCCGTTTGGCTGCTACACTGAAATTCCCTTTCAGACAGCACATCTTCCACATAATAGTTGCAGCAAACATGAACCTGCTGTTTCTTGATAAAGGCTTTTGTGACAAAACCACATTAAGGGTTTAGAATGTGCTGTGTGTTAAGAAGATTTTTGCTCCTTCTCTTTAGAATCATGTATAAAATACTTTACTTGTTAAACTAAACTAAATAAACATAACCGTTAAATATAAGAGTCCTAGAAACCTGGCACATGTTGCAGCTCATGCCAGGCCATATTGTTGTGCCACTGATAAAATGCAGTGATATCCTGATGGTTTGCGTGTGAAACTGTTCAAGGAGCTGGCATTGTTTGTCCTACTGGTGCTGTTCTCAGTCCATCAGAAGAATAACAGTGGAAAATGTGGTGGCCAGACAGGGCTTGGAACAATACGTCTTTATGAAGCGTGGCTGGGCCAGAAAAAAACACTTGCATAAACACACACAACAGGGGCAAAAAGCAGATAAGAAACAGCATCTGATGTGAAGGGAAACTAGGTGGAAAATAGCTTCTCTTTGATGTGTGTGATCAGTGTCAGGCAACAGAGATAGGTGACATTCAGCAGTCATGTATTCCTTGACTGGTGAGGTTTCAGTATAAATTTGATCAAATTATCTGTAATGAATCTAAGGTGTAGTACAGAAAAATAAAATTAAGCCAAGAACAAAAAGTTCACTAGCTCAGAAAAGAAAAAACTCTGTGGGTCATGCTGCTCTTGGCTTCAGTGATGCTCGTGGTAATTTATGTTGGAAGCAAGGATCTCTTTAAACTCCATTCTGTGCAATTTGATTATGGTTTTGGTGGCATGCTTCTGGTTCCAGGGGCCTGAAAATTCCCCTCTTCTACGGTCCTTCCTTTCTCCTGTGCTTGTACAATAAACAAACTGACCTGCACAGCTCAGTGAGGTCATGCTGAGCGTTTGCTTGGAGAGAAATGGAACGAAAAGTTGTTTGCATTCTCTTCCTCATTACCTGCTGTACCAACCGGTGAATTGTCCTGTTTAGATCCATCTTCAATTGCTGAGAAATTAAATGCCAGGAAATAAACTCTGGGGTCAGCCAGCAGGTGAAGCGGTTACACTCTGCACTTTCAGAGCGAGATATAAAGCCTCAAAGGTTTCTCAGTGTAGCTGTGGGGTCACAGCAGTTAGACCAGTAATTTGATAAAATAGCAGGTGGCTCAAGCACCCCTTTTACTTAACAGATTTTTTAAAGGGGGAGGATGACGTGGACATGGAGCAGTGTACTAGCTCCTTCCTAGCCCCAAGCACACCCAACCCCCGCCTGGTGCTAATGAAGATCGTTAATGTTTATAAGTGCCGAGATTTTAGCACCTCGTCAAGCCCTCCAGCCAGGTGCCTCGATCCCAACCTAACTGCCGAGTTAAACACATACAGCCAGAGATGCACATTCTACAGTTTTACAGTTCATTCACTTAACCTCATATGCTCTTCCTTTAAAAGCTCACATACGCAAGCTGCTGCTTACAGACCTAAATGGTGTTATAGAAGGATGTGGATTGCTGATTGCTTGACTGATTTTAGTCCAGGCCTTAACCCTTAGAAGCTGTTATTTCTCTTGTTTTGCTACAATGTTCAATGTTATTACTAATATGTTATTTTAATTACATTGTATGAAATGTTCATGCCTTCTCGTTTGACATTTAAATGTGTTTGTGGACAACATCCCTGGAATGCATTCTAATGTCTTGTATGAACATCGTACTCATCGCCAGTGTACAAACCCCATTTCCAAGCTGAGACACATTCTAAAAATGCAATAAAAACAAAAATTTGTAATTTGGTAATTCACATAAACCTTTCTTTAACAAGCAAATAGACAAAGAAAGGATTGTCAGTGTTTTCACTGACAAACTAAATTCTATTGGGTAAACATAAACAAATTCAGAAATTGAAGCTTGCAACTCACATTAAAAAAGTTGGGACAGAGGCAAAGTAAGACAGGAAAGGTTATACAAATAACTTTCTGAAAACTTTTCCTCAATTAGCAGGTTAACCGGTAACAGGTGTGGATATCAAGATTGGGTATAAAATGAGCATCCACCAAAGTCTTTGTCTTTCCAAGCAAATATGGGTCAAAGCTCACTACTTTGTGCCGAACTTCACAAGCGAATTTTGTATCAATTTAAAAACAATGTTTCTCTGTGCAAGATAGCAAAGGATTAGGGTCTGTCACCTTTTATAGTTAATAACATTGTGAAAGGATTCACGGAATTGGGAGAAATCTGTGTTTGTAAAAGACAAGGATGTAAACTGCTGCTGAATGTTTGACATTAGAGCCCTTAGATGGTACTACATTAGAAACCATCATGATACTGTGATTTACATAGCCACGTGGGCTCTGGAGTACTTGTGGAAATAGTTGTTGCTGTACACAATCTGCCGCTGCATCAAAATCTGCAACCTGAAACTGTATTATGCAAAGAATAAGCCACACATCAATTACAGAAATACTGGCAAGTTCTCTGGGCCAAGCTCATCTGAGATGGATTGAAAGAAAATGGAAACGTGTTCTGCGGTCAGATGGGTCCACGATTCAGCTTGTTTTTGGAAAAAACGGGTGTTGTATTCTGTTTGTCAAAGATGAAAAGGACCAGCCAGAATGTTATCAAAGCAACTGTGATGGTATGGGCGTGCACCAGTGTCCATGTCATGGGGGATCTGTATGTATGCGAAGGCATCGTTGATATAGAAGCTTACCTTGGAATTTTAGAGTCAAGACAACATTTGTTCGCAGGAACTGCATGTAGAATTCCATGCATACTTACAAGAGCGTGGCTTTGTAAACGTAGTGTGTATGTTTGTTTTTGTTTTTTTTTTGTTTTTTTTTTGTCCCGTCACCACCCCTCCTCTTCGGAGGACATTATTATTTTTAATTTGTGGTTTCATTTAAAAAAAACTGTCATTAAAGCCACTCCGAGCTTACCCCTCAATCCCCAAAGTGGAAAAAAACCAAACAATTAATAATAATAATAATAATAATAATATTAATAATAATAGTAACAATATAAAGCAGAAACAAGACATACAGAAACAAATCTGTAACACAAAAATGTTTCTACTAACCTTAAAACAAACAATACAAAAACAAAAACAACAAAAAAAGAAAAAAACAACAACAAAAAACAACCTCAGACTCCAAACACTCAAACAAATTTTACACAGCAAATCAAAATAAATGTTCTGTATTTTTTACGCCCTTGTATGTGTGTTTAAGTGTAAGCCGTTTTGTTACTGGAAGTGGAGGGTAATTAGCGCTGCTGAGGGCGCATGAGCACCACACCCCGCCCCAAAAGCACGAGACGCAAGGACCCATGGCCACACGTCCCAGACACAGCCACGCAGCCACACGCCCAACCACAAAAGGGAGCTCACAGAGGACCAAGGGATAGAGAGAGAAAGAGGCAGATAGAGGCAGAGAGAGAGAGACAGACAGTGAGAGACAGAGACAGAAAGAAAGAGGCAGAGGGAGGGAGAGAGGGAGAGCTGACCTAAGGGGTCGGTCCCTCCCCTTGGACAAAGAGGTCCGCAGAGTGGGGGCGGGTAGACCCCCTGCGACCGCTCACACAGTGCAGGTCAGGTTCAGGGCCGTGGGGCCCCAGCGACAAGAGGCCTGCCCCCCCACCCCCGGTGGAGGGCCATCCACGCACTGGAGAAATCCAAATCCCCAGGGCCTGACCCCCAGCAGGGCCCACCGCAGCAACCCGGCCTGCCACCCCACCGGCCCCGTAGGACGATAAGAGGAACACTGCCCCTCAACACTGCCCCTCTGGCCCTAGTGTTATGAGTAATGTAGTGTTGGGTACAGGGGAGTGACAACGACTGGCCCCAAATTGTACCCAGGGGTGTCACCAGGCAGCCCCCCCCCCAATTAGTTTATTCCATTCCTGAACGATTAAAAAGTGTAATTAAAAGAAAAGGGGCTGTGACCCTTTATGTAAACTTGTCTCTGTTCCAACTTTTTGGAGTGTTTGGCAGGAATCTATATCTAAATTTCTTTATGTTTACCAAATAGGATTAAGTTTGTCAGGGAAAACACTGAAAATCTTCTCTTTGTCTTTTTGCCTGTTGTAAAGGTTCAAGTGAATTACCAAATTACAGATTTTATTGCATTTTTAGAAAGTATCCCAACTTCTTTTGGGTTTGTACTTTGATTGCATGCTGCCTTGCCCTAATAATGGCAGCAGTCTTGTCAGTTAAGTATCACACTGGTTTGCTGAACCAGTCACTGCACAGACACCATACATTTCCTAAATATGGGGCCCAAAATCATCATGCAAACATAGTGTCCATTACAGAGAAAGTCCACAGAACTGCGGACCTGTCTACTCCTGCTGTAAGCGGCATAATGTAGACTTTCTGCAACCCATGTGAAGGAAGTAAAACACAGATGTCTGTTTGAATATCAACCATGGAATTATCTGGAACCAAAGTGTCCTTGTCTTTAGCATTTTTAGCTCTTCTGCCTGATGTGATGTTCAGCCCTTCACAGTACATAAGTCCAAAGTCCATGAGACAGTGGGGCCAAAATTTGGACTGGTTATGGTGTGGTCTGCTTGGCTGTGTTGTGTCTTGTTCCATCTCAGAATACTATAGAGTTGATGGGTGCGGAACTGTGAGCTGTGCTCTATTCATTGACCAGATGCTTCGTTCTAGTGAAACTGTGTGTCACATGTTCCTGTACTACTGTACATAAGGCTGAATTTCAGATCAGGTGATTGTGATTGTTGTAAAGTGCAACCATATGTTGTTGGGGATTCCACCTCATTCACATGGATATAAGTTACTGCAGTAATAGTCAAAGCTGTTCAGTCCATATGTCTTTTGTGAGGGTGGATTCCATTCTTGGTGCCTCATTTATAAAACATTTGTATCATGGATTTGACCTTAAAATGATCATATCTGAAAATTTACATTTGCTATTTGTGATCCTACATGAAAATGTGCTTAAATACCAACCTGAGGTACAAGATATTCTGTAGTGGCAGCAGCAGTGTACTTCACGTTTTAGAATTCAGTTTTTGAACACATGCCTACAAAATGTTGATGGATGACATACAGTTCTATGCAAAATCTATGCTATCAGATTAATACAATTAAGAACACATCACATTATATACAGGGAACAAAGTTAAATTTTCCGTGTTTTAAGTGTTCAGTGTTTTCAGTGTATTCATATTTTCATATTTTAATTTTTAAGTTTAACGTAGAAAAGAACGAAACAATTGGAGGCTTTATGCGATTAACATTTTGCATCTGTGTGTGTGAGGGGCCTTTTTTTATTTCTAGTTTGCACATGATTTGACCTCTTGACTAGGGATGCTCAAACCTTGACACTTCCTCTGGTCATTTTTGAGGAAATTTTAGTCACTGATTTTCTGGTCACACCAACACAGCTACAATAGTGCTTAAGAATAGTGCCCATCACATGAATGGAGGAGAACTACTACTTTTGTTATATCAGCTAAGAGACACCTGCTCTGGAAAGCATGCTGTTTGGGGAAGAGGGAGGACTTTTGTGTTCTCTTAGACCCCTAGCCATGGATTGCTGTTGCAATGCTGGGCATTGAAAAGGGTTAGTCTTCTTATTGGCAGAGCTAGGCCCCTACCAGTTCAAAAGTGGTTCAGGGAAGGACAACTGGGTCATGGGCACCCACAGTTCACTGATGTGAATGGGGAGGGAAGGCTAGTGTAAAGCCAGCATTCACTTTTTGCTATAATAGAAAGTCACTGGTCATCGCAGCCCGCTGTGTATGTGGACCCCTGTCCACCACTGAAACTGCTTGGAATGAGCATGTAAAATACTCCATTGGGCCATGGAGCAATTCATTAGGGAAATTAATCATCTTTTCTTTTATATCACATAAACAGCCGGGTGCGTGGAGGCAGTGTGATGCTCTGAACAATGTTTTGCTGGGAAAGCTTGTACCTACATTCATCTAGATTTTACTTTTAATGTGTACCCCCCTGCCTAATCATTGTTGCAGACCAAGTGCACTCTCTCAAATGAACAGTATTCCCTAATGACAGTGGCCCTTTTCAGCAGGATAATGTGCCCTGCCACACTGCAAAAGCTGTTCGGGAATGGTTTGAGGAACATGACTGAGTTCAAGGTTGACTTGGCCTCCAAATTCCTAGATCTCAGACTGTTTAAGCATCTGAGGGAAGTGCTGGACAAACAAGTCAGCTCCATGGAGGGTCCACCATGAAACTTACAGGACTCTGCTGCAAAAATGATAGTTTGGGGGAAAAAAAAAAACATTGTAAAGTGGGTCAACTTTCATATTTACATTTTGTGAAGCAGAAGTTTCTAAACTGTACTTTGTGACCTCGAGTGACCATAGGTCTGCATGTTTACAGTGTTTACTGGTAATGCTTACTGCTTTATAAGGACTTCTTACACTAGATTGTGTGTGTGTGTATTCTGGTGTGCGTGGTGCATGAGAAACTGTGGTCTGACGCATAAACAATGACATGATTTCAACTTTGCTGAAAAGGTCAGGAGTAAACCAGAGTAATTTCAGCTTCTCAGGTAGCATGTGGTTGTCTCGTTCAACTGGTAAAAGTATGTGTGTGTGTGTTTGTGTGTGTGTTCAGCGAAGTCGAGGGCACGCCGCATCTCTTTCTGCGTCATGTTAAATGCCTTTTTATTGGCTCACGATTTGTCTGTCCTGAGGGGAAATGCTTGTTAACAGCGGTGTTGTGTAATTAGTTGTCAGAGTTTTATGGACATCGGGTACCACTTTCACCCTCATAACCTCAGTTTCTCTCTTTATCTCTCTCTCTCTCCCCCATCTTTCTCACTTTTTCTCTTAAGTTCTCTCTCCATCTTTGTCACCTCTCTGTGGTTTTCCCTACAAAGGTACTGTAAACACCTGTAAAACCATCAGGAAATTATAGATGACTGTTCTTGTCATATGCTGTCAGTGCAAAAAAAGAAAAATTGTTTTTGTCATTGAAATACAATGTCACTTTCCCCCTCCCTCATTCTTTCTCTCTCTCTTACTCTCTTTCTCTCTTTCTCTATAGAACTGTATCTCTACAATTCTCTCTCCCTGACCCTCACTTTTTCAGTGTTTTCTGTCTCATTGTCTCACCGATCACTGATAAACTCACACACTCAGTCCCACCCATCTACGTGTACGTGAGCGAAATGACTCACACAGCCGTCCACGGTATTTGGCATGAAATTCTGCATGAAATTATTCTGACATCATTACAAACTGGACACTCCAGTAATGAAATGGGAACCCCATGAGTCTGGCTAATCCAGACAGTGGAGATCTGCAAGTCTGCAGTGGGATGCTAAGAGAGTGTGTGTAGGGCTGTACGATGGACAATGGCTGTAACTGAACCCTTTTGTTTTCATGGCAGGTTAAACGAGCCCGCACTGATTGCTCTGTTGAACGGCTGGTGTGTTTGTGAGTCCATGACCCCAACCTTGAGCAAGGGTTTCCCTGTTTTCCGTCTGGCAAAGCAAGTCCTTCTGATCATGTTCTGAATGAATTCTCAGTTAAACTTTCAAGAGTTAATTGGGTTTGATTTCTAGTAGTGTATGCATTTAGACAGTTTTCTTACTTTTCTTGTTTGACATACTCAGAGGGTTTTTGGGGCTTTTCACATTTTGTAGGTGTTACATACCCAGAACTACACATTTACGCATGTAGGCTACTTGTACCTTCAAAGCACTGCTGCACGCACAGACATTCTCTCATTCTCTCATAAGCAACTACATCAGATGTTTTACCAACAAGTTGAGCATGTTTTGGCTGCTATTGCAGATAAGTGAAAAAGGAATAGTTACAGAAAAAAAAACTCAGCTGTTGGTGAGTGATGAGTGTTTCCAGAGTTCTGACTGGTAATGTTCTCACTGGCTTATCAGGTACACCTGACACAGAGGTGCACTTTGTAATCAGTGAGTAAAAGTCAGTGTACAGTACCAGTCAAAACTTTGGACAAGGAGTTGTGCTTATTGGCCATTTTATTAGGGAGATGGACCATAACCATAATTTTCTCTTAACCTTTGTAAAGGTCTCAGCTCTCATGGGCAGCTGGATGGCCTCGTGGTTAGTGCGTTGGCCCTGCAATCAGAGTTCAAATCCTAACCGCTACTGTCACCACTGAGGTACCCTTGAGGAAGGTGCCGTCCACAAACACTGCTCCCCGGGTGCCCCTCATTGGTGGCAACCCCCTGCTTCACTTGATGAATGGGTTAAATACAGAGAAAGATTTTTTCATTGTTCACACTGTGTGCTGTGCTGCGGTGTGTTCATGCGTGCTTATAAGGGTTAATAAATTAAATTAAAATTAAATTAATCTAAAACATCTTTCTCCAACATATTGTTCCGATTTGGGATATAACTTTATGTATATCTTAATGAGCAACTTTAGATACAGGTAGAGAGAATTGTCAAATGGGGCTATGAATGCACACTGTGTACTGATACTGAACAGCTAAGCGTGGAGGAAAATTAACCAAAGCATTTTTCTGTCAGTTCAACAGTGTGCTGCTGTGTGTGTATGTAACAAAGATGCACATAGAGAACCAGGCTCCCATATGGTAGTAATTTGGGCCCCATTTAGTGCCCTGGCGTTTTCATCCCTCCCCCACTTTGTCTGCTTATGAATGTTTTTTTTCTGGTCATCTCGGTGACAGAAGTGTGATCATTAGGCTGTCCAGCAAGGTGATGCTTGGGTCAAAGTGTCGAGAGGTCTACCTCTGAGGTGACGGCCATTTAAACAGACTACCTGAAAGACACAAAGATAGTGTTTACTTTAAACCAGCATAAATTGAGCACAGACACTGATGGATATGATTTACATGGTACATACTGCATGGGTCTTACTAAACTCAAATAACTATAAATGATTCAGCAAAAGATTAAAACATTTCTTAATGTTTAGTATTTGCCATGTGAAATTTATGGGATCAGAGGAGCCTTACGATCTCTCAGCAGCTCTGTCCCTGCTCAGTTAGCTTTCTGCTAATAGATGTTTCCATCTGAGCTAACCTGGTCCTGACAGAAATAAGGGCCTC
Organism: Hydrocynus forskahlii; assembly: GCA_037974365.1. Taxonomy (NCBI): domain Eukaryota; kingdom Metazoa; phylum Chordata; class Actinopteri; order Characiformes; family Alestidae; genus Hydrocynus; species Hydrocynus forskahlii. Next base: position 9,627,515 of record JBBPCX010000154.1, on the reverse strand, counting down.
CTTGTCATGCATGGAGGAAATACCAGTGCATTCTGACTTCAGTACCACAAGCCAGCCTTGTCTCATTTTCTCTCGCAAAAAAATACAGCTCCCAGAAAGCACTAATCGCACCTGATGGCCAGTCTGAGGCAGCCCGCTTCATCTCAAATGTCCTTTAATGCACGTGTGTGTGTTTGAACAGCCACTTCAATAGCTTTACCAGCAGGCCTGTTTGACAAGTGGGCTGTATGAAAATAATTAGCACACACATGTGGAATGCACTTTCGTTCCTGGTAGGAAATGTGGGGGATATATGTGGTGACCGCTTTCCAGGAGGTCGGGCGGTGTTAGTACCATGCCAGCTTCAAGAATGGTCCACACTGTTTAGGAATTTTGATAGGAACCTCAATGGATTTAAAGGAGTAGTTATTTTAAAATATACCTCTAACCCCATTTGTAGTTTGTTTGCCTGGACTTGTTTGATGTTTGCCTCATTAGTTTTGGACCAGGCTACTGGTCCATTAGCACAGAGGTGTCATGATTCACTGTAGCCTCAAACTAGCATGCTAGTCATAATACAGTGTGATGAGCGGTGAAAGTTCAATATATGTTGCATTATATCTCTATGAACTACTACCCAAAATAATACATGCCTTGATCCATGTCAAGTAGTCTCGATTAAACTTGCTTATGCACTTTCTGAAGCTGTGTTACACACTGCTCTTAAAAAGGCACAGAAGAACGTTCCTACATTAGTTTTGTAGCTCCCGTGCTAGTCTGTGCCTTTCCCGATCGATTTAGGATAAGGTTGTTTTTTTTTCTCATCAGAACTGTTCCTGCAAGTATGTGTGTTTATGTTGGTTTTAATTTGGCTGGAGGTGAGCAGTGGCGGTATGGTCAGGCTGCAGGATTAGCCGCTCGGCTCCCTGGTGGCGTGATAACGAGCTGCGTTCCAGCAACGCTAACCGGGCCCAGATGGGTCGAGGGGCTGCAGAGGAGATCCTGTTACCAGCTTGGGCCAACCTGCCCCTGCCTATAGAGTTGTTTGAAGTTGCAGGGGTAAAGCCAGATCGCCGAGCCCAAACCACCAAAAAGCCGCTTGATAAAAAAAAAAAAAAAGTGCCCTGAGTGAAAGGTTTAAGTGGGAAGCAGTGTCCATAAATTAACTTTTGCAAATGTGGGATACTGAAAACATAGTACATACATCAGAAGATGTGTCTTTGATGACTGTTCATGTCATACAGTGTTGATGCAAAATAAGAAAACTGTTTTTGTCATAGAAATGCAATGTCAACTTCTCTCTCACTCTCTCATATATACCTATGTATAAGTTCCACATAAGCCAGAAAGCTGGCTTCTATTACACCCCTGCCTGTTCAGTTCAGAGATTGATTTTGTTCATGGAGGGACTTTTTCATTAAAAACGCCTCTCCTCCACATCTGTGTGGCTTGAGCAGACGCCCAATATACATACACACATAAGCACACGGTTTGAGCTCACATTTGGGAGCCATTAGCAGGCTACTGTACACTCCATGTTCATGCTGCACATATGCTGTTGCTAAAGTTATCTTCCCGTTCAGTCCTTCCTGTACCCTGCTAACACACACAAAATGCACCAAACATGTTTCACATGCACATTTGATTAAGCGTGAAAGCTGTTTTCGAATCTGGGTGCAGTCCGGACAACAGATATCTGTTCCTCTATAAAAACTGGTCCTTTTTCAGGAGAACCCAGGTCTGGTGTGCACCATGTGTGAAAGCTGTCCGCACCCAGTACTGCACAATAAACAACAGTAATATTTAAAAAAAATATATCACTCAAATAGATTATGTATAAATTGTATTCCAAGTAGCAAGTAGAGCAGTACCAAATAGCAAATGTACATAAACTTTCATGAAATTAGAGATGTAAACACGACATCTTATTATTTTTTTTATTGATAAACCGAAATTATGTGGCATCCGTTTTTCCATGAAACAGTGTCATTAGGTAAAGTATCTTTTTGTCACTAAAAGTTTGATGGTGGGCGGAAAAAAACCCCAAATATTTATTTTTTTTCCTTTTATCAAATCAAATTTGTGCAGACATAACGACCATCATCTTCAGATAAACAGTTGAAATGAATAGCCCAATAACCTGTGTAAATATGTTTTGCCTTTAAAATCTGAACATGAGCTTTGAATTTGATCCTGTTTGAGAAATACATTTGGGCCGCATTTGGTACAGACAGTTATTCAATATTTCAAGCTCTGGTAATACTAACAAAATATCCCGGCAGTGGTGTTGTATAGACATAAATGTATAGTTTGTGACAAACTCTCCCTCTCTCTCTCTCTCTCACTAGGCTGAGACAGCGCCTGATGCCCCCGATGCTGGATACGGCTCCTTCCACCAGCAGTACTGGCTGGACGGACGCATTGTGGCCGTCGGGGTCATTGACATCTTGCCCAACTGCGTCTCCTCAGTCTACCTCTACTACCACCCAGACTTTGCCTCGCTCTCACTGGGCTCCTACTCTGCCCTCAGGTGACTCTGATGCTACCTGCTTATGAATATCTCACTCTTCAATAGGTCTAGATATGTAGACATCTATGATAATATACACCACGCTGTCAAACTACTTTTGCGACATTATTTTAGCACTGAAATTATAAAGCTGTTGCAGCTCTTTAGTGCACATAAAAGGGCCAGAGTTTATTATTTAATTAATTCAAAGGAATTTTCAAATTGAATTATCTGCTATAATCTACAAAGATGGGCATGAAAGTGTCAAAATATCAAGAAAAATCACTATTTTAATATTTAAAGTCAAAAAGTTGTCCTAAAAATTTAATATTGATACTGCTGCCAGAAACTGTGGGGCAAACATTTTTTCTTTGTTCTGCCATGTAAAAATGTAATATATAATATCCCATTCATTTGGTTCAAGTTCAATTCAAACATTTTGATGGGCAAACATAAATGTGATGCTGAATTGACACGGATCATCTCAACAAGGATTAATCAAATAAACCAATTAGCTATCTGCATTTGTCTTTCGGTGCCAGATGGTTGAATGACTGCACGCTCAGTTCAGGACTTTTAGAGCCATTCATGCTAGTTCACTTGGTTCCAAAGGCTTCACAAATCTTTCCTGTATATGCAGTGTACCTGTGGTGAGAGAACTGCTCCTCCTTGCCATGCACATCTTTGCTCAAATACAGAATGTATTAGTTTATAGTTTACATATACGTAGGTTGCGTATAGGTGGCAATGCTTGTGCAGGTTGGTGTGTCAGGAAATGGATCAGGCTTGTAGGGGGGAGGGGG
>JBBPCX010000154.1:9604718-9620101 GCA_037974365.1 Hydrocynus forskahlii | reverse complement strand
AAAATATGGACATGTATATTGTAAAATATATACATATGTATGTGTAAACTATATGTGAACTGAGAAGTATGTACACAATGAGTATGAGTGTATACATTAAAAAAATATAAGAACACGGTGGATATATATATATACACACACAGGTACTGTCTGGATTCTTTTGGTTGGTGGGCTATTCTGATCGCAGCAATGATATTGAGGGATTTAACTGATGTGTCATTTTAAAATGTTTGGCCCCTAAAACATAGCAGAGGCGTCACCAATGGCCACATTAGAACTGACTTATGTACGACCTCCCTCTCGCCTGAGCTCTACAGAATTCCATCATTTAATTCTTCTGCATCAGATCCCACACACCTTTATCTATCTCTCTCGTTCTTGTTCCCATACCCTTGTTTTACCACCAGCTTTATCCACACTTTATCAGTGCAAGATCAGGTTTTTTCTTCACTCTTCTGTTTTGTTTTTTTCTTACTGAATGGTTGCTTTTGTGAAGGATGAGAGGTGCTATACAAACAAAATTAATTTTTGCTCTTTTTTTGTCCTCTTTTTGCTTTGCTATGGGAATGTTAATGAGCCTTGAAGGGGGTGGTCTATCTGTCATCATCTTCATTGCTGTGTAAGCGAAGGGTGGAAAGAGGGTTAGAAGATGGATGAAGCTCTGTGGGTTACACTGTTCTATTGAATCAGCTTTGGAAAATGAGGAATTATTTTGTATTTTGTTCGTTTAGAGGATCCAACTGATTCCCATATTCCACTTCTATCATTACGTAAAGTTATGATTTATCAGCGCTGCCTCTTCATCTCCTAATCACAAGACTTAACCAAAAGACAAAACTCGCTTTGGGTTTGATAGGGAGTCTAGAGCATGACCAAGGTTTCTGCATTTGTAAAAAAAAAATATATATTTTTTTACAACTAATATCTCCTGGCCTTCTGCCTGTATTATCACATCCTCCCTTCCCTGACAGAGCTTTGCTGAGCTAGTGGAACCCATGGATTTATGAACACCAAAAGAAAAAAGTCTCTTTGCGTGGTCTGGTTTGAGCTTGTTTCGTGTCTTTTCTCCAAAAGAAAAGCTTTTTTCCTTCTCCAGTGCCCTTTGATACCTTAGGCTATCAACTGTGATACATCTTTCGGCTTCACAAGTGGACCAGAGTAGAATCAGAGTGCCAGTAAGCCTCCCTGCAAAACCCCAGAAGTCAATCTGAAGTAGTGAACTTTGGCATGAACCCTTGCAAGAAAGGCCAGCGTCTTTGAGAATGAACAGAAGACAGGAATATGAGCAGAAGAACGCCTGTGGTGGTGGCGGGGCTGAGCTCAGCTTCCGGACGTGTGGCCAACTGAGCTGCGAAGGAAGTGCAACAGACGTGTGTAGATAATGAGCAGCCAGACTCCATCTTTCTCTTTCTTGCCCCAGCTTTTTCAGCCAATTCCATCTCCTTACACAACTTCTTGAAGCACCCATTTCTTGCCATACTATTTTGTCTAGCTGTTGAGCTATTGAGTAATGCTAGCTAACTTCAACCTACCGTTTTGTCAGTGCAATCGGTATTATGATATATAATACCAATTTGAACATAATTGGGGACTTCCGTTACTATCAGTCCATTAGTGTAATTGAAGCAAAATGTATACAAAAATTACTACGCTTCCATTTTTTCTCTACACGCACTGATGTTTATAGTCACACTCTGATGCTGCAGAGTAAAAATGTCAGCAAAGTCTCGGGAAGATTTTCACAGATTTTAGCAGATGACACAAGAATTGCAGTTCTCAGCAAAAGTGTCCATTGTCTCAGTACTAAATTCTGGGTGTCTATAGCTTGTCTTACATAGGATTTAGTAAGCAAGCCTGGGGAGGATGAGGACTATGTCAACAGTTTTTCCTTTTTTTTTTTTTAATTAGTCAGTGAGTTTAGTTTTTTGATCCTCTGTAAGCTGCTTGATTGTGTGCATGGCTCTTAAGTGTTGCCATAACACTGTGAGAAGAGTTGACTGAATCAATTTTCCTCCCAACATTTGATGCAATACAAAAATAATCATTATGCTTTCAGTTTGGTAAATTGTTATATTTGAGTTTTTCCATGTTAGTCACCTAGATATCTAGAGATTCTTGACTTTCTTGACTATTCTCCCTCGTTCAGAGTGGTTTATTTGGTTTATTTTACTTGGGTATTCCAGCTGCCAACTTTAGAATATTGCTGTTCTGTTGAGAAATGTTGCCATAGCTTTTTATTCTCACTACACATCATGTATTGCTAAAGTGTTGTTTGCCCAAAACAAAATGTTAATTATTGATTAATGTCATTAGCCCTATTACATCCCTAGACCATTCCAGGTTATGGAACAGTGCCTGCATACATACAGGCACTACTTGGAATTAGAACCTTCTTCTTGGGAGAGTTGTTTTTTTAGTTAACTACAGCTTCAAAGGACATGGTAAAAATCAAGGTGAGGTTATAAATAGGAATTATTCTGTTAGGTAAATTCTTTAAATGAATAAATGGGAAAAAAATAATCCAACATACCTGAAAAAACTTCAAGATGATTCTTTTTCAGTCCTAGAAGCTTAGCAAGCTGTTAGTTATATAGTATGTATATGTCTAAGCTGACAATGCTTGCTTTGTTCTATTCCACCACAAAACATACCACTTTGGACGTTTCATTCCAAAGTTAAAATTTCCCCTCAGCAGACAATAACTAATAAGTTATGTTTCGAGTCCACTACTGTAATTCCTGAACTGTAGCACTGAATCTGATATTTGATTCTGCATTTATGGAAAGTGTACTTTTAATAAAGGTGTTCATTTCACCTTTAAGGGGAGTATGAGGGGAGAGATTTGGTCCCCTTGCTTTCTACTTCAGACCTGTTGGAACAGGCTAGCTCTCCCTCATATCATTCTGTGTGCAGGAACCATGTCCACAGGCTAGTTAACTGGCATCAGCCTTCCCTCCCAAACCTTCTGTCCTCTAACTCATCCATACAACAGGCTATTGCCTGCAGGGTAGCAGAAAGTGTGAAAGTGATGTTTGGCATGTTTCACAATCGCAAGGAGGAGCTTGGACAACAATAGTTGTTTCACCAAACTGTATTTTTACAACAGGTAGTTTGATACATCAAGGTAAAAGTGCTACCAGAGCAAAGAGCTTTATAATAATGCAAAGTCACAGAAATGTGACTCATTTTCACTCATTTTCGATATGCGTCTGTGGTTGGTCAAGTGAAATTAAAGTGGGCAATTTGATTGACCTATTCTGGAGAAGCACCATTTGTTCTCCACAAGTCAAAATGGACATATCAGCATTATTATTAATAATAATAATAGTGACATAAACAATAATAAATATAGCTGAAAGCGGCAATGAAGGGGGTTCCACCTACAGAAACACCAAGTAGAATCATTAGAACAAAACTTCATCACAGGATGAGCAAACACGCTGAAACCCACTGTGAGAGCCCTCTCTTGATGATTCATGCCAAAATTGAGAGTTGATACAACAAATGGACTAGTTGGCAAAGCAGCATTGCTGACAACACATCAGCCATAATCTTAAAACCACCAGCCTAATGTTGCTTTGATCCCTTCGTACCACAAAATAGCTCTGACAAATCGAACTCTTACCCTGGTCGAAGAGGTCAATGCAGTAAGCAATATCATTGTCATTGAGGGGTGTACTTCGTGTGAATCAATGTTTAGGTAGGTGGTACATCCCAAAGAAACATCCAGGACTGCAGCAGAAAATTGTCCAGAGCATGCCATGCCGGCAAGCAACACACACCCACCCAGCCGTCCACATAATTTCAAAGAAAACATGATTCATCCGACTAACCCACCTTCTGGATGGGCTAGTGGTTAGGGCAGTGGTCCTGCATTCAGAACGTTGGGGGTTCGAATCCCACCTGCCAGTGTCACCACTGAGGTACCGTTGAGCAAGGTACCATCCCCACACACTGCTCCCCGGGCGCCTTGTTGGCGGCAGCCCACTGCTTCACTTGGTGAGTGCAGAGAAAGAATTTCACTGTGTTGTACTTGTATGACTATGCATGTGACAAATACAGAATCTTAATCTTAATCTACCATTGCTCCATGGTCCAGTTCTGATGTGATTGGATTTTGGTGGTGGGCAGTCAGTATAGGCACTCTGACCAAGCTGCGACTGCCATTTTCGGCTTGTTGCTTATAATGTACATATAACTTTCTTTTTGTGTCTGTGTCCCTTTTATCTGTCAGATTTTGTATAAAATGTTTTTATTGATCACTGGAATAGCAAAGTAAGAATTTCTGATGACCCTTGTGTGAATTCATAAATTTAGCAAAAATATTCCACGAGGTTAAATGATTTCTTAACACCACTCGATCTATCATTTAATCACTAGAAACTCTCCCAAAAATAGTTTTGAGGATTGTTCACAAGAGCCACTGATCATTTGTCATGACACTATTCAGAATAACTTGTCCAGCACCAAAAGCCCTGTTCTGCTTCCTGCTGCTGACAAGAGTGGCACTGATGAAGATGTGTGAAAACCTCATCTTTGCCACTCGCAGAATAGTATGAATATTTAGAAAAAGGGGCAGAGGCTCCCCCATTCTCATGGCCTGCTGCCCGTGAAAACACAGCAAATAGTTTCCACCCTGGGCTAGTGACAGACAAATCCTGTTTGTAATGGTGGAACGTTCTGGATCCATCTTGTTTGACCAGATGCTACGTTAAGCTCAGCATAGCCTTCAGTGGGTGCATGTCCATGCGTGTAGGGTGTTGATATGTGTATTTTGAAGAAAGGCAGAACTCTGGAGCCGTCCCCTGGTTTACAGAGTGGGTGCTCTGGGGAGTGTGTGTGTGTGTGTGTGTGTGTGTGTGTGTGTGTGTGTGTGTGTATATGTGTGCACGCTCACTGCAACATGAATGTGTGAAAGTATTGTTGGCTCTTTGTGATTGTTTACAGGCTTCTGATACTTAAGCCTCTCATGGCCAGGTGGCCATTTGTACTCCGACCTCACTCTTCTGTGAATGTTCACACACCCCACCTGGTTCTTTCTCCCTCTAATGACTTCTTTATAAGGAATCTATACTTTTTCATTCAATTCCTTGTGCAACCCAAACAAAACGAATGAAAGTACATTTACTTTTGGTGTCGATTATCACCAAAGATGATAATTTCATATTGCTTATTTATCATTTATAGTTTGTTAAAACAAGTAATAAGGCTCTGTCATCTGAATTACCTTATCACCAGGAGATCCAAAGTCACTGGTGCCATCTGTCCGTGGCCAAAAATCTAAGACCACATTATTTGTCTTGCTCTCTCTGGGCGTGTATGATGCCCCCCCCAGTTATCCAGCACTTTACCGGCCAATCTAATGGGAAAATTCAATAGGGCACACTCAAACCTGTTGATACAAAGTGTAGTGTAAATATTAGGGGTGTTGAATTAACATGTTCATTTTGGTCAATTAATCACAGAAAAAAATTATGCTTAAAAAAATTTATGTTGATTAATTGCACCACGTGACTTTAACCCAGTCCAGTGTTCTGTCAAAACATGCTACACATCGAGATGTGCTCCCGTGCCCTTCTGCACATGTGCAGTTCCACAGTCTTGGGATTCAGTGCCGCGCCCATAAACCTGTGCTACCTCGGGACACTGGCAGCTGTTTAGGCTTCAACGGAGCATATTTCCACAGGGTAGCGTGAATCATCAGAACACCCTGCTTCACGGTAGCATTTCTCAGTGTTAGAACCTCACTGTATAAACTGGCTCTGTCTGCCTCTAAAGATCTATCTATGTATCTAGGCTCTTCACATTTAAATAAAATATATTTTTCTCTGATTATTCCTGTTACTTGCCTATTTCTCATTATTGTCAGTGTTAAACTGACTGTACAAACTGTAAGAGTTTCAAGTTGTTTTTTTTTGACAAGGCAGTGTAAATCGTCAGAACACCCGTGCGTGTATGTACATTGTCGTAAACTGCACCTTATAGATGGACTTAGTTCAATTGTTCTTGCTGAAGCATTTTTCTCCCTCAGCATATTTGGTCATATTTTTTATTGCTATGACCATTACTGCACATGAACAGTGCAGAAACAGTAATTAAATAAGAGATGTTGAAAGTCACTCATATGCCAAAATTAAGATTCATCCGAGAGCTTGTAATTAATTAGATTAATTTTTTAATCACGTGACGCCTCTGGTAAATATATTGTAAATTTAACTTGTTGGTTACTTTTAATAATGTGATCAGACTTTAATTGCAATAACAGCATTGAACTTTATAGGGTTATTTCAACATTAGCCAAAGGTGTCCTAATTAATGGAAGTGTTTTTTCTTGGCAGGATTGTTACAATTGTTAGGGCAAATGTGACATTTCTTTTTCACTTTAGCAAACATATGAAAACTGTAGACATCTTGTTTCTTTTTGCTAACTCACATTTGCATTCTAAATGACCCATAATCAGGGAGCCTACCTGCTGTTTCAAAATGAGATATTTCCTAGATCTAATTTCATTCGGTTTTGGTGACCAGGACAATCTTATCTTTCCCAAGGGTCAATACAAGCCTTCAGACCTACTGTGCCCAGAGACCTACACGTGGACGCCCATTGAGAGATGCATCCCCCGCCTTGAGACCTCCACTTACGCCCGCCTCAATGAAGACACCGAAGCAGGTGAAGCTCCCTGAATCTCACAGCACTACTGACAGTGACAATTAACCATTATAAGATTACTGACATGTAACTACATGCACACAACAATTAAAAAGATCCTGCGATTCCTCTTGTTTTATGATTTCTGTGAGCAATGATGTGGCTCTGCCGTTATGAAGACTTATCACTTTAATTGTCCCACCCCATGACCTCACATTGAAAGAGCTCACTACACTGCTTGTATTGGCTGTATATGTCCTCACATTTGTTAAAACACCTTGAAATAGAACTGACATTTTATGTATCACTGCACAGAGAGCATAGTCTGTTATTTCCCATGACTGTAATACACTACACAAGTAAACTCTGTCAGCTGTATAACAGTAGCCAGTCTGTAAACATGCCTTTGGCATGTAATTTCTTTTGATTTTGGTTTATAAGTCTTAAACTGTATTTACAGATTTATGCTCCGTTAGCCAAGCGAGACGTCAGTAGGGTCTGTTTGTGTTGAAACGACCAAGTGCTAGCGGTTCAGTGAGGTCAGTGCTGTGGTCATTCCAGGACACTGAGGTTATAATGGCCATGGTGATAATAACAGTAATAATAGAAATAATGTCTTTGCCGACTTGGAGACGCCAGTGAGAGAGGGAGAGACTTGACTGTTTTTCTATGCCTCTGCTTCTCGCCCTCTCTCTCTGTCTCTCACCCTCATTTGCTCGCTCTCTCTCTCTCTCTCTCTCTCCCTCGCTCATTTTTCTGCATTAACTGATTTGATGAAAATCTTTAATGAAGATTACAAATAATGTAATGTTGAGTACAGCATTTTTTAAAAACATTTTTCACATCTTTAAATAATGTACACAATCATGACTTGTTTATAGATCCCCTCTGGATAGACTTCTACAGACTGTTACAACTCAGCTTAAACCCACATTTATAATGTTTTATATTGCAGCATTACAGTTAACCCTTTCAACCAATTCGGGAAATATTTAAACTTAAACCATAACTGAATAGTACTGCATTAGCATTTTGGTTGGCTGGTAGTCTAAACACTGCACTGCACTTATTATTAGACATTGTGTTCTTACACTTGTTTACTATAGTTTCTGGCCTATAAATTCATATACAGGAATTTTGTGACCGATTTATGCAAACATGTCCCCATTAGAGAAATCCTGCATTTTCTTTACTTCTCCATGCCTGGCTGTGCCATAGTGTTTTTTAAAGTAAAAATATGATTTATGCATCGTTTGAGAAGAAAAAGGAATCGTAGTACCTCTTAGGAATAGATTTTCCAATCCCTAGCGGTCACTGTCGATTGTTTTAGTTATTGATTGTTTTATGGAACTAATCAAGTAATCAGTGTCTTTAAAAAATCTAATATAATTGGGCATACCTGAACAATAACAATGTTTCAAATAACAATTGAGTAACGTTTTTTATTGTTTAGCTGCACAACTGGGCCACAGAAATTTAAAAGTCATCATTGAAAAATGTCAGATAAGCCTGTAGTAAGAGCGTTCTTTGTAATCGCTGCCTGTGAAATCTATACTTTGTGCTTTAAGGGTTCTGGGTATTCAATATTAATATTGCTTTTTATCTGTTCTCTGTAAACTACATCCTTATGACATCTAGAACCTATGAGTTTGTAGCTTGACAAGTGGAGGGTAGATATAAAGTGTTTTGCTCAGCAAGACAATTATGGAAATGGAGACACAGGTTCTGTTTATATTGCCATTTAACTTGGGCCAACGGCTCCAGTCGACAATAGAGGGGTGTGTAGGAGTTTTAGTAGATGTCCTAACACAAAGCCCTTTGTTTTCCACTGTTAAGAGCAGTTAGCAGAGCCGGCGAGAGCACTTAACTAGTATTCTGTCAACATGGTGAGGTCATACTTGGAGCCAGTGCCATGCTGGGAGGTAAAGTAAAGACTGGAGGAGCTCCACCACTGAGCATTCTGGGACGCCAGCAGGAACGGAAAAACTGAGCCTGTCGAGTCATCCCTGGACCGGTTGTGGTGCTTTTATGTCGTCTTTTTTTTTTTTTTTCACTCCTTGTCCTACACCACACAGTTTGTCCGTCATCGTCCTCATGCCTGTGTAGCTTCCTTTGATTGATTCCTTAACTAGTATATGGAGGCAGGCAAAAAGTGGTAGAATCTTTTTGTAGAGCTGCATGAAATGGGCAACATATCAGTATTACAATTTTACTGTAAAATTGTGTCAAATGACCCATTTTCAAATTATAGCCTTTGTGATGTCAACAAACCATCTTATTCTGGCTACAGCAGTAACGCCACACATTTAATGTACTGATTCTCCAACACCTAATGGATAAAATTTGGACTTTTGGTGGATTGCATTATCAGAGCATCCAGTAACTCGCCTGGAACTGAGATTTTTTTTTTCCCCTCATTAGAAACACTGGTTAGATGCTCATTTACTTACTGCAGCCTTCAGCAAAATCAGTATTGCAGAGACTGATGTTGTGATGATAGGCAGATGGTATATTGTTTTGTCTTAAATTGATGCAGTACTTCCTTTTTGTGTTTTACAGCAGCAGGCTGTTTTAACTAACTAGAAGGAGCATGCAAGTACTAGTGCTTTTTTTTCTTTAGGTAAATATTAGCATTATAGATCAGCGATTCTGGGTTTCAGGTGAAGCACAGGGGGGAAGGAGGCTGGCTGGGGTCAAGAATGGATTAAGTTCACATACACCAGATCCTTACAGTGCTTAAAAGAGTTTTGACACTGGCTTCCTGGACTTTTGATAAAGAAGATGTCATGCAAGTTCTAAATTAGTGAATGATACTTTTCTCAGAAGTCAGATTGTGTCTTTTGTCTTTGACCGGTAAAGAAATGTATTGTATTGAGTAAAGGCTGGGTCGAATTTGATATAAGCAAAAATGCAAATACACAGGCCACTGTATAGGTTTGATCATGTGCATTTGTATGTATTTAACATGACATCAATGCAAACAGTCCTGACTAAGTTACTAATATAAAGTAGCTTTCTAGGCATCTGTGGTTTTTGCTGCTGAACATTATAGGCCCCTGATTTTGCTCTATGTTTGTCTGACCCAGCTCAGTGGTGACTGGCAGTCAGATGAAGGGCATCATTGCTCACAGTGTTTGCAAATCTGTCTTTTGGTGCCTCTAGTCCTGCTTGGCCTATTGTTTTTGGCCAGAGGAGGCTGTCTATTTCAGACCCACTTTTCAACAGAGCCCCAGAGCCAAAGCAGAGCAAATCTCAGTCGCAAGAACTGTATGTAGACTTTGGATCCACTGGAAGCCATACCAGTTCTTGATGGATCTGACCTAAACAAAGTTTTGCTATCAGCCCCTCTTCTATAAATCCTCTCCAACTTGACTGAGACCCATTTCAAGTGGAAAACAAGTATATTTCTTGAAGGCATTGAAATTATCAGAAGGTTTGCTGTGTTTACTCATACTCATGTATAAGAAAACGACACACATACAAACTCCAAAGCACACAGAGTTCTAGCTAAGACTGGGCTTGGAATGTTCATGGAATGCGATTAATTGTGGAATGCGACTGTGTTTTCTGAATTTTCCAATACAGAAAACAACAGGTCATTTGTTTGTGTCTGTGTAGCAGCTGTTCGCGTCAAGGGCTAGTATCCCTTATCCCTCATCCCTCATTCCTCATTCCTTATTCCTCAGCTCAGCTTTGTCAAACTCTGACAGAACCTGGCAGAACCTTGTAGCATGACCCCAGGCATGCTTTTAGCAAATAGATGGAGAAATGTTCTCGGAAGGCTACATTAGTGTTGGCATGATAACCTGTAATATTGGTGCAGAGAACAGCCTCACTGCATGCACTCTCTTTTGCTGTTCCTGTTTGGTGCCGTCGTCTTTTGGTAAAAGAAAGTACATGCACTGAGGTTGTCCTCTGCATCAGTATTACATATCATCATGCCAACAACAGCACAGCTTTCCAAGGAAATGTATTTCAGTTCTACACCTATTTGCTATATATGGTTTCTATGGTGGCTTTGAAGGTGATGTGCAAAAGGCCTAAATGTGATCTGCCGGTATGTCGGTTTGTTTTGGGAATAGTATCTGCTGCTGTGAGTCTGCGGTCTGAACAGGGCAGCTTTTTTATCCTTTTTATGTGTGTCTCGCTCTGTCTATTGAAAGCATATGTGGAGATTAAGTGAGGTGACGGAGTGCCAAGTTGTCCTACCAAGAAAGCGAGGAGACCCTGCTTAAAAAGACCCCTGATCAAGAGGCTATTTTCTGCTTGATCAGTAGATAAGAACAAAAAGAAAATGTTGGATCCGGTTTTTTTTTTACTTATTTGGAAGCTACTACATGGTGTGCATTCAAAATGTTTAGTAAGCTATTTAAATGCTGAGGGTATATTTACTTTTTTATAGCTTTTTTTTTTTGTAGACTAGAACATTCAAAAGTTTGGAATCACAGTTTAATCATTATTTTCATTACTTCATGTTCACTAATATCTTACTCATTGTAGATTTAATTCAAATTCAAAATGTTAATATCTGTTATGAGACCAGGAGAAAAACAGTTAAACTGCTGCTATTCTCTATTTGCAAAACTTTTTTTTCCTTTGCATTTACCTTGAAATTTGATCTCGAAGTTTGTATGAACTATGAAAATTCTTGTGTATTATTATTATTATTATTATTATTATTATGTCCGTGTTAGTTATTTTAGAATTATTTGCAGCTCCATTCATCATTCTTGGAAAATGTTAACATTTCTTGATTCCTGTTCTTGCTTACTTCTAATTTGTTCCAAAGGACTGGGTTATTAGCATAATTTTATACATTTATCTGGAATCAAATTTAAAAAAAAACATGGAATGTTTAAATGGGACAAATTCTTCATTGCCACTTTTAACCAGCCTTGTTTCATTGAGATGCAGAACCATAGGCCTTCCCCAGCATAGCATTTGAAACTGAAAGCTCTAGTTTTCAGTAGGACTTTTTCCAACGTTTTGTAAAACCTGTCCAACCTTAATAGTCGATACAAAATGATGTATTTGCGGAGAGAGCATGGATAAGTTAAATACTCTTATTGTAGACAGAGTTGATTGCAACCTTTTGAAATCCAGTCGCTGAGATCAAATCATCATCCAATTCAGACACAGCATGTTTATACTCGCTCTTTTCAAATGCAGCTACTGCATCCAGATATTTATCAGATCTCAATTCCCCACACAGTATTTACATGTTTGAACCAAGCTGGGACATAGTAGGTGTAGCCTCAACAGGCCCTATTGGACTTAATGCTTTATAAAATGTTTTCATGGTCCAGAGATTCCCAGGCATTTAAGAACCAGTGGGGAAAAAAGCGAGTTATGCTTGGTGGCCTCAAAGAAAGATATGGGTTCAGATCCAGCCAGGAACAGTGAGAGAACTGTATACTGTCCTTCACATGCAAAAAAACTTCCTCATTCATAGGTCTATGTTTGACTCCCAATTGTGCTTTGGCCCCTTCATCAGGAAACACACGTTCAATCACTGACAATGGCTCAACCATTTAGGGCTGGGATTATTAGAGAACTTAACTGGCTTCACTCTCTTGGTGGGTGGGATATCCTTCCTCTTCCTCCATCACTTTCCAGTATGTTTGGGGGGGGGCACATGGTTCTCTGTGCTGGTAGTATCTTGTGATTTAGGCAGTCTTGGCTAAGGTGTGGATTTTTACATTTGAGATACAACTGGAAAATAATTAACAACAGATGTGGAAACAATATTGAAAGTTGTGGGTGACATTCAGAAGTGAGACACTGTGGGGTAGCTGTTGGCCTGGTGGTTAGGGAATTGCCCCTGTGATCGTAAGGCCTTGGGTTTGGATCATCACAAGGTACCATCCCCACACACTGCTCTCTGGGTACTGCACCGGTGGCCACAGCTTCACTTGGTGAACAGGTTAAATGCAGAGAAAGAATCTCACATTGTTCGCACTGTGTGCTGTGCTCTGGTGTATTCACAAGTGATTTTAAGGGGCCACTTTCCTTTACATTCTAATACCAAGTGTAAACAGGGCCAGAAAGACAGATGCAGCAAGCGCTGTCATATCTGCCGGTGTCCTTAGTTTACTGCTGATGTAGCCTCACTACACAACATGATAGGGGTTCTGAACCCAGCAGTCAGGCCTGTCAAAGGGAGTGATAAGGAGAAAGTCCTCCTCATCATCCCTTTTGACCTCTGACCTCAAAAGGCTTTTGGCTCTTGTGGTGCAGTGTCTGTGAACCTCCGGTGCCACTGAGTGAAAGGCTGGTGCCCCTCTGCATGAGTTGTAAACTGTGTGAAAGGATGGATGGCGCGGGGGAGGGGCGTGTTTATACACAGAGCGGATGTTTGGATTGTTCGAAAGAGAGAGAGCTTGACACCCTTGACAGCTCTGTTCAGTGTTATTGGCATACTTAATTGGGAAGATAAAAGCCTTCTTTCTGCCCTGTTTATGGTCATTGTTTGACAGTCTCATCATTTTCATCTCATTTCTTTTCTGCTTTATGACTCACAGCCTTTGATGCTCCTAGACATTGTTTTCTCAATCAAAAACATAAAGATTCAGACAGAGTTTACCAAGGCTGGTTTGAAGTACAGTCTTAAAAACCAAATGGTCCCACGCATACGCATCGTGGTTCTTTAATCTTCACACTTGCACTCCTCATAGAACCATCCACTGAAAGAGAAACAAAAGTGTTTCTTCTGTAGCATCACTCCAAGGACCTTTAATTTAATGTTTAAAGAAATTAAACATAACGCTCTGTTCCATTCAAGAGTTTTACTTAGAACATTAAGACAAGAACTAGTGTGTGTGGATTCCTTGTCCATTTGAGCTTAATATATTTTACTATGGAAGTTGCTTGTGTTTTATTTGTCCTGACTGTCAGCTGTGAAAGTCATTTATGCATTGATCGTTTTTCCTCTTCTTTTAAATTAATTTTAAGCCTTCAAATACCATGTACTCGCTGCAAAATACCCCAAAAGGCCAGTGTTTCACTTGTGAAGTGGGGATGTTCCTTTGAAATATGAGCATGTTATACTTGTTTATCCCCTGTTTTAAAGTTTTCCTTTTTTCCATTTTTTTCTCTTTGCTTTATTTAAATAATGTGACCAGTTTAATATCAGTAAACACCCTTTCTGCTCATAGTAAATCCAGAATCAGCCAGAGCACTTATTGACAATGTAAGATTGTTTATATAAAATATGAAGACAGAATGAAAAAAAAAATCTTTCCAAAGAAATAAATGGAAAAATGAGAGGGGAAAAGAATTGAGAAAAAAGAAAGAGGACTTAAAAGGGGTTTCCATTACTTTTTTTTCTTTATATGTTTTTGTATAAGAGTAACAAAGCACCAAATGTTTAGTTTTGGGGGAAAACCCCCTCTTTACCAGTTTGGGAGAATATCCAGAGTGAGTGTTTCTTTACCAGATGTGTGCCTCTGTCCTTTTCCTTTCTCTGTGGCCTGCCTGGTCCTCATTTTTCATAATTCAACTCCAGTTCTCTGATGGAGTGCCAGCTTTTGCTTCTTGGATATCTATAGAAACTGAAGTAGCTTAGCGTCAATCTTTTGCAATTACTGCTTGAATAAAAAGGCCGACAGAAAACAGCAATGGGGGCCCCTATATGGAGGATAAGCTTACCTTCACTGTCTGTCTGTCTCTTTCTCTGTCACTCTGTCTCTCAGGTTGTACGTTTTTTAAACACACTCCTGACAAATGGTGATAAAAAGTTTTTTTTGGAGCAGTGCCTACTTTTGATTCCCCAAAAAATATTTAAAGAACGCTGGTCGTTCTTTTAAGACCCACTTTTCATTTTCTGAAGAATCTTTTTTCTGAGCTGCTCATATACACAAATACTGTTACTGATTCAATTACCTTAGTGAAATGTGAATACTCACCCTGAAGCAAACATCACGTGGCACTGTACACCCATTTAAATGAAGCTAGGTCATTGCACCATTGAGCATCATCCTCTGCCATATAAATATGGAGGTCTGACACATAAATAGTGACCGAAAGCAGAAAACTTATTCGTCAAATCGGGTCATGGATCAGAACAAGAAGCTCTTGCCAGTACTGGGTGCAGTAACACACCCACGAGAACTGCTTCGAGCTCCAGTCGTGTCTGACTTCTTACAAATCCTCACCTTGCTGTAGAAGCAGCGTGTATCAGTTTTGCATGTTTCCAGGTGTGGATAAAGTTGTCAAGACTAGTGTTTTCTGTTTTCACTTTATAAAGAGTTAGCTGGCTCGGATGCTTTGAGGCTATAGTTTTAGCTTTACTTGCATCTATACTAGCAGTTACCGAGTAAGAGATAATGATAAATTTGCTTGATCTTACCCATGATTCTGAGTGACCATTGATGTGTAACTGTGAGTGTTATTCTGTGACCCAGTTGCCATACATTATCTAGTCTTTTTTTTCCTCTGGTGTGAGGTTATTTTTGTTTCCATTGGTGCATATTTTCAGTTAAAGTTTGTCTTTTTTTTTTTTTCCTTCTTTTTATTTTGTCTCTCCCTCTCTCTCTCCCTGTCTGTCTTTCTCTCCCCGTCTCTTGCTCTCTCTGTCTCCATTCTTACTCTCTCTCTCTGTTTCTCACTCTCTCTCTCTCTCCCCCTCTTCACGTTCTCTCTCTCTCTCTCTCTGTCTCCACTCTCTCTGTCTCCACTCTCTCTCTCTCTCTCTCTCTCTCTCTCTCTCTCTCTCTCTCTCTCTCTCTCCCTCTCT
>JBBPCX010000154.1:9524309-9604618 GCA_037974365.1 Hydrocynus forskahlii | reverse complement strand
TTTTTTCTTTCTCTCTCTCTCTCTCTCTCTCTCTCTCTCTCTCTCTCTCTCTCTCTCTCTCGAGTAAGTCCTATGAGTAGAGGTGGGATTTGAAAGGGCTTGGGTGGTAATACTTGAGGAATGAGCTGAAAATTGAACTGTACTCTCCATATGTGCAAAAGGATGGTGGCTAATTTGCGCACACGCCCCACACTCCCAAAAACACCCCCAAGTCTTTTTCAGCTGGCCTCCAGATGGCTGCGTGCTAGAAAGGGCTCGGATTTGGGGGCATTTGGTGCAGTTTGTCTATTAATAACAATCATAACTTTTAAACTAGCTTGACTTCATTCATCTGTCGCCAGTGGTACTGCAGACTTTAAGCAAGTCTCTGAGTTTGTTTGTGCTCGTCTGGGCACGAGGTGGAGGTCTGCATGCTCAGGAGGAGTGCTGAATGCTGCTGGCTGCTTCTCGTAGGCTGCCGGAAGGGTTGGTTTGTGTATTTCTGTCAGGTTGTGATGGAGCCACATTGCGTGAACCTTATTTTCTACACTAAAACTGCAGAAAGAAGCTGGCTGGTCATGTTAAGGAAGGTGGCAATATGGGGGGAATCCAGCAGGGCTGTCTAGGCCGTAAAGATTACTGTGAACTCAAAGAAGTGAACCAATTTCTGGCTAACATTTTAAAATAGAAACACCATTTTACCAACTGTTTTTTTTTTTTCCGGTTACTTTTTAAATATTGTTTATCTATAGAAGCCCGTTTCCGCCAGCCTTATTAAAAAATATATATAATTTGTCAAAATAATGACTTCATTATCTCAAAATGTTGTGTTAATATCTCAAAATTTCGTCTTAATATCTCAAAATTTTGACTTAATATCTCAAATGTTGGACTTAATAACTCAAAATTAGTAAGTCATTATTTTGAGATAACTAAGTCATTATTTTGACTTAAATTCTAAATAATATTTTACCAAGCTGGCGGAAACGGGCTTCCATAGTTTTCCAACTTTGTACTATGTTTTTTTTTTATTTTTATTTTTTATAAAGGCTCATTGCTGTTTTACTATATATGGTGATTAGTGTGAAAATAATAGAATTGTGATGTTTGATTTTTGCAGGTTGCCAACTATGTACTGTACACCTGAATACCCTGAGTCAGACTGATATTAGCAGAAAATGAAAGCACATGCTTGCACTGAATTGTTGTCTTGTTGATGGCTATGTATTTCCACCTGAGAGTTAGTAGGGTATTTAGTTTTAGGGTATTTTGAGTATGATGGCCTAATTTTAGAGGATCATTTTAGATCAAGTGCTTCAGTTAAAAATAGCCCTTTTAAAGCTTAAAAGAAAAATATTGGATCAATGTCTTCTGATAATCCCACCAATATTGGTATCTGTATCTGAAGATGTTAAAAGTGTTAAACCTGCTTTAAAACTAGTTCCAAATGTAAAATAACACTGCTGCTGAGCGACATTTTGACTTCATGTGTAATTGTTTTAGAACGTGTTTGTTTTGATTTTTCTGTCATATTAATTTGTTGGCAGCAAATTACACAAACTGTATGCAACATTCTTCATTCTCTATTGAGAAAAGAGAGTTCTTCTGCTCCTTTTGCTCACTGGATCGATCTCAGCACCGAGAGTGACCTCATTAAAACAAGGCTGAATATCAGCCAGGTATTAAATTGAGTATCAACCAGACATGATCGATCCACAAATATGCAAATTTGCATGACCCTGACATCCCTCGGGTGAACACCATTTCCAATTTTCTTCATGACGTTCCAGTAAGAACAACATTGATTGCGTGTTCCAGTATGTGAATATATCATATATGTAAGTCAATAAGTGCAGCTAGAGAAACTTAAAAACACAATAGACAAACGAAGCCCTGGAAATGGGAGATAGGTAGAGTATTTCTTCAGTAAAGGGAGTTTGAGAGTAGGATGATTTTTTTTTGTGGGGTTTTGCCCTAAGCCAGTGATTCACATTTATGCGTCTATGATTGCAGTATTTGAAATGATGCAGTTTTACACTAAGCTTATCCTGAGTCAGTGTTTTTGAGATGAGAGAGGCATGCATTTCCAAGGTTTCTTTGGGAAGTCCCACCAAGGCCAAGGCTTTATCTTTCAAACCTTAGTTCAGGCTTGCAAAGTACACCAGCCAAAATCAGAATGATTTTGTATTAATTTTACAGTCAGCTGAATCCAGCTTGTTGAGGAACCTTTATGTTAGTGAATGCCTGGCCATTGTCCAAACGTGACATACACTTGGGCATATTGTTGTGGCTGATATTAGTAACTGATACGCTCTAATTGTAGTCCATTAGGTTTCTTACTGGAAAATAGACCAGTAGTTTAATCAGTTTTACTAGATTAATGATTTAATGATGAAGTTTGAGTAATCAAGACACTCTTCCTCTCTGTTTTTCTTGTTCCTATTTATCTATCTACCTAACTCCCTTTCTCTCCAGGTGATACTTCTGCTCTTAAAGACTTGGGAAGGACTCTGGTGCTGCACAGGAGGACAGTGATGCCGTATGCTGCCTACGCCCGGAAGCACAAAGGCCCCAGCGATGAGAAAGAAGTAGAGCAGTATGCCAGCCTGGTGGGCCAGACGTGTGCAGAAAGGATTCTACTCTACCGGGCGTAATGCATTGCATCACCCAGTTCCTCAACAGTCTTTACTCTGTCCTCCAAGAAACAATATTTGGTCTGATCATCACGCTTCTTGCTTTTCTGCCTTTATCTTCCATGCAATGCCGTCTGTCTTCCTCCATCTCTGGGTCTGTCTCCGGTTTTCCCTCGCTGTGTAGTTTTCTTTCTGCATGTCAGGTAGAGCTTCCCTTCTTTTTTAGTTTTCTGTCACTGCTAGAGTACATAAATGATTTTCTGAGGTTACAGGCCCGAGAGAAATCTGAGAAAAAAATTATATAAAATTGTTGGCTTAAAAAATGTACATTGGACTACATACAAATAAACAATTTGTTGTGGTTTTGTCTATCAGAGTGTTAGCCTAACATCATCTTGAGGAAGCCCAGTAAGTGTGATTGCCTCAACAATTGTTATATTTGTATTATTATTGTTATTCTTTTTATAGCTCAATTTGGCACCTATTCTCCTCCTACAGTTTTTGAAAAATTGGCATGGTTCTGACGTCAAAAGCGCCAGACCCTGAATCAGAAGTTCATAAGTTTGAATCCATGGTGCAAGCAAAATAAAAAATTGCCCATAAAACCCAAGTTTGGATGTCTCCGAACACTGGTTTTATAGCACAATCACACTTCACATTTTCTTGCAGAAATACATCGTTACACTTACCGTCCAATAACGAGTGTAAAAGTCGATCAGTTCAGGCAGATGCTGTTGATAAAATGTAACGCATCCGTACAATTGCAAAACTTTACCACACCCATAACATTTTTACTGTATTTGTTTATTGGTATTTATTCAAATTCAAATATATTTTTACTGTCAGAAATGGGCATCTCGTTTGATATCAAATTTTGGGTGACTAAAACTTTTGCACAATACTATATATATATATATATATATATATATATACACATATATACACAAAGCTTTTGTCTCACTTGTTCACAAGACAAGGCTTCCCTGTCTAAAAATCCTCACCGTCATCCCTCCCAATATTGCTGCCCAGATTTTATAACCATGTAATCACACTTAGGCTAATACAGAGTGGAACGGCTCAGTAAGTATTAAGATTTGTTTATCATTAAGAAGCAGAACTTTTTTTTTTAAGGTGAGCATGTTAGATATAGCCTCAGATTAGGGGTATAAACTCTGGAGAACTTTTTTCAGTTTATTTTTTCAGTTTAATCTTGCATATTTTTTGACACATTTTGACACATCTCATTGTACCTAACAAAATAAACTCCTTCACAATGGCTTTTGTTAACAGTTAGATAAATGAATGCATAGTAATTGACCAGTGCTACTGATTCTGCTGATCTAATTTAAGTAGAAAAACTTTTAACTGTAGAAATGTATACAAGTGTAGGCTCTACACTGGGCTGGGCAGCAACAACATGGATTAGTCATGTTGTGCCGGTTGATGAAGACCTGGGGACATACGTGCGTGTTTGTATCCTCTAATGCAGCAGCCCCCAACCTTCTTTGGCCCACGGACCAGTTTCATGTAAAACAGTTTTTTCACAGACGGGTACAGATACAACTAAAAACAAAGTGCGTTTGTTTTTTTTTTACTCATTTTTGATAGTTAGTGGACTAGCAAAAGATGAGCGTTTTTTTCAAAATAAAAGATCTTTCAGACTCAGATATATTCAGTACAATATTTTCGGTCTTTCGGTACCAAATGACTCACGGACTGATACCGGTCCGCGGCCTGATGGTTGGGGACCTCTGCTCTAATGGTTCAGAACCAACGTCAGAAAGGAGCACCAATGCAAATGCTACTTCGCATTGATTACTGACTTTTCAGTGAACTCAAGCCTTTTCCAAGTAAAATTTGCAATCAAGGCTGCCACCTTTTTGTTCCTCATGTCATTATAGCTTCAGTGTGTATCTTTTGATATTGTTCTATAAATTATTTTTTCCTAAAAATAAAAAAAAATGATTTCATGAAACTTGAAAATGTAATTTTCTCTGAACTAAAATGCAACATGTCATAAAAAGTAATATACTTTATTACAAAGTCCATACTACTAGACTTCAAAAGACTGGAGTGTGCTTACAAGATGTCTGAAGGTTTGTAGACACCTCACTCAACACTGTCTTGAATCAAGGCTTTGATTCTCCTTTTGGAGAGACTGCAGCAGCATATGTTGAAGCATTGTTTTGGGCATTTTCTTGCTTTCAGCCTAGAGTGTTAGTTCTTCTGTTGGATTGTTCTAGGTCACAAACACCACTCCAACTCATCCTAAAGATTTTAGGAGCTCCCTCACTCTGGTTCCACTGCTCCACAGCCCAGTGTTGAGAGGTTTACCGCTCTAGATGTTGTTTTGAATTGCACAACTTACAGGACCTGAAGGATTTGCTGCTATTGTCTTGGTGTCAATACCACTGTATATCTTCAGAGGTCTCATTGAGTCCATGCTTTGATGTGTCCGGGCATGTCTTGGAAGAATGAGGAGAACCAACACAATATTAGACAGGTGGTTTTATTGTTATGGCAGATCTGTGTGTAATCTCTGTCAGCAATGGGCACACCTTTAAGTAGCTGAACTCACTAATTGGAAGTGATGTCTGGATATGTTTGGCCATTCAGTGAAAACACTAACTCAAACCACACAAACACTGAAGTAAGAGGGCTATGTTTGACTTTGGGTCAGCTTGGAGAGAACTGGTCATGCTGTGCACTCCTGCAAAGTGACAGTGGAAGATTAGGCTGAAGTCATGTAATAGCCCATGCTAGCCTGCCAATGCTAACACAAGAGCAACCTAGGCCAGTAGTGCCATCAAACTGAGCTAATGGAGGGTGAACTTTTGCAAAGGTGTCTGATTCCCCAGCCAAGTATGAGGCCGTGCACTCCCTCAGCCTGATGCTGGCTGGAGAGCTAAGAGAGTGGGTGGCCTTGGTGGAAACCCAAACATCCAAGCCAACTGTAGCTCTGAGCAACATGCTAACATGCTCTGCTGTACGGCGGGCAGCAGCCCTTCGTGCTGTCCTCGGCTAGTCTGGGTCCTGCATGCTTTTGATCACTGTGTTCTTATATAGAAATGGGTTGTGATTAAATTGTTCTCTCCTCGTGTTACTTCTGCAGTTGCTTTGTAGCTTCACACAGAATCAGAAAATCACAAAAGCACTACTGTCCATTCCAAACAAATTAGCTGAAAATGACAATATAAAACATTTCCTTTAAAGTGTTTTTATCTTCTCCTGTGTTCAATCTGCCACTAATGCTAATATAAAAAAAGGACACTGCAGATGGCTACTGAAATCTAATTGAATCAGTCTGTCCCCCCATGTCATTTTTCCAGTCTGCTGTATGAGTGTAGTTTATGACCAACCACTGACCAGCTCCACTGACCCTGCTGATTATCTCTCTCTCTCTATCTCTAAATACTTCTTTCTTTATCGCTCTTCATACCTTTCTCTGATGCTATTCTGTTACTTGTCTTTCCTCTTTCCCTTTTTGTCCCTGCCTGTTTTTCTTTCTCACTTGATTTTTTTCCTCTCTGTCTGTCTGTCTCTCTCTCCATCTGTCTGTCTGTCTCTCTCTCTCCCTTTGCCAGCTCTGTGTTGGTCGAGGTTGGCTCACCTCTGCTCCCCCAGTGCTCCTGTCATTGTGGTTTAGTCTTGCTGCTCTCAGGCCACACTGGCCTTTGCCAGCAGCCTGCAGGGTTCTGGCCTGTAAAAACACATGTGAGCCCCCCTCTGTCATTTTAGTGCACCATCAGCACACAGAACTACTTCATGTGTCTGACCAGACCACAAGACAATTACTGTAATGTGCTGGTAATGGGTTAGGAGCTGTCAAGCAGCTTGGATACATTAATTAATACAGACAAACAAAAAGCTGGGTGTTTTTCTAACCTAATATTCAAAAACAATGTCTGTTTTGTAGACCACTGCACTTTTTTGAAGGAAATGAAAAAGGGTACAGATAGTTAGTCCTTTAAGGTCATAATTTTGAAAGCAGTTTCTCCCTTAGCCCAAATGATGCAGGTCATAAGATAAGATAAAGCTTTATTAGTCCCACAAGTGGGAAATTTGCTTTGTCACAGCAGAAGGTGAACAGTACAAAGGTAAGGGCAGCAAAAATTAAAAACTATAGAATAGAATAAAATACTGTACCAACAGTACAGTATAAAATGTAAAATATGGACATGTGTATTGCAAAATATATACATATATGTAAACTGTTATATATATATATGTGTAAACTTAGGCAAGTATGTATATATGAATATATGTATGTATATATGTACAGAGTGGATATATAAATAAATATAAGAACACTGTGGATACACATACACAGGTACACAATGGAGTGACCGGCATTGACAATAACAGTAGAATCACCAGAAAAATTGCATATTTTAAATTGCACATTTTGCACAGTAGTAATAGTTCCACACCAAAAACTGGCATCAGAAAAATTGCGCTCAAGAAATATTGCACATAAAAGAAGCTACATGGTGTATGGGATGTGTGTGTTTGTCTGTGAGTGTGTGGTCATCTGCAAGGTCTTTGTTGTGGAGTCTGACAGCGGAAGGAAAGACCTGCGGAATCTCTCCTTCACACATCGTGGGTGCAGCAGCCTGCCACTGAAGGAGCAGCTCAGTGCTATCAGAGTCTCCTGTATGGGGTGGGAGACATCCAACAGGGTTGACAGCTTCGCCACCGTTCTCCTGTCTCTAACCCCCTCCACTGGGTCCAGAGGGCCTCCTAGAACAGAGCTGGCCCTCCAGATCAGCCTGTTCAGTCTCTTTCTGCCCCCCAGCAGAGATGCTGCTGCCCCAGCAGACCACACCCTAAAAGATGGCTGATGCCACTACAGAGTCATAAAAGGTCTTCAGGAGCCTCCACAACAGGTACTGCCCTTTTTTGTAGAGAGCATTTGAGTTGTGAGTCCCGTCCAGTTTATTGTTCAGATGAACACCAAGGTACTTGTAGCTCTCCACAGCTTCAATGTCCATACCCTGGATGTTCAGTGGTTGTAGTGGAGGATGTTTGTGCCTGCGGAAGTCAACCACCAGCTCCTTGGTTTTTCCAGTGTTGATAGTTCTGCGGGCACAAGTTCCGGGTCAGTTCTCTGTACTCCTTGTCATCCCCATCAGTGATGAGGCCGACTATTGCAGAGTAATCAAAGAACTTCTGCTGGAAACGGTGGAGTTGTGAGAGAAGTCTGCAGTGTACTGCAGGGTACCCTGTCCGACACACAGCCTTGAGGACTGTATTGAAGGCACTGGAGAAATCAAAGAACATGATTCTCACAGTGCTCCCAGCAGTCTCCAGGTGAGAGAGGTAAGGAGGTGTAGGAGGTGGATGACAGCAGCATTCAGGTAAGCAAACTGAAGTGGGTCCAGTGATGAGCTCACCAGGGGCCGAAGCTGAGTAAGGACCAGCCGCTCCAGGGTTTTCATCAGAAGGGATGTTAGAGCCACTGGCCTGTAGCTGTTGAGCCTTGGTACTCTCCCCAGCTTCAGGCTCAGGTTAAAGATGAGCTCCATCACCCCACACAGTTGATCTTCGCAGGACCTGACAACCCTTGAGCTGATGCCACCCAGACCCGCTGCCTTCCTGGCCTTGATCCTCCTCAGTTCCCTCCTAACTTGGATGGTTGAAACAAACAGGTTGGAACTGTGTGCTGAATGCTGTGGTTGGCGGAATGCTGTCTTGGGAATCGGTACCAGCTGCCCCCAGAGACAACATCCAGGATGGATCAAACCTGTTAAAGAAATGATTTAGTTCATTTGCCTACCTCATATCCCCCACCAAGTTTTGTTCTTTGTGGCCTGAGATGGTTCTAAGGCCTCTCCAGACCTCGCTAACATTGTTCTGCACAGTCCTTGTGGGTACGTTGTTATCCAGACAGAAATTAATGTAGTCCGTAACACAGGTCACAAGGCTGCCAATGTCCTCTCTGTGGTCGTCACAGAGCACTTCCCACACAGTAGACTCAAAACAGACCCTCCTCACTCTCCTCTGACTATCACTGCACTGTGGCTGCTAAGTGCACCTACATAGGGACAAGTTGCACCAGGTTGTGATCTGATCTTCCCAGGGGAGGGAGAGGTGATGAACTGTATGACTCTTTTGTGTTGGCATACAGTAAGTCCAGTGTTTTATTGTCTTCACATACTGGGTGAAAGTGGGCAGTGTGGAGTCCTGAGATGCATGGTTATAATCCCCCGATATTAAGAACAGGGCTTATGGATATCGTATTTGCCGTGTGCTAACTACAGAGTGGGGAGAGTCACAGGCTGCCTCCGCGTTGGCCAAGGGTGGGGACATACACCGTTATCGCGATAACATGCAAGAAGTCCCTGGGGATGTAGTATGGTCATGGGCTAGTGACTAACAGCTCAATGTCTCTGCTGCAAGATTGTTCTTTCACAGTGATATGCCCAGGGTTACACCATCTGTTATTCACAAACACTGCCAGTCCCCCTCCTTTCCTCTTACTGCTCTCCCTCGCTGGGGATGCCTGGTCTGTCTGCCGGTAGCACTGCTGCAGGGCGCAGTGCTAACAGCTGATCTCAACTGTAAACAAAAGGCGCATGTGCCACATCTCTAAACATGGGCGAAAAAAAATACTATACAAAAATGGTCAATACTAGCATGAAATAGTAGTGCATGGTCATCATTGATGGCATGTTTGATTTCTAAAGTTAGCTTTGTTTAGTTTTAATCTGGAGCTATGAGGCAATGCAGCTCACAAGTAACAGAACAATATCCCATAACCCGTGAGGTTGGGCGAGTTCGGATCAGATTTTCGGATAAGTTCGGATCAAAATTTTGTGCTCGGAACGGGGTGTGACAGGTCAAAAAGTAACTGTTCCTACTAAGTTATAAATAACGTACAGAAAAATGGTGGATCGGACCAGGTTAAGACCAGCGAGGCGAGTTGGCTCTCATAACGGTTCAGGCACGTTCGGGTCACAAAAAACCTTGGCCCACACATCACTATTGTATCCTATCAATTAGCATTGTGCAAACCGCAGGCCTAATTCATCATGCATGTTCCTCAAACTGCATGTTGCAAGCTGTTAAATTTGATAGGCGGTCACACCATTATAAACAGAAACCATGCTGATCCTCAATTTTCATCATTCTTTTCTCTATTTTTATAGATTACTTTAGTCACTGATTGTCTTGGTGGATAATTAAGGAGAAACTGCCGAAAACTCTAATGAACAATATGACTTCAAGTCGACAGCCTAAACTAGTCCAGGTGTTAGAGCAGAGTTTTCTCAGAGTTTTTGGGACTAAAAGACAAAACAGTAACTGAATGAAAATGGGAGGCAGGTCTCAAATTGGGTTTAAACATGTATTAATAACATTACACTATAATTTGCCATTTAAGCATAAAACATCCCTTTAACAGTTAAATATTAGTTCTCTCACTGGTGTTTAGATAAATTTCTGGCTTTACGGCTAGCTTTGACTCAGGAATCACACTTCATCCAGTCCTGGTATTAATGATTTTACTGTGTAGT
This sequence comes from Hydrocynus forskahlii, assembly GCA_037974365.1. Taxonomy (NCBI): domain Eukaryota; kingdom Metazoa; phylum Chordata; class Actinopteri; order Characiformes; family Alestidae; genus Hydrocynus; species Hydrocynus forskahlii. The sequence goes on along the minus strand of JBBPCX010000154.1, from coordinate 9,594,492 downwards.
AAGCAATTTCCTGTACATGGTTGTAATAAATGAATGTGGGATGATTTTCCCTCTTTTCCCTAAGCAGTGCTGATTTTCTCAGGCGCTTGTGGAAGCCTCAGTAGGGATCTCATGAACTTGCTATTTGCCATCTGCTTTATACCACATCTGTGGTCACCTCCTAGTATGTCCCCGTCCCATCCAAATAAGTTTTTCACCGCATTTGTTAGAGCAAGGAAACATTTTCTGGAGTGTGTGCCAAGCTCCAAGCACTGTTCATAGTCATAGTCAATGTATTGCATGGTAGATGGCAACCAGTCATAAACCTCAGCTGATGAGCCTACGCTTCCCACTTCCATATCCGAGGAAACCATAGGCCAGCGGTTGCTCTGTGATACTTTGGATGGCTTTTTTCTCTTCCAGTTCCTTTCGTAGAGCAAGCTTGTGCATATGTAGGAGTGTGCGCTGCAGGCCTCATCTGCAAAGAGATGGAGAAACTGAGTGTGAAGTGTGATGGGAAAGGGATGCCTAAACAATGACAGCGCTCTCCTTGACTGGGGTCATCCCAATACCCCTGACTGGAGTTGAGTTCATACCAGAATTCAACTCATACCAGAAACCGACTTGAAAACTGCACATGAACACACCCTCACATCATAATTTCCACTGGGAAATTGGGAGAAATTTTTGATACACGAGTTGTCGAGACGGGATCAACTTTGACCTTTCAACATGGCGGAGAGCGAAGAAAAAATTGTGAATGGGAAGCGTTGCACCCATATACATGTTTTTTTTGTTTGCTGCTGTTAGCGAGTAGTTTGCAGCCTATACACACACCATTTTAATGACATCTGGGTTTACACCTAATGTCATTTTTAGACATACCGTTATTGTTTGGTTTTTCCTACCCTATGTTAGCAGCAGTGTCAGTCGAGGATAGCCTCCTAGTACTTTGCAGTCGGCAAAAAAAGGGCAATCTTTTTCATGTGAATTTATTTGGTCTGTAGTGTACGCCAGTGACAACATGATTTTCTGGGACCAGAAGATGACCCAGCCCATAGCCCAAACTCTTTATCAGTGGGAGGGAGAAGTCTAAAACTGTTTTGACCAAGTAACAGCTCAAGACAAACTGTGGGTCGCCATGTTTTTTCTTCACAACGACAACAAAAGCATTTGGAACACAACACACTCGTAATTTCCAAATTACAACTGGAAAGGATCATCTTTCCCATAGCACATGAAGGCAGCATTAATTATATTTGCAGGTTTTTTACAACATTGTCCTTTTACCGATACCACTTTCTGCTTTAGATTTGATTAACAACAGTATTGTACATTTTAGCAACTAGACCTCTATCATTAAAATTCAGAGACTCACAGAATCAAAGTACCACATTTTTCAAACAGGAGGTTTGATCAGGACGACTGAAGCTGGGGCAGCAAAATGTCATGGACCAGCACTGACCACAAGTTTTTTTTACTCATTTAGAATTTTCACAAAACAGATTACACAGTAAATGACTCTGCTGAAGTACACTAAATAGAATAAAGGAACTGTAATTCTAGTGTAACACATAGTTTAATGTAGACTACAGGGTTGCTGTGACCTATTTTGTTTTATGTCGTCATGCTTTACTAGCAGTCCTCGAATATTTCAGGCTTTATTTATTATAGGATTAGTTTAAATATGTTTTTTCCCTCTTATGTCCAATACTGGCTGTCAGATCGGTACCGTCTCTAACGTTTGAATACACTGTTTTGTATTTTTGAACCCGCAGCAGCAGCAGCAGACGGGATGGGGTGAGGCGTACCAGGACAAAAATCCTCTTCAGAAATGCTAAACAACTGCCCTCCTCTGTTCGGCTCTGTTTGTAAACACTATCTCTGCCGTGGCCTGTGTGAGCTTTCTTTCACTGTTTATCTGACCGTTCATGCAGCATTTTTTTCCCCTCTCTGCACAGGGGCTCAATCTAAACACTCACCGTGCCCACTCATGGGTGTGTATGTGTGTGTGTGTTTGTGTGTGTGCATGTGCATGTGTGTGTGTGTATCTTGCAGTTACGTATGTGCTCTTTATACATGTTTGTACTGGCACCCACACAAGCCCCTAGCTTGATGTGGAGCTCATATGCGTGTGTGTTTGGGAGACAGCGAGGCTTGACTCATAGCACTCTGCCAGCTATTCATGAACATTCAGACTTCATGATGATTTTTTTCTGTGTCTTCAAGCTGAGGACAATGTGGTCATTTGAACTTAAAAATACTTTACAAATACTTAAAAGCAATGCAGCCATGTTTCTAAAGCAAAATAAGGGTTAATATTGGGGTATGGTTTAGGTATAGACTTGACAGGAATACAAAATTCATTAGAAGATAAGAAAAAAAATGTGTGTGGTGATGTGTTGAGTTATATGCAGGGACTTAAGGAAAGTTTGGTGTTGCAGGGGTTGATCTGTCTGATTCCCTTAAGGAAAGATGCTGTCATACAAACATTTACAAAAAAACATTTATTTAAGGTTTTCTGTCTGGTTACTAAAGCTATTAAGGTTACACTGTAAACATAAATGAATGCTAATGGCAAAAGTAGTAGTAGTAATAATAATAATAATGGTAATGAACCTGGAGCTGAGTTATGATTCTTGATGGAACCCAGAGAGGCAGTGAGAGCTTATAGATTAACATTCTTCCAGTAACTGCATTTTTCAGACATTTTGTCATATTTGTAACCGTATTTCTGGCATCCTTAAATTTTTTAAGTGTGGCATTCATATGATTAAATAAACAATGGAAAGTCTGTGCGTGTGTGTGTGTTTGTTTGCAGGGCACCCAGGCAGGGCTCTGCTCTCGGTGGAAGTTCACAAACCACCGGAAATCCAGAGCTGAATTGTGTTTGGAGGCGCATGAGTGTATCATCCCTTAAACGGTGCACCCATCACTCGGGGATTTGCCTCTGGGACAGAGAGACGCCCACCCCAACAACATTCTGTCACAAAGATTAGTCTACAAACTAGGCTGTGTGTGTGTGTGTGTGTGTGTGTGTGTGTGTGTGTGTGTGTGTGTGTTTGTGTGTGTGTATAACCATTACTCCCCAAAGGTTTAGGAATGTTTCGTTTTTTTTAGTAATTTCTAACACCCTCAGTACTGACAAAGTTTATTTTTTATCAGTTTATCAGTTGTGTAAACCACCTTTATGTGCTTTTCACAATAGTTTGAAAAAGAAGCTCAAATTACAAAAGAGGGCAAGATTTCTGCAAATTTCTTGCCAGGTTGTGTGTGTGTGTTTCTCACTCCAACCTCACTCTTCTCTTCTGATTTCTTCTTCATTATGCTTATCCCTTATGGCCATGCCGTCTTCTTTCTAGCCCTTGGTGATTTCTCTTCATTGCTCATATCTTATCAGTTGTGTGTCTCTGAGGGCATTTGCCAGTAAAGCCTTTCATTCGGCTCTGTTCTCCCCTGTTACAGAATTCATTTGTCAGCTTGTGTGTGTGCTGTGTCATTTTTCCACTGTGCACTTTTGCATTCAGCTCAGCGGCATCACACTCCAACTTTCTTTTCTGAGCTCTCCCTCCTTCCGTTCCCCTCTTTGTTCCCCTTCTCCCAAGGAGAATGTTTACAACTGAGAGAGATGGATGAGAGTTATTCTCCACTGTCTCCTTCTTCCATATAAAAGCTGAGAAGCATGGACATGTCCCGACTTTGCTAGTGCACACAGATGAAAAAGATTTGGGCGTAGCAGTCTCATGGGCCAGGAGCTGAGTTTAAAGTTCTGTTTCTCTTATTGCTTAGAGATATATTTTTGATCTGATACCCAGTATCAGGCTAATATCAGTTTCACTGGATGTCAGCACTGAAGGAAAAAAAGTCAGTACTATAACAAACATGGTCTGGAATGCTGCAAAATTGTGTGTAAATGTAGTGTTAAGCACAGTAGTGTAGGTAACAACACATGGCCAAACATTAACATAAAGGTGGGTAACTAGCTAAGTATTACAACTGTAGGGGATGTGGCTTTCTTTAACCAAGTTTAGCCATGCCACTGCCCACCCTCTGAGTCCAAACGGGGAGGGTGAATTATTAGAGCGCTCAACCTGCTAGGAATATAACACTAGCTGCCAGTTCTGTTATGTGAGGTCTACTATTCTCTGTTGGATTCCCAGTTTAGACAATCTTGACCAAATCTGATTTATATGTCGACAGTATTCACCTGCATGTCCATATTGGTTGCCGTAGTAAAGACCCTCACTGAATAGGCAAGCAAACTTTTTATGTAAAGATGATACTTTTAAGGAAAAATATAAGTATAAGCATATACTCAAGGTTATTCAGGATTTAACTGTTTTACTTGCCTCATTGGGTGACATCCATTGGGGAAAAATCCATGAATAGTTTTGATGGTTTTTTTTTCTTGATTCCTGAATACTGATCTTCTACATCCGGCTGTATGTTGTGAGAGTATAACCAGAAATGTTCTGAAAATGTCTTGAGAACCTTATAGTCAATTACCCTCACTGTCAAACAAAACAAAAGCCCATGCTGTGTTCTTTTAACAAGCTCTCGAGATATCCAAAAGATTTTTGGAAAACAAATTCTTGTTATTTTCTACTGTAGTTATGCTTGTTTGCTTGTATTCTAATGTTTTATAGTTTTGTGTGAGCCAAAATGCACTTACTGCCCAGAAAAATACTTTTAAACAATTTTCTTGGCAGGCTTAAGACGTTTTACAGAGTAACTGCATTGGATTTGTCTTTCAAGCTAACTTGAAGCGGACCAAGGCGAGTTTTAATGCATTTATTTGCAGATCTTTTAAAGAAATGTTCATAAATTATCAGGCAAGTCAGGCGGCTCTTGGAGAAGCTGTCTTTAGCTTGCTCAGGACGTGGTGGGCTGTATAAACAGAGAGGCTGGAACCCTGAGATAATGAAGGGCTTTGCTGAAGAGTACAAGGAATCTGAAGAAGTGCCTCTGCGTTGGTATGGAAACTGAGACAATACACCCTTGGTTATAAAGCGAAAATATTGTCTCAATCAAATCTCACTTGCTGCCCACAGAACCTTCTCTTCTGTTCATTCCCCAGCTCCCAGAAGGCTATTCAAACTCATGCATATTCACCGGAGTCCTGAGATGATAAAAATGAGAGAAGGAGACAGGCTCATCTCTGGCCCACCTCTTAGGAATTTAGTTTGTTTTGGTAAGGAATAGCAGGGACAGTTTACCAACCGAACCTACTGGACACATGCTCAAAGGTTTCATTCACTAGAGAGACCTTAACCAGCACTTGTTCTAGAAGGCCAGAGCTCACTCATATAACACAAGCCACTGAAAGTACAGGAAAAAAATCTATTTGGAAATGTTTTTAATGGGTCGACACATTTTTCACTGGAGCTTAGAGTAATATGTTTGGCAGTTATAATCACCTTAATACCAAAATCATAACTTTTTTTCTATAAATCAGAACTAATGTGTTAAAAAAAGATCTTCCTGCAGAATACCAAAATCATAGATAACATTTTTTATTAACTAGAACTAACATGTTAAAAAAAAAAAAGATCCTCCTGCAGAACTTTCTCTCTGTCTTTGTCACGTTAAGCCAATTCTTGCAGCTTTTCCAGTCGAATCCTAGCCGTGGCGCTCAAAAATTTCCTTGCAGCCTCCTCCACTCCCTTGAAAAGCTGACTGGAACTTTCCTCGTCTACTTGCAGTCCGCCTGTCTAGAGAAAATAAACGTTTCCCTCACAATGTAAAACAAAAGGTTGCCCTTAAAAACCAAGGTAGAGGTGAAACTGTCCACCTCCAAACCCCAACCTTCTGTTAAAAGCCTCATGAAATGGAGTCTATATTTAAAATGCCTTAATTCTTTTCACTCCCTATGAATGCTGCTGTTGTTGTTGAGCTGGCGCTTGGCACTGGCATGGCGGCCTGCTGAGTCTGAGGGGGAGCTGGCCTGGGGATAAGAACTGAAAAAAGTCTCTGTAATTAAGATTATAAAAACCTTCATATTCACGGCCCAACTCGGTCTACATTGCTCCGTTGGGATGGGTTAACATTAAACAGGGAAGGCAAACCGTTTTTGTTTCAGACTTGGTTAACATGTTTGTCTTTGCTTCAGCTATTTGCTCCTGTTAATGAGACCAAATGGCAGCTCTTTTCTCATATCATTTACTCTGAGGCCTGCTGTGTGAGGTATGCTCAGTACTCTTGTGGAAAGAATATGAATAGGTTGTTGAGTAGGGATACACTGATATGGGATACACTGATATAACCTATATATGAAGTAGGACAGGTTGAACGTCTTAGGATGGTTCATTGAGGATCATTTACCTCGCCATGAGAGCCAAACAGAAATGTAAATTTCATGTTAACATACAGCGCTTTCCTTACTGATGCAGCAGTGGTAGTCAAAGTACCAAACCATCAATCTTCTCTTTTGGGGTCAGCGGTGTCATCCACTATGCCAGTAGTTCTCAGTCCTGGTCCTGGAGTACATGGTTTAAAGTTTTCCCTGCTTTAACACACCCAGTTCACCTCATTAGTTGCATCAGTAGATTTTTTATTCAGATTTACTTTATTTTATTTTGATATGTATTAGATTCTATTTACTTCTATTAGACTTATTTATTTTATTTTATTATTGTATTTTATCTGGACAGACACACTAGCTTAGCATATCTAGGTCCAAAGATTTTGAGACTTCTGCACTGCGATGCACCCAATGGATTTGTTGTTCACATTTCTTTAAAAATAAGCTATTTTGCTTATCTCCACAATCTACACTGCATTATAATGCATTATACTGATGTTACAATATTAAAGAAATGCATTTTTACTTACGTCTGAATATCATTCTCCTCGCTATGCTGACCAAACAGCTTTAAACAAAACCATTCACCCTGATCGGTCCTTGCCCGTATGTGAAGGAATTTTGTATAATAGGCCGCGGCTAAGTTAGGAGCAGTGAAGGGACTCATGAGCACCCCTTGAACACTGGAATGGGAACCAGGACACCCTACAGGAGCCCTCTGGGCCTCGCATGTATGTGCAGTACAACACATGGAAATTTTTCGTATTGTCTCTCTGAGAGTAGTCAGACAGCTTGGCCATTGTTTTGGTGCTGGACACCTAACACAGTTTGCTGATTAGTAGTGCAGGGCTGTGGTACTCCAGGACCAGGATTGACAACCACTACACTATGCTGCACATTTTAATTAACTGAACACAACAGAATGAAAAAAAAGAACGGTCACACAAATACTACACAAATGTATGATCTAAAATAAGACCCAGAAATATTGATGTAACTCTCAGCTAGAATTCCACTCTAAAACCAACGTCAAAATATTTTATTCTGCCTATTTATACTTGCCATTTTGGAGATAAAAGGTTTTATTCAAACAACTACAATGTTCTCGAGTGAATACCTGTATAATCACTATGAGTAGAAAAACTCTTCACTCATAAATCCTTTTGCTGCCAGAGACGCACCTCTCTTTATTGTTTCTGTTCAGCTGCTCACACCTCATTTGATGCTGTAAATTTGCTTGGCTCTGATATTTATCTAATAAACTGTAATTTTTCCACCACTAATGCCTGCAATGGCCCATATTTTCCCCAAGCACAGCTATTGTTCTACACATTAATGTTCGGCAGGCTCCAACTTTTATACTCCACTCATATTCATTCTGCATCCTATTATGAGCTTTATTCGTTTTTTTGGACAGAATTAAAACGGTTGCATTTTTGAGAGACTAAGAGGTAAATGATGTATGTGAAATGATTGTAACTGGCTCAGCATCCCTAGCTGTGAAAACATCCAATTGGACACTAAACACTACCTCATTATGACTTTACTCCACAATCGTGGACTATTTACCAGATGGCCCTTTTCGCAGTCACTGTAAGTCTCTTATTAATTGTGCAATGTACACATTATGATTCAGCGTAAGCCTCAACAGAAAGGCATACAATGTTTTTGAATGCTTACATATAGCTTTGCCCCTTGGGTTTATGGTCTTGGTGTAGGCCCAGGGCAAGCTGGCCTTTTCTTTCCTGTTGTATTTTGCTCTCGCTCAGGCATTAACTGCCATTCCTGATTTGCCACACATTTTAGCAATGTCAGAAATGTTTCAAGTGCTGCTACCTCAGTACAATATTTATGTGTGTTATAAAAACATGGGATCAGGAACTTTTAATTTCAAACAGATGTGCATTGTGTATTGGGGTTGGGCCATTTCGAATACAGTAACCCACTTTCACGCGGATCAGCGGTTGCGGTTTCAGTCCATTGCTGATTTTCGAATCTCCTGCCTCTGAGTACAGCTGACTGTGACGTCTGGGCCTCGTGCACCACGTGGCGGTTACCAAGGCAATCAGACACCTGAACGGAATGAACCTCCGCTGCTAAGTGCTGCCCCAAACATAAACAACCAGCACAAGGACGAGGGGGCATGGCGCATGAGGCCCGGACATCACAGTCAGCTGTTCTCATGTTTTTCATTTTGCTCTTCTTAAAGTACTGTATTTTTATTACTGTAAATTAAATGTATTGTTGTACTGCTGTGTGCTTGCAGAGTATGGTAATGGTAATGCTAATGCTAATGTTATACTAATGTTAATGCTATGCTAATGTTAATGGTAATGCTAATGCTAATGCTAATGTTAATACTAATGTTATGGTAATGGTATGCTAATACTATGCTAATATTAATGTTACGGTAATGCTAGCGTTAATGCTAACGCTAATGCTGTGTTCTGCATTTGAGCAAGCACACTTTGCATTTTCTCTGCAGAAATTCAGTCTAGTTTATTATTGTATTTACCTGCTTATACCAAAGAAAATGAAAGCACATACCAAAGAAAACGCCCATGCATAAAATACAGTACAGTCTATACAGGTATTTACATTCTGGCACTCCGGGAGTTCAGTGTAAACTGTGCTGTGTAAATACGGGTTTACCTTTACATTTTCTCTACGGCTCATGAGTTTGAAATAAGTGTTTTGGGAGCATATTTGGGGGCATATTTAAGGTTTACACTATAAAAATAGACGTTTGTAGGCATTTTTTTAACCACATCAAAACAACACGTCAACACGTCAAAACAACACGGGTGCTCTTGGAACGTAACCCTGGTGAAAAGTGGGGGGTTACTATATACAGTTGCACGCAAAGGTTTTGATCAGCCTTGGTCTAATAACACAAGTGAAAGTGAACACAAGTCCTCTGCAGGCAATACACTTCTATACATTTTAATGCACAACCCCTGTTTATTTGTTGAATTTAGGAAAATTAAAACATCAAACATCATATTAGGAAAAAAAAACATCAAATGTGGCATAGTTATAGCATCTTATATTTTATGCACTGTTATTTCAAGTATGTTCAACAGTTAAAAGAAATGGTGCCCTAAAATGTATAGGAAATTCCATATTTAAGTGTGTTTGCTTAGGACATGAATACTTATTTTCACAAAGAAAATCAACCAACATCCTTTCACTGGGTATGTTAAGACTTACATACCCATAAGAAGTAAATAAAAATGAAATGAATGAAAAGTAAGAATGTTGTATTAATGTAATACATTTTACTGGGGTAATGGTGTAGTTATGATATACTTTTATGATGTTACTTGAATGAAGTGCTTCTTTTCAAATGTAGAAGAGCCCAGAGAGAGACTGGATTTGTTGAGTGTATTTGTCTGTCACAAGCACTTTTAACTGTTCAGATCATTTCTTGTTCAACAGAGGACAAGTGTAACAGACTACACTTTTCATTGTTTTCTCTAGCCTTTCTGTTCTGTCTCTCTGGGCATGGTCAGACAGCCTGGCTGCTGTTTGGATGCCGACCATGGCCTTGTCATTGCTTGCCCACAGCACACAATGAAATTTATTAGAGCTCACTCGATAGTCTAACAATTCTAATCTCCTAGTCTGAATCCAATTCCTTGCTGCAAACATTGCTGACAAACTTTGTCCTGATCATGTAGTCTTACATTTTTGCCAGTGCTTCAAATGGAAAAATGTCAGATGTGCAGGCTCCGACCTGATGCTGCAGAATGTGAACTGAATACAAATGTAATGCAGGTAAATATGCAATTATCTAATCATAATTTCAAAGCAAGGATAATAAGGATAATAAATCTCCATTTGAAGATTACAGGCCATAGTATAGGATGCTTTCAGGTAAAATGGGATAGTGTGTTAAGCAGAGATGAATCGTAAAGGCCTTTCTAGGAAATTAGAAAATACTTGCCATTTTTAGTAATTTTTTATGCAGTAAAATCATGAATTTAAACTAATTAAGTACTGTAGCATGGCTCTCATGGTAGTGGCCTAGCGGGTAAAACACTTTCCTTGAAAGTTGCAAGTTCAAGCCCCACTTTCTATGTTTGTGTCCTTGAGCAAGTCACTGAGTCTCAGTTGCTCCGGGGGGACTGTCCGTGTAACTAATGATTGTAAGTCACTCTGGATAAGGGCGTCTGCCAAATGTCATTTTACCTTTACCTTTTGTTAAAAATAGTAGGGCTGATGACAATTGGAAAATTATCCAATTAGAATATTTTCTCCTCAGTATCCAGATAGATTTATCCACGTAAACTCTCCCACTGAGCAGACCTATTAATGCTATATGGCCAAAGGTATGTGGATACATATACTTTCAAGCACATAGCCATGCAGTCTCCACAGACAAACACTGGCTGTAGAATGGGTCTTACTAAAGAGTTCAGTGACTTTAAATGTGGCACAGAAATTTCTGCTCTATTGGATCTTTCTGAACTGTAAGTACTAGTATTTTGAAATGGAAGCACTGCGGAGCAACGACAGCTCAGCCATGAAGCTGTAGACCCCTCAAACAGAGCACGGTCTGAAGTGCTGAAGGTTGTACCAGCAACAGTTGGATGTAACAAGCATAGGGAAGATTCGGCATACAGGATGGCAGTGGACAGTTTCATTGACTGTTGTGAGCTGAATCAGCTGCAGCTCAAAAACAACAAGATCAAAGAACTGGTGGTGGACCTGAGGAGATCACAGTCTCCTGTCACTCCCCTGTCCATCAAGGGGGGTGGATGCGGAGATTGTTTAGGACTACAGATTCCTTGGTGTTTACATGAACAATAAGCTACATGGGTCAAAGTACTTTCTGGCCACCTACAAGAGGGGTCAAAGTAGGCTGCACATCATATGAAAACTCTGATCTTTTAGATAATTTAGACCATGTTACGGATGAGTCTGTAGTGGCCAGTACCATTTTCTGTGCTCTAGTGTGCTGGGTTTTGCGGCATGAAAGTGGTTAAAAACAAGAGACACAGCAAGCTGATCAGGAAAGTGGGGTCAGTGGTGAGTGAGGAACTTGACAACTGAGAAACAGTGGCTGAAAGGAGAACATTGTCTAGACTTCAGTCTATTATGGACAGTGCTAATCACCCACTCACAGCATCATGGCTGAACTGAGGCATAGACACACCAGCATAAACACCACAGAAAATCCTTCCTGCCCACCGCCATTAGACTCTACAACTCCTCCCTCTGTCAGACTATGACAAAATGACTTATCTACTACTTATCTCAATTATGTACAATAATGGACTCGATATAGAGAACAACTCCAAACTCATGTTAACTAGTAAATTACTTAGCAGTCATTTATTTATCTATAGTATTTATATCCACCTCTCTCGCTGACCGAAGCCTTTTTATAAATAGCATAGTATTTCTGCAGTTTTTATTTGAACTTTTTTGACTGTATATTTATATTGTTTGTGTCTTTGTGTCTCCGTGTGACTGTGCAGTCATAACATAAGCAGTTCCCTCTAGGATCAATAAAGATTCTGATTCTGATTCTTATCCCACCCTCACCCTCCCTCAGCCTCATAGCAAAGTGTTTCATCACACCTTGCACATAAAAATCTCTCATCCCTGCAAGGCTGAAAATGTTCTCATGTTGGCGACTTGACTTCTAAACCCCCTGGAATACATCTGGGTCATAAAGTTATTTTTAGTGGATTCTTTTTTAGAGAACATATGTACTTTAAATACTAAAAATCTGATCTTGTATCAAATACCAAAAATCTTGTAGAAGTAGCTTGGATTTTGATGCATAGTATTAAAAATAATTTACTGCTCAGTACAGTTGTTGATATTTTACAAAGAACACAACCTCAGTATTTGTTCATCTGGTGGATAAAATGCTTAAATGACATAATTCTTAAAAGCCAATGACCCATGAGTTCTATCCAGAGGTGGGTAGTGCACTGGCAGAATAATTTACATTCAAGTGCAACAGTTTGGGCACCCCAGTCCAATCAATTTCATCTAATTGTGGGATTATGGCAAGTACTGATTTGGTATTTCTCAGCCATCGGATTGTGGTGCTTGATCATTTTATTTTGGACCAAAAAAGATCCCAAATTGGGAATCCCAAAGGTTGGATGGGATGAATGAAATACAGATGTGGGAGCATCATGCAAAAGAGCTGAACCCTGTGAACAGTCCTGGGACATTACACATTACTGAAGGAAAGATGGTTGTTGTACCAGATGATATTATGATATTAGAGAAGAATTTGTCTAATCAGCAAAAGAAGGGGAGATTGACATCTCAACAAGAAAGCAACCCAAACAAACATCCAAAATAACTCAAGACTGGTTTCTAACAAATGTGAAGATGCTGGCATGGCCTAGCTAATCTCATGAATGTCATGAAAACTTTAAGGACCTTCGTATCCTTTTACTGATTGCCGAAATTGAAGCGCAATAATGAATACCTCCCACTACAGTTGTTTCGAAGCTGTTATATCCAGCAATGGATTTCCAGCAAAGGACTACTTTTACTATGTTGTGATACTGAAAATACTTAGTCCCAATCAATGTTTTAAACACCTGTTTGTAATTTTGAAATTTGAAGTGGATCTCTGTGCTGGAAGTCATGTGAAGACATGTGTTCCATGAAGCTGTGCCACCTCAAGCTTATGGAAAAGCATGCTGAAAAGCATGGCTGGACATGCATGGGTGCGTCACACTTTCTCCGGGAAGACAATGCCTCCTTCAGTGGTGTCTGAGTAACTTTCTGTCAAACAGTTTAGGGGAGAGGAAATTGTCAGTAAGACAGCTGGGTATCTTGAGAGTTATTTTTAGTTCGGGCGGGAAATGAAAATCTGGCATTTAGGTGCAAAAAGCCTGAAGATCTAGCATGACCAGAAGCAAAAATGACATCTTCTTTTGATTTCCACTGTATTTTCTGAGCATTTTAAATACATTTTTTACAACACATCAGAACCAGTGGCCAACTACTTAGAGTCCTTTAAATCAGTGCTGAGACGTTCTTCTCCAGCCTTGTAAAAATAGTGTAAGACTTTCTTGTCGTTTCAGCCTTGTAAAATGTACGGGCTCAGGGGCCATATTATGAGCTGGGTTTTTTTTGCCACTATGGTAATGGCCCATGAGGAGTACAGTAGCAGGTGTGAAGTTTAGACACAGGTGCAACATCTACTAAAAAGCAAAAAATCTAAAATAAAACAGCACTTAACAACCACAGTTTTATTTCATACAGTTCTCTCATTACCTCAAATACTTCACCACCCTAATTACCATTGATGTCTAAATCATCACAACATGCCTCGGACTGCGTCAAAGTGTTAAGAGATCCCAAATAGACTTGAGTATATGGTTTCTGATACTGTATAATCCTATTATCTATCAAATTAGACAAAAGTAAGATTCAGGTTTCAGTATAGCTGCTACCACTGTTTTTAGCTAAACAACTATTACCTACATTTGGGATGGGAGAGAAATCATGTACATTTAATTTTCCTTTTTTTAAAACCAAACCAGACTTTTTTGTTTCAATGATCTTTCTATGTTCCAAGTTCTGATTCTTGCCTATATTTTTGGAGATACATTTTTTGACATCAAGTACACTTGTATTCATGTTTACAGCCCACATTTTAGAGCACTTTGTTCCAGAAATGACATTTCATTACACTGTCCTGTTGATTGGTTAATTAGTGGGACAAAAAAAGGAAAGATTTTTAAAAAGTCGCAAAAATTTGATCTAATGCTTGGTCACACTTAATAGACTTAATAAACAGATAATATCAAGATATCGGTCATTCTTATTAATTTTGCCACCTAATCAAGTATTAGAAATGTGCAAAACATATGGAACCAATTGTATTTGTTCCTACAAAAGTGAAATTTGCAGCTTTAAATGTTTAGGAACCCACCAAAGCCTGGGTTGCATAAAGTGTACAGAAGCATTGGTCTCCCTACAAAGCCGAGATCAATGCAGGAATCTCAAGGCAGCCCAGAAGCTAAGCACATACACTTTACATTCACAGGTTTAATGCAGGTTTTTGGGTGTAAAGCTGTGGCACCTGAAAATTCAACCAAATATGGAACTCCTTCATTATGAGAAGCGCCATCTGAGCAAAACTGGAGAACAAAGTGGATTCATCCCAAATCCCTTTCTGCCCTGGGGCAACCATATCTCTCCACTTCCCTAAAGGCTGTGGCTCTTGGACAGGAGGGGCTTCAAGGGTCAGATTATATGAAGATGATTCTCTGCTGTCTGGCTTGGAGGGGTGACTGTGCGTGAGTGCATAGACTTAAAGAGTCTTCCAGCGGCTCACTCGCTGTGTGTTCCAAAGAAAAGCCTAGCAGCCAGCTTGCCAAGTGAAACAAAGGTTCTTCTCAACATCACTACCCATTCTCAATTACGTCTCCATTTGCACACAGTGTTCTGATGTCTGTTTTTGATACTTCATTTTCACCTTGAAATGGATATTTACTGGATGATTTTTGGAATTTCGCTCATTCTTTGGATATTGTTTCTGTGAAAAATCCCATTACTGCCTATTTTTCTCATTGTATTACTGAAAACCCTTAGTTTGTGATTTGAAAAGCTGCCCTCTACAACATGTGAACATTTAATGGCAAATTTTATTTAGCAAAGGAAAAGGTTTAAACAATCTTGTTATATACATTATTATTTTTCTATTATTATTTCTATTTTTTATCAGTGTAATATTCTCACTATAATATCCAGCATGCATTAGGCAGTTATGTATCACCACTGGGATTCCCTGTTGTATTGACAAATCTTGACTGCTAGCCGCCGAAAAATATAACCACACTAGCACTAATATCTTATTTGTTTATTCTACTTTATGTAGCACAATAAGAACACCATACATGTTTTCATCCTTTCAGTAAATGACTGTTGTAAGGTATCTGGATACACTGGTATTAATATGGCTGCAATAAGATATTTGGCATCCTGGCAGAAAGGTTAACTACCTAGTCATCATCTTCATTCACCAGTATATGCAAAATAATAGCAAAACCTGCCCAAAAATTTACCCTGAAACAGTTCTTTGAGGACTTTTCATGCATTTACGATGAATTATCAGACACTGTAAGTAAACAACAAATGCATTAATGGTTCAGGATTTTATTTTAGGTGGACAGTTTAAGGTATGCTTATCTCTTCCTTCTGCAAAATTGTCTTTTGATACGTTGTGGAGATTATATTTCATGGTTAGCTCTATGAAATATTGAACCATGTTGGTCTTCATGCTAAAATGTGGCTAAGTACAGCTGCTAGCTGTGCTCTTTTTTATTAGATTGCTCCTGGATTTTTCATATGTACAGTACATCTCATGCTAGATGTTCATTACTCATGAACTACAGGGTACTGCCAAAAGTACCACAATGGTTTCACCTTCCCTGTACACCTCTCTGGCCTCTCGGTCTGCACATTTAAAATGAGTTCGAAGAGATCAGTGTTTTAGGCCACAGCACAGATCTGTTGTTGGCAGGCGCATTTTCTCAGAAAATATTCTTTGCTCCGAGTGAAGAAACCTCAGCCACAAATCCCTGACTTGGCCTAAATATTTGCTGAATGCACAAAAAAACAGAGAGAGGGTCGAATAGAGAAAGGAGGAAAAAAGGAAGAGAGAGAGAAAAAGACATAGTGGCCTGCCATGCAAATTAAATGCAGATTCTGTATATGATTTTTTTTGCATGTCATAAGAGGAGGGGATGCGAGGGATGAAAAATGGAGAGAAATAAAAAGAGAGAAACTGGCAGAGGAAGTTGTTTCACTTGGCAGCAAGTGGCGCTGTATGGTTACAGCCCAGTCATTATCCAGGAATTCTGAGGGAAGAAGAGAAGAAGAAAAAAAAAGGTTTTGACGCCTCTCTCTTTTTTCCTCCTCTTTCTCCTCAGAACTTGTGGCAATTTAAAGATGATTAGAATTCACTTACAAGCCTTAAAAGAACTACCACATGATTCTGAGGGACACCCTTTTTTGGAGTATCACTTAGCTTTACTTTACTAGCTTTCACTTAGCTAGTAACCTCAAAAAAGTTAATATGCATTCTATACTTTATTTATCTTAATATTCATATGTTTGCTATTCAGATTCTTCAGTGTTTTTTAGTGATCAAGTTTTAACATATTTTGTTGTATGTGAAGAAAGCGACAAACATGAACAGGGCATAGCAATGATATAGCATTTATGATGCACTGCCACTCCTGTATTCTTCATGGATCTTTGTGCGCTCCCTTTCTGTCTCAAATTTTCTTCTGTTTTTAGCTGCTTTTCCTTACTACATGACATGAATATAGCAGTGGAAACACCAGATAAGCTAACTCAGTTGTACTATTTGGCTAAGATGGATGCTGGCTGGTTTTCATATAACAAATATAAATATAGCGAAAACTTGATACTCATAACTGAAGGAAGGGAAGTGAGTTGGTTCTGGTCATGTTATGATGTGTGTATGTAGACAGATCAGCCGTAACATAAGCAGATGTTAGTAGCAGATCCTGTTGCCAGGTGGGGCTTCCATGGATCACTTGTTTGTCCAGCACATCCTTCCATTTCTTCACCAGGTAAGCAATGCACACACCTAGGTATCCACATGGTAGGCGCTTCTAGTGGTGCACAGATATAGGCATGGGCCCTCTGTCCAGTCTGTGGTTAGGCAGCCCCATACACAGCAAGATGCAATGCAGCGTGTCCTCTGACACCTTTCTATTATAGCCAGCATGAACTTTTTTAGCAATTTGTACAGCTGTTAGCTCTTCTGTTGGATCAGCTCCCATGTGTGTCAGTGATTCTTGGGTGCCCGTGGTCCTGTCAACAGTTAATTGGTTGTCCGTTCTTACAACTCTTTTGGTAGGTTCTAACCAAGCTGGGGGTTGTGGTGGACTAGTGGGTAGGATACTTGCCTCTGGACCAAGAGGTAATGGGTTCGAATCCTATCTTCAGTATACCGCCACGAGGTTCCTGAGCAAAACCCTTAGCCCCAAGTTGCTCCGGGGAGACTGCTCCCTGTGGTTTGGGAATGGAAGTTGCTTTGGATAAAAGTGTCTGCTAAATGCTGTAAATGTAACCACTGCATACTGGGAACACCCTACAAGACCTGCTGTTATGTAGCTGCTCCAGTCGTCAGGATTTGGCCCTTGTAAGTCACTCAGATCCTTGCCCATTTTTCCTGCTTCCAGCATATCAACTTCAAGCCTGTTCATTTGCTGCCTAATATATCCCACTACTTGACAGGTGCCATTGTAATGAGATAATCAATGTTATTTACTTCACCTACACATGGTTTTAATGTTGTAGCTGACTGATGCATGTGCAGCAAGTTTGTGCTCGGGGTTTACTGGGTACAGACTGCAGCCTGCAGGGCCTGTGAGACTGTACTATTGGATTAACAAGTCAGGCTAGGGCTGGAGAAGCCTCATTTTGTGTGGAACCAACAAGGATGGGCAATCAGAAACATGTGGGCTCACTTAGCCATGCATACTCCAATTTCCAAAGCTCCAGCTTCAAGGAAGGTCATGAGCTTGGTCTTAACCTTCATCCAGTCATCCCACCATTTCTGCATTATTTTAAATAAATGCTATCCTCATGGTATAGCCAGAACGAACCTAAGCACAGAGAATACATGGCAATCAAGTTTATTCCAACAGACTGAGAGCAACAAAAACAGATATGAGTGATGTTCCAAAACCAGATAACTGTCCAACAGGTGAACAAATCCAAATCATCACAGACAAAATCTGAATGATAGAGTCTGAGCAACAATGATCAAAGTCCAGTAAGGCAATCTAATGAGCAAACAGTGTAATGACAGTGAGATAAAAATCAGAGTTGAGAGAAATAGGCAAGAAAAGAAAAAAACGGAACATCAACAAATGAGATAAACAAAACGCTGAGTATGCAGGATAAACCACTGAGTATGCAGGAAAAATCAATGAGAATACTGACAAAAAGGTTTACACAAAAAATGGGGGTACTTCTACCAACTAATCAG
Organism: Hydrocynus forskahlii; assembly: GCA_037974365.1. NCBI lineage: Eukaryota > Metazoa > Chordata > Actinopteri > Characiformes > Alestidae > Hydrocynus > Hydrocynus forskahlii. The sequence continues at coordinate 9,576,199 of JBBPCX010000154.1, read as the reverse complement.
AGTTATGTGATTAGAATTCAGGTGAATTTAATCAAATCCTCAAGGGTTTTTGTTGCAGGTTGAACTGGGTTTTTGGAATTGAGTTGAGTTCAGTGTTTGAACAAATCTCTGAATTAAATTCTCATTATGACCAGGAAGATATAACATTGTGCAAAAACACTTTTACTTCAATCAGTAAAAAAAAAATTTCCAAAACCTTTTCAATGACTGTACTAATAGCCAGTGTTTGTTAACACAAGGCTTAGATCAAGATGGACCAAGGACTAACTTAACTAGGGGATTTCATAAATATAAAATTGACTGAAACTGAATTACTTTTTTAAAAACTAATTCATTAACTTAGTAAAAGTTTATTGTATCATTTGTCTTTATCCCTAGCTCTGCAAAAAATTTTAAATAAATACTGTGGCTCCAGTATTAAAATGAATCGCTGTAATTCAAGGTTCATTATTCACACCTATGATTTAGAACATTTAGTCAAACCCATAAAATATGAATTCTCACATTACCAAATATGAGAATACACATGCACATAAGTCAAGATGGAAATTCGCTTTGTCTCACAAAGGTCTGAACTTCAAACTGAGGCTTTTTCCAGAATAAATAAGCAAAGAACGCACCCCCAGCCTGTGTCGGAACTTTTCCTTGCAGCAAGGCAGGGTGTAAGATTAGCTCATCTCCTGTCAGCCTCTCTTAAGCCTGGTCTTCTCACTGAGCCTGGCTCTTAATGGCAATGTGCTATGATAGTGTGATCCACTTGGAAAGAGCCTAGACCCCCTTCATCTATCAGCTGAGACATGGCCTAGCGTCTGGAGCTCCACACCCACGTCTCCCCACCGTCCGTCTCACTCTATCACACCTCATCAGGCCTTTCGCGTCAAAAGGAAACATTCGCTAAAAATGGAGGGGAAAAAGCTGCTTGCAGTGCTTGGAGCCCTGTTTTATCATTTCATTGTGCGCAGAAATTCAGTCACAAACTAGACAGGGTGTTGCTGTTTATGTAACTTGTGCGGTTGCATGGACATGTGGCAGAGGCAGATTTTAAGAAACAGGCTTTTGAAATTGGAGAAAGATGGATGGATGGTGTGGTTATTTCATGATATAGAGTAGTTGAAAGACAAATACTGTAAATTGGTAATCTTGAATTACAGAGCTATTTTTTTATGTGGCAACAAATAGCCTGTAGAAAACTGTTTACATTCACAGAGAGGGACAGGGTCAGCATTAGGTTTAAGTGCAATTTAAGAAGAATTCACAAACCCACTCTTACTCCTTAAAATGCCCATGCGCATGACAGTGTGGCTAGTGGAGCTATTGTTTACCCACCCACGACTAATGGCATTTAGAGCAGTGGACAGCATCTGCCTTCATGCGCCAAAGAGCTTGTGGCACCAGTTTGGTTCCATTCAACTGTCCATCCACCACAGAAAGCACATTTAGCATGGTACATTCTTCCCTTTCACTGAGGCTTCAGGGCAGACAGTGCAGTAGAGCTTCTGTTTTTGACTGGCCTGGCACACAATTAAGATGGGCCCCCCAAAAAAAAAAAAAAAAATGCAGGCAGCGTGCCCACCGCTGTCCCTCAGTTTTGGCCACTCTGGTGAGAAATGCTGTGCAGGGCAAGAGGGTGAATTGCAATAGAGATAATGTTAATGCTGTAAAATTGTAGCATGGGGTTTGAACTGATTTGTGTCAAGCAGTCTGCCTATCTATCGAGATGATTCTTCCCTAACAAGCTAACAAGTCCCTTTTATCACTGGCTACCATGAACGCATGTAATTTATTACTGATTATTTCTTACTTAGCTACATGTCCAAAAGTATTCAGATACCCATCCTATACAATACACAGAAAAGTGGAGGCTGTTACTGCAAGAGAAACGTATTCTTTAACAATACCCTAGAATTCAAAAGAAATAAACAAACTTTGGGACATACTTGAATTTTCCAGAGTACTTTTTAGCATAGTCTTTTTTTATGGAAAGAAAACTAGAATAGACCCAAACTAAAGAAGAACTTTAATGTAATGAATCATGTAGTTGTGTAATTACATGTGAGTGGGATAGCTGAATGATGCCTCCAGTCTCCATCACTGGCAGCTTGTTTGGTCATTGCAGTGATGTTGGAGGAGCGTTGCAGGGTTTCATAATAGCTAAAATGGCTTGAGTGATAGACAGACATTCCGTGGGAATCAGTGGCTTAATATGTTTATCACTCTCCTGACCCCCATGGCCTCACAGAAAACAACCGCATGGTTGGATGAATGGGGAGATCATGCTAATAAAAGGCCATGTGGAGAGGGGGTAGCGATCTGATGGAGTCCCTCTGTTTTCATCCTCCATCCTCCTGCTCTTCCACAGTTATTCTCCCACAGCCTGTCGTGCTTTTGACTGGCAGCTCATGTAACATTTCTGGGATGGAAATCCAGATTAGCATTTTTACTTTAGCACAGAGAACCAGAGCCCTGTTGTAGCTCTTTTGGACTTGGCTAAATGCGAGTCCTTGAGTAGAACATCATGATTAGTACTAAAAATAAAGGAATTTTGACACTAAATTGAACTGGCATTGAACTTTTGTGTAACTGTGTATAGATGATCATTGACCGTTTGTCATTTTGCTGACTCTAAATGGGCTAATGAAAAAAAGGAAGCAGCTATTCATGAGCTAAATTGTTATGATATGACTCATGACTGGATCACCTGGTCATGTCACTAAATTATAGCTAACTTATGTGTTTGCATATATTACTAGGTTTCTTTGTCATTATCTTTTCAACAATTTGCTGTTTTCAAGCACTGAAACAGTAACATTCTCCATAAAGATCCCTTGGATTTGCACGAACTCTGTTGGAGAAGTAGAGTTTAAATGGTTTGGGCTGGGGTTAGATTTGGTGGTAGATGAATAGAATGAACTCTTTGAATCTTCCACAGTGACTAGTCTGAGCTGAGCTGTCCTCCTCCTCATACATCTCCTTACTGATGAACTGCTGGAACTTGAGAGTCAGTTGAATCACCATCATAGGATATGCAATGCAGTGATGAGACCAGCCATTATTTATCCCTTAAAATTAGACTGATTGTGGATATATAACTTTTAAGAGGATAAAATAAAGTAGCTTTAGGGCCAATGGTAATGAAAAGAACAGTTTATATGCAGTTCAGTGTAAAAGAATTGAGCTACCTCTCATTTCTTTATATTTTGCTTTGAATCTGAATCTGGCTGGCGCAAAAATACTATTTTGTGCTTGTCACAATGTCTTATCTTTGGGATATTGAGTAGTTTAAAGAAATGGAACAAATGTTTTCTATATATACTGGAATATGAGCTAATACTGCCATATTCTAGATTTTCAGTAGTCACTAATTAATATTTATTTATTCATCAATAAGTTAAAAGCACTAAGCCAGGGGCTTTTCAGCTTTCTTTCAGCCTGGGACCCCCTCCGTGGTGAAAAACATTGCAAACTCCCAATATTCAAATGTTACACAAATATGCAGCTGTTTAAATAATTGTCTGTGGTGATTATCTTGTCAGAAAAAGCAGATGATTTAGTATTTATCTGAGGGGTGGGCAATGTGGTGATATTTTACCAATATCATTATATAAACCTTGTCACAGTGTACTTTTATGTTTTTCCTAAGCATATGGTGAATATTGTCCAGCAGTTTTTTTTACGAAGACATCATAATTAGTTTAAACTGAACAGGACTAATTTATAGAATGTGTGATGTGTGTGCATGCAAAAGAGTGGACTGTTCGTTTCAATTGTTTGTAGCTGCATAAGCTAATCTAAAACTAAAAAAGCAGACTTCAGATGCCTTGACTGATGAATAAAGGGTACAATTGTGCACATTTGATTTTTGACAACTATTGCTTTGAATAAGTGGTTTTGCTTGCTTTTTAGTTAGTAGTTTGACATGAGAAGTTCAGTCATTTGGATCATATAGCCTGAAGCTAGCAGACACTAAAAGGTCACCTAGAACCTATAGAAATCAAATGTTGCCACCTATACACCAAGATGTAAATGTGATAACTACCATATGCTCAATATTGTGGTTTTAAGAAAGTGTTGTTTTGTGTTATTACAACTAATGCAGTTATTACTCATTTAGATGTCTAACTATGTACTTATACAGGACATAATGAACAAAACTTATTTAAATTTGTATTTCATTATACTTTTTTAAAACTTTAATAAACCCTCAATGTGTGTTCCTTAAAATAAAGTGTTACTATGACTTTTTTTTTTAACCTTTTTGATCAGTTTAGGCATGCAAAGAGGTAAATGGCCTCAGATAATAAATGCTTGACGTGGGGAGAGTTGCTGCATGCCTGCGTTTATTCTCTTGTTAGTGGTCAAATTCTGTGGAAAATCGGATGGCGCTGCAAACAGAGGTGGATGTTTTTCCTGGGGCGCGGAGAAGAGTGCGGACCGCGCACATTCCAGGGGAAAGCTGTGTAAATCCCAGCCATTGATTCGTGAGGAGACCTCCTGACCCTAGGAATACATTAGCAGATTAGGAGGGCAGACAGCGCAGCACAGCGAGCCGGAGTCTCGTTGTGCTGCTATTCACACTACGGTTAACCCAGGACCCTGCTGTCTCTAATCCAGCCTGTCTCTATAGAAGCCACACTGGCCTCAGGGTCACATATGTGTGGAAGTGCAGAATGGAATCCAAACAGAAAAGAATGCAATAGGCTAGGAGATGAAAATGGCTTGTTATGTTTTATGGGGGACTTGTGGGCTCACTTCTTGAATGGCTCTTCGTTGTTGTAAAGTGTGGGAAGTAAGTTTGAAACTTCCCAGTGCATGCATAGGCAAAGAAAATATATTTTCAACATAATGCTGCACATGTTACTGGCAAGTTTGTGGCAGATGAATGGATTCTGGCCAGTGTTTATTCCTTGAATTGACTTTGCGACCTCTTTCCTGCAACTGATTGTCTAGAATTGTAACTTGTTCATGGAATAAGACACAGCAGAGAACCTGACACCATCTTGCTCCATGCTTAATGGTATTTGCATCTTGACTTTGGATGCTAGTGGGGGTAAAATATAGCACACCCTTGTTTGAAGACTTCCATCAAAGGATCTCCCCTCAGCAGTGATTAAGAGAATGTTTCTTTGAAGCTGGAAAATTTGGGGTGCCGGTTAGGTGCTTTTTCCCCTGAGACCCGGATCTTTGGCTTATTGTATCCTCACAGAACCCTCAACTTCTAATCCGACCCAGCTTAACTCTCTACAAACACCCTACACCCCGGATCATCCATCTCATTTCCCCATGCCTGGTGAGGGATTAAAGTAATACTCTCCCAAATGTATGGTAATGTTGCTAATAATGAACAAAACCCAGTCAAGGATAGCTAGAAGTGAGATATTGCTACCTGCTAACATGCCTCATTAGCTTTCACTTAAAGCCATGCTAGCAGTTTTGGATGACAGTTTTTTTTTATCTCTTTTTTAGTTGTCCTGACATTGTATTATTATAAACTGATCAGCTATAACATTTAAATCATATGTCTGATTTTGTGTAGGTCCCCTTCATGCTGCCAAAAATGCTTCTGCCTCTCAACTTCACAAGACCAGTTATCTGGCTCCAAGACATTAGCAGAAGATCCTGGAAGTCCTGCACGTTGTGATGGTGGACCTCCATGGATTTAATTAGTTTGAACAGCGTATCCCACAGACGCACAATTGGAATGAGATCTCGAGAACCCTCTTCCATCACTCCATGGTACAGTTCTGATGCTCACATGTCCATTGCAGGCTCTTTGACTGGTCTGATGTTATGCAGCCCTGGTGTTCTGGCACCTTTTTATCATAGTTAGCATTCACTTTTTCAGAAGTTTGTGTTACAGTACCTCTTCTGTGGTATTGGATCAAACAGGGTAGCCATTTTTCCAACTTCCAACACATCAGTTTCACTTGCGAACTAATATTTCCCACCCCTTTAAAGCTCCAGTTGTGACACATCAGTGATTTTAATGTGGCTGATGTGGTATAATGATCTTCTATGTGTTTCTTAAATTAGGTACTGTTAGTTAAATACTGGAGTTTTGTATGGTTGCACTTGAAAGCAGTGATGTTTTGAAACGAATTTCCCCTACAAAGCAAGATTTAATATTATCATATTGTATTACTTACTACTTTACTAAGTCATTGCCAGGTAACAATCTTTCTGTTACCAGAAAAATGGCATTTCCCTGTACTTTAGCTTACTATGCATTCCACTGGAATTATAAATGCTCTCTCAAGTGCACTATCATGCTAAGTGCTTTTGCAGGTTAGTGTGTTTTACACAGTCTGCATTAACAGCTGTAAGCTTGTCTTTGCCCTGAAAAAGGTAGAACAAAAAGCTTGCATGTAGCAGTCTGCAACCCACGGCACCAGTGTGTTTAGGAAGAATGATGGCTATATTTTCAAACTAAAACCAAGTCTAAAAGAGTGGTAATGATAGCTTTGTTGTATACCAATCAAACACTAATCACTTAATGTGCTTAATGGTGACAGTTTTATGGTGAAAGTTTTAAGGTGAAAATTTTAAAGTATATCATTGTTTTAATTACGTATCACGTCAAGCTTTGGCCCAAACAGGTTGGTGCACATTTCAATTTAAACAACAAAAGATGTTCTCTATGTGAAGTTTTCTTTGTTTCAGTCTGTTTGTGGATTCTTTGTAAAACTTCCTGTCACAGTAATTTCTAATTTTGCTTGTGTCTTTGTTAAACCTGTTAATATTTCATACTCATTTATGTTTGGATTTAATTTCTTTGTCTATTGAGATGGGATCTTACACCTACGTCCTGGGTATTCATTAATCTCTACGATTATGATACAATTATTTGGCACATGAAAGCATTTTAAATCTAGTCACTCTATATACTATTTCTCATTATCATGTTGTTGCAAGATTATTTAACACAATTTTTAGACTGTTTACTGTTTAAATGAAATAACTTATTGCACACGCAGACAATATTACTTCTTGACTAGTAAAATTTAAGGGAAAAATTTACCTACTTTAATGTCCACAGTGATATGTTTATCTAATATTTTCATGCAAATCATGTCGTTTCATGAAAAAGTTTTCATTTTCACCAACTGGCATGCTTGATAAGGTCTAATTTGTTCTCAAATATTATGACTTTGAGGTAGGACAAGTAACCTTATATTAGTAATTTGTCAATTATAATATAGTCAATGTAATGCCTGCAGGGAGTAAAGTTAATGTAGTCAGATATACTTATGGTTATTTGATCACAATTTATGCAATTTTACACATGTTTACACTTTCCTGTGTTTATGTTAAAGGTCATATCCTGGATTTTTCTTGCATTTTATTCCTAGGCCCTTTCTGCCTTTGTGCCATGTGGCCTTTTGTTTGGGTTGTCGGATCCACCTTAGTCTCATCCCTTGATAAATATATTCACCTGTGTCTTGTCCACCCCTTCCCAGGTGTTTCCTATTCTGACCCAGTACATATGCCCCCTTCTGTGTGTTTGTTCTGGTCCACCGTGGCCCTTTCTTGTTTCCTGCCTGTGGTTTTCACTGTGTCTCCTGTGACCATTCCCTTTGTAAGATTCCCTGTTATGTGTCTATGTTCAGGTCAACATTGACACAAGGTTTGTTGTCATCCCAGCCATATACATTAAACACACAGTGAGATGAACTGTTGTCTTCCTGGACCATAGGTGCAACATACAACACAACAGAAGAGCAGCACACTCAGACAGATCAAACTGGGGGTAAAACAAAGAGGGTAAAACTGGGGGGTAAAACAAAGGGGGAATTAATTATAATTAAATCTGGATGTATAAATACATCTCTGAATATACAGAAATACTTATAATATACAGTATACTATGGGGGGAGACAACAGGCAGACTATATCAATACAGTATTGAATACAGACTTATAATATATAAGTTCGTGGCAGGGACGGTGGGGTCCTCCACGATGCTGGTGGCCTTACGGATGCAGCGAGAAGTGTAAATGTCCTGCAGCCCTGGTAGAGAGCTGCCGATGATGCGTTCAGCATTCCACACAATCCTCTGAAGGGCTCTGCAGTCAGAGGCGTGGCAGTTTCCATACCAGACTGTAATACAGCTTGTCAGGATGCTCTCGATGGTGCCTCTATAGAAGGTAGTGAGAATGGGTTTGGGGAGATGCACCTTCTTCAGTTGTCTCAGAAAGATTATCTGCATTTTGGTTGAATAAACTTGAATATTACACATCTTATTGAAGTTTCAGATGCGTTTATGTGTGATATTCCATTACTGTCGATTTATAATTTGTTTGCTTTGTGTGATCAGGCGTCTGTGAAGCAGGCCAGGGGTAGCAGTCTGCATGGTCACAGCTTGGTGCTCTCGCCAGGAGCCTAACCCCCCTCCCCACCAGGCATGGACACATGGCCCAGAACCCCCTAACAGACTCACACACCGCAGGACACTTAGACCCACTGACTATGCAAGCTGGAACACAGATGGAACAATACACACATACCACACACACACAGATACAAATACAAACCACTTTGACATGGGATAGTAAATCAAAAGAAAAATAATTTGTCACCTGCTTTGTGGTGCTTTATAATTCTGTAATTCTCAGTGTGCGTTTGAATTTTAAGCAAAACAGTTATTCATTAAAGACCTCATCCATCACCTGCATTATAAGTGTCTGTCAGTCTAAAGCTCTTCCCACATCTTCTTTCCCATCTACAGTGAAGAGCAGGACTTCTATGCATGCCCAGATTAGGTTTTGAGACAAAAATACTCATAAGCTCCAAAACAAGGGCTTCTCTGTAATTTAGTCATAATTGTCAGGGTCAAACAGTCAGGAGCCACTATCGTGAATAGTGTTTGTTCAAACCTATTAAAAATGTGCAAAACAATTTATTTAAACTCCCTTTTATAGGACTGATGTGATGTAAAATGTACTATATGCTGTGACTGCTTTTGTGATGAAAAAAAGGCAACATTTTTTATTTAAAACCATACTTTATCTAAAAACATGGCATGAACATTCGTTACTATGCCAAAGTCCAGTGAGAAAATTATATAGCAGATTATTTCACTAGGCAAAAAATTAAATAAACAGGCCGTTGTGATGTTATGTCCAGTAAGTCCAGTAAATCCAGGATTTATATTTACAATCCAGTAGTCTGTCTACTCAGTCCTGGATTACAAGAACTCAGTTGCCGCTGGTGGAAGTTAACACTCCATACAATGGGCAACGACTGTGATCTATCAAACAAAATGTTTGTAATTACTTTTTGAATCAAGCCTTTTATTGATGTTTATTTGAAAAGTTGTATGCAAACTTTTGGGCATCCCGGTCAAATTAATTTTTACATTAGTCATGTTTTTAAATTAGAATATATCTTCAATAGTACCCGTAGAGTACTATTACTATTAACTCAGTTTTACTATTTAACAACAAAAGTCACTTAACAGGGTAGCCCACATAACTGTATTTATTCTAATGTTCTATTGTTTATCCAGGTAAAAACGCACTTATTGCTGAGACGAAGAGTTAAAACAATCTTCTTGGCTGCCTTCTGCACAGTACTGTAGTTTAATTACTGTTCCCATTCAATCCAAAGGAGTGCAGTCAGGATTTATGTTAGTTCAAAATATATTATTTCAGTTATGATAAACATATCGTAACGTTTTCTGATTCTGATACTTATTGTAAATGTGTAATTCAGGCAGCTTCCTTGCCATTTTGATGGATTGTTTTGAGAGCAAGGAAAAAACAAATGTACTGGGTGCTGTTTTAACTAAAAGCATTTTGCTCTGTTGAGCTGCGCTCTGGGTGTGTTTGGAGAGGGTTCATGTGGTTCTCGAGCAGATGCGTGTGAGGTGAGGTACTGTAGCTCAATTCTGCTGAGGTGGGAAAGCACAGACGCTTTTACTGTTTTTTAATCTTGGGGCAAACGTAAAGCAAACAAGTGATCCGTCTTTTCTGCAGAAACCTGTCATGGCTCACACAAACACAATTTGGCCTCTCCATTTGAGGTGCAGAGAAGAAGAGGCAGCAGAGGCCGAGGTGACAAACTTTCACGCCATCTCTGATTTACACCTCTCTTTTCAGAGGAATGTTTTCTTCAGCAGTTTCCCTCCTTTAGCAAAGCTTAGGGTGGCTCAGAAGTGTCATTCTCCTTCTCTATCTCTCTCTCTGTTGTTCCTCTCTCTCTCACTGTCTCTCTCTCTCTTTCTCCCTCTCTCTCTTTCTCTCTGTCTCTCTCTCTCTCTGTCTCTAGCTCTCTCTCTGTCTCTCCCTCTCTCTCGCTGTCTCTCTCTCTGTCTCTCCCTCTCTCTCGCTGTCTCTCTCTCTCTCTCTCTCTTCCTCCCTCCCTCTCTCTCTCACACTGTTTCTCTCTCCCTCTCTCTCTCTCTCTCTCTCTCTCTTGCTATCTCTCACTCACTCTCTTTCTTTCTTTCTCTCTCTCTTCCTCTCTCCTTTTCTCTCCCTCTCACTGTCTTGTTGTTTTCTCTCTTCCTCTCCCTTTCTCTCTCTAGAGGATAGGTTTAGAAATCTTTAGAAAATACTCTGCTATTATTCCAAAACGCTGTATATCCTTTTATCCTATTACTGTATATAATGAGATTTGAAAACAACACCAGATGATATTTAATGCACAACCAGTTTTTGGTACTGATGGTAACATAGTGCCTATATTTCTTATGTATGCCCACTTCCAACAAAATGTATCACTAAAGAAAAAAGAAAAATCATGAATATGGTGCATAATGAGTGCTAAAACTTTACTCAGGCATTACTAAAATGGAATGGTTTTCTTGTTTCAAAGAGAAAACGTCCCTTTTCCCCTCATTTACAGCTTCATTTAGGCCAGGAGGATTTATGCTTTGTGTCTTCCCATTTCCAGTGCATTTGAATGTATTGTTTTTTATTTTTTATTTTCACAATTTTTACAAGTTGCCCACATCCATAACTGCCAGAAGCAGGGTGCTGACACCACAAATATGATATATGATGCCTAGTGATTGTTAAATCTAAATTTAAACCTCATAAAAATATTGCATCCCCACAAACACCCGCATCCCCCATCAACAAAATTACTACGTCCAACGTCTCTTCAGAATCAGCATGACACTCTTCCCACCTATTCCTATCTATTTCATATCACCCTGATCATAAAGGAAAATGTGGTCTTAACTGCTGGTGCAGGTCACGCCAGCCTTAGCCAGAGAATTTACAAGGCGGAGCTCAGCCAAAAGAGCAGGGAAAGAGGGAACAATAAAGCCGATAAAATATGAATGTGAGACACTTGTGAAAAGCACTGGATGGATACACACCATATTGATATCAGAGATGCTGTCTGAGCCCATTGTCTCTTTCTCTCTCTTTGTCTCTCCTCTCTTTCAATCCCTCTATCTCTCTCTCTCTATCCCTGTCTCGCTGCCTCCTATTCTTAGTGCTGGGGATCAGTGTTGTGACTAGGTGTGTGATGTCACAGAAAATTACTTTGGCACACTGGAGAATGGTGCCTCATGCTGGGTGGGATGAGAGGGGAGTGGTTGTGTGTGTGTGTGTGTGTGTGTGTGTGTGTGTGTGTGTGTGTGTGTGCACGTGTGTATGAATGCTGGGCTTATTGAGTTAAGGTTTTGTGGCATTTACACATATGTAATGCCTTAAACACATACTTGATGGAACGTATTAGTTATTCCATGTTCTTTCCAAGCTAGGCTTGACACACACTGCAGAACATTAACAGTCATTCCATTCATTGTATTGAATGATATGGTACAGCTATGATGGATTAGATGCTTTGTTTTAGTTATTTTGAGATGAACGTATTAAGGAAGCAATAAAAAAACAACACCATTATCTATGTCAGTGTTGTTGCCACAATGCATTTCATAATGCATGTCTCAGTTTCAACTTCTCATTGGTGAATAAAAATATATTTGTTTTTTAAATAATCTGGTTTTAAATAATTTGAAACATGACTTTTTGTTAACTGAGAAGATGTCATGTTTTGTGGACATGTTTTGATTCTATTGTGTAGTGCATCGTACGCACAGTACCTGGACTGGAATGCAGCAGAGAACAAGTATTCATGATATATGTTGAGAATACAGAAACAGAGTATCTGTATTCAGTCCACATTACATTTTGAAAAGGCAGTGCATTTTAAGATAACATGTTTTGGAGAATTATCAAAAATATAAAAATAAAATAGATAAATGAAAAAAAAAACAAGAAACATAGTCAATCTTTGCATATTAATCCGTTTCTGTGGGCCTTTGCTGGCAGAATGGAAATCGTCTCCTCATATATTTTTTATAATACGTTTTTTAAGAAATTTTAAATAGAATAAAAATAATCAAGTACAAAAAAATATCTGAGCTTGGACTGAAAACTGCATTTGATGGCAACTGTGAAAAGGGTATATACTATAAAATGATTACATGGTGTGCAACAAACATACTTGTTAGATGGACCCTAAAGAACAACTAAACAAATAGCTTCTTTACAAACACTGGTATTTCTGCTAAAGCCTGAGTAGACACCTCAGGTACATCATCGTGATGATCCAGGCCTTTATCTAAGCATGACTAAGCTTGATGATTGAACTGAGCCATCTTCTTTGTGGTGGTCATATTCTTGGGCTGATCATTGGTGTCAGACTGGACTGAAGCTTAGGATGAAATATAGAAAATCTGAAAACTTCAGAACATCATTTGTGCAATTTTTTCATGAAACATATTAACCACTAGCAGTAAGGAATGGTGTAAATCATATGAAATAAGTTTCCATTAAAAGTGCTTAATTATTCTAAATGTATTCTGAAAATAACCTTTCGTTGTATTATATAACACAACCCATTTAAGACTGTGTTTTCTGCCTAGTAGTTCCCAGTACTTCATATTGGCAATGATAGACATGGAGTAATATTATCCAAGGCGTTTCCTCTGATAAAAGCATTAAATGTAGCCTTCGTTTGGATGTGTGAATTTCCAGAGATGTTTGATGCAACTACAGATACGTAACAGGCTCTAGTGACATGGTGGTCCATGGCTCACCCACCAGGAGTGAGTGAAGAAGAAGGAGGAATGGCACAAAGGCAAGAAACAGATTTGCCTTTTGCTGTTCACTGTTGCACAATCATGCAGTGAGGCAGGCAGAGTTGGAGCCCAGAGCCAGGGCCACGGTGTGGATTTGTCAGGCTCCCTTTCTCCAGCAGAGCATGCTGCGACGTGACAGCCGGCTGTGAGCCGACCTGCTCCACAAGCGCCTTTTGTTAGCAGCAACCAGGGCGAGCTGCCAGATATTGCGCAGAGCAAACAGCAGAAGTCCCTCATGATCCTGTAGGCTCAGGGTTGCATGAAGTGGGTCATTGCTGATGTAGCTGGAGTTATCAAAACAATGCTGCAGGACGTCTTTCAGCACTTCAGTCCAAACCCCTAGCGAGCAAAAGCTTTCAAAGGTTTAGTAAACTTTCAAATCTTTCAACATTAAAACTTATTGCACTCGTTTCTCAGTTGCCTTGTATCTCCAGAAAGGAACAGATGTCCTAGATGTTCTTGAGATTTAGTCTTAATGATGGGCCACATACTACTATGCAAGTAACTTGTTTAATACTAGCCTTCATGTAGCCATGGTATCATTTTAACTTGTTACACATTTTGCAAAAGTACTGCAAAGGGTTTTTTGAGTTGTCCTAGAAAGAACCACGTTTGAAAAGAGATTAGTCAGTGTGAGAGCCTTTTAGAGGCTTAAAGTTGTAACGAGTTCTATACCAGTGTAAGAATACATTCACATTATGTGGTCCTTCTTATGCGGACTTCAGACTCCTTTTGTTATCTGAACTGCTTATCCTTAACTAGCAGGTTCCTTATACTCATGTACCTCATTTACAAATGAGGTTCCCTCAAGAACTGTCTACTGAAAGGTTCTTTAGAAAATCAAAAGTGGTTCTTCCATGGCCTTACATAAAGGACCCCTCCCGGCACCTTTGATGTTAAGAGTGTATTAGACATTTTAAAGTGCTCTTAGACTTGAAGCTGTGCTTAACTGAAATGCTAGCTTTAACTCATTGGTAGTCATGTAGCCATTTTTGGATTAAGTGTTCAGCCGCACTCTCGCTGAATGTAAATAAAAGTAGTCTGCAGAGAAAGCCAATTTGACTGAATGAGAAGGGCATGGTAACAAGAAATACAATTTGCTTCTGCTATCAGTTACTTTTGCTTCATAACCTATTTATGGACATGACAGACATGCTTCTGAAAAGAATGAAATGCAGGACCTTTTTTCCTTAGTAAATTTAGTGTCTCTTGTAGCTCACAATGGCAAAAAAGTATGTTAATATCAAAATCACTTCATAACCTCCAATAACTGATTGATTTTAACATCACTTTTAGCATTACAAGCTTAAAAGGGCTCTTAAAGATGTTCTTAGCTTAAAATGTGAAATTCATTTTAAGTCCCGACATACAACAATAATTTTGCACTTTTGGTCAGGTAGATTGAGGAGATTCTGAGATGTCCAGCTCTGATTTCCTCTGCTCAAACACACCTGATTCAACTTATCACTTCATAATGATGTTTAGTAAGTGTTGCTGAGCTAGAATATCCTCAAACTCTGCTTGACTGCAGCTCTTCAGATTCAGACATTGACCCCCTTAGAACAATATCTGATGAGTCCAGAGTCCAGTCTCATGCTTTGAGAGTCTGGCTACATTAATGGTGATGTGTGGATGTTTCCATGGAATATTTAATTAGTCAAAGTAGGGATAGCTTTAAGGCACATTCTCATAAATCTCTTTCTCATACAAATATCAGGAACAAGCTCAAACAGGCAGAAACATGCGGGATTTCCCCCTTTCCCATAAGGCAAACGGAATCTCACAACTAACAAAGAAAAAGAAAAAAAAAGAAAAAAAGAAAGAGAAAGAAAAAGAAAAAAAAAATTAAGAAAAACAATGGCTGTGCACAGTCTCCACACAGTTCTGCACAATTTATGCTTTCCTCCCAACTCCAGCCTCATGTATGTAAATGGATTGGTATTTTTCAACACCTTCAATACATTCCCTCCATACAGCCCGCTCCTCTGTGAGTTGTTGGGACAATGTGAGAAATGTGTAGATGAAGTGCAGAAACAGGCTGGACTGCCCAGAGGTCAAGGTCAGCGGGCTCAGGTTACAGTCCCCTCACCAGGCTTTGCATTCTCTGTCATGGTCAAAACAATTAACCCCATTTCTTACTGCTACTGAGGGAAACACTCTTAATTTCAGCATGTCTGTCTTGTTTAAAGCAGACACAGGCTAACACACACACACAGACACCGCAGTCTTAAGTACTCATAAGCAGTGAACAAGTCATTAAAGATGGGACATATGAAGTATTTTCAAATGCCTGCATGTGTGAGCTAGTCAGAGGAGTGTATTTGAGAGAGCATGTGGTGTAAATAGTTTCTTGCTAAATTTTCATTTAACTTTTGGGGGAACAGCTCTATACCTGTCCACTTCAGAACAGAGGGTTAGTGTAACTAAGCCACCTTTCACTGCTAAAAGTGATGAAGTGAAGCGCTGATTCTTTTTGAAGAAGGCACAATACAGAGCTGTCAACATAATAGAGGTTATTCACACATAACAGTTCTAAAGGCACAGTTACAGAAACAGCCTGTTTAACATTAATCCATAAAATAATGTTGGAAATGATCATCTAAAATAATTATGATATATACATATATACATATATATATATATGTATATGTATGGTATGGCTTTTCCAGACTTAAATGTATGTTGCTAACTAAAAATGTACTTTAATAATAATTGGCTGTAGGTTATTTTTAAAAAGTTCTATAGATTGTGAAGTTGACTGAGTGAGTCATTTCAGTGAAAGACATAATTTCACACAAAATCACAGTCATGAACAGCATGACTGAGATTTAATCCTTTTGAACATCTGCATAAGGACAAAGAGCTGAGTAGTTGTAAAATCAGGGCGTTTGTCTTTTGCTTTTTTGTTTGCATTTTGAATAGTTTGTGCTCTTACTTCATTATACTTAAACTGTACAAATTCAATCCATATTAATGTCTAGTAAAATCTCTATAATATATCTTTTATAATGTGTAGTCATGCTTAAATATGCGAACATTCTATCTTATCCACATAATATTGATAGTGTTTTTGGAGAAACCATGTGTATACAGTTAAACACCTGTGTCAACAACTGGGGCACCTTAAAAACAGTGGAATTCACTTATTTGAAGGGCCGTCCGGATAGTTTTGGAAATACTTTTTACTTTTACTCCACCTCTTTACACATTACACTTTTCTACAAGCAATTTATCCCCATCTTCTAACTGTAATGACCCATAAATCTCCTACCCTGTCAAGCCCATGCTGAAATAGTTACTTTGGCTGGGTCAAAGTTCCTGTGATTTATCTAAAAACAGGTACAGTCACCATGCTGAAGGCGGTCCACAAAACCTGCACCCTGAGAGCTGATCTGATCTTCAGCCTGCATTATACATGTTCTCCAGCACTTGTTCCTCCTTGGAGACTTCATGCACCTCAGACATGAAAGTCTGAGAGGTGAAAATAAACCATGCTTGAGGTACTGGAGGGTTGATGTTCAGAGAGACGAAAGATGTTCATTAGAATCATAAATGCTTGCAAGGGCTTATTAGAACATGACTAATTGTGTATGAGACATTCCAGACAAGCTACAAGAGGACCTTCTTGTTTTTCTTGCTAGTCTGCCGCACTCACATGTGCAACATGAAAACTGAAGATTTGTTTGTGCATTGGTCAGAAGCTTAGAAATTGCTCAGGCTGGGGTTTTTACTCAGTGTGGTCCTTAATGGGGTTAAAAGGCCACTCTGTGATACTTCTTGTGAGAAGATGGTATAGAGGAACTCTATATCCAACACTCATCTGATAATGAGTGATTTACACCGTTTAAAAAGGGTATTTCAACATACAAATGTAAACAGTTACATTACTGAGTGTTTGAGCATATTAATACTAGGCATTCAGCTCAACTTCTATTCACTTTTATCTAAAAGTTTTTAGAACAGACCACCTCATCACCACACCACATCACCACATCATACCCGACGCTAAATCTTCAATTTTCTTTCCCAAAAATGCCTGCTTTGGCTAGCACCACAGTGGGTGTTGGAGGATTGGGAGGACAATGTTTCCCGCACCGAGAGGCCAAATATGCTCTCTGGTACTCCTGGCCTCTGATGGTTGTGTTTCCGTATGGAATTTTATATCAGTCCTAAAAGTATGGTTACCAAACCATCCTTTCTAAATCTAAAGATTAGGATGAGATATAAGATGTGGGCCCTTTACTGAGTAAGCCAAGGGAAAAAATACTGCAGCTAACCCCATTTTTTGGACCACACATTTTAAAACCTCCTCTGCCAGTACATGAAAATAATACCTCTGTTATACAGAGGTCCAGCGATATTAGAAACTGTTTTTCCCAGAATCAGAAGCATAGACACACATAAGGATCAGAAATGTTGTCTAAAACTGGGAAATATGATCAGACATTTTGAGGATTGTCTAGCAATTTGTTTGCGACAGAGATGCTGGAAATGTTTAACTGTGTTTCCTGCCAGTCCAGACAGAAGAGATCCGTGGGTCCACATTGTCAGCACTAATGCTTAACCTATTCAGTGACCCTGCAGCCATTAGCAGACACACAGCAGTTATCATCTGCTGATAGCAGTGAAAACATGTAATGTTTAGGCCTGATCCTATAGATTTCGTGTAGATTTACAAGCACTGGTTTATATGTCTGCTAACGGGAGAGATAACATGATGGGGTCTGTACGCAGTATGACTGGGTCTATTGGGTTTGCGCCTCTGGTAGCATATTAACATGGTGGGATCCTGGCAGATCCAAGGAATCATTTATCAGAAGGAGTCCAAGCTGAAGGAAATTTCTTGCATGTATCTTTATTTATAGCCTGACTAATGGCATGGCTTGTTTTTAATCTTGTTGAGATGTTCCTTGCCTGGTGTTTAACCTCTTCTACCAGCATTGCATAAGTGGAGTGTATCACTCACCGATTGCTGTTCACTAGTAGTAATTTCCCAATTCTGCACTGGGGGATGAAAAACAGTGTGTCTTCCAGACAACCAAACAATGAGATAAAGTGGCTCTTATCATTGGCCTGGGACCACAAGCACAGTGGGTTGAGAAACAGACCCCATATCACTGTTGCATTTCAAGAAAATGCTGCACTCAGGGTTTGCATCTTGCTAAACAGGAATAAAAAACACTGCATGACTGTTACCCTTTGCTCCTTTATATTCTTTCACAAAAATGTGCTTTTTTCCACAGTACTCTGGATAGCATTATTTCACTAGCAAAAAATATGAGGTTACACTTTATAGCACTCTGAGTCAGAGAAATAGTTCAAAGTGATAACATATGCTGACACATTAGCTGAGTGGTCGGCCAGTTGATAATGGGTACATTGGGTTATTAGCTGCTTCTGTTTGGAAGCCACTGTATCTGTAGGTATTAAATCTATGTCCACGATTTATTGAAGACAGAGGTGATCAGTATGGCTTGATTTCCTGTAGCTTGAGCTTAAAACTTGGAGGCGTTAAGAACCCTCAGGCATTAACTTTCATGTTCAGGCTGGTCAAGGTAAAAGATGGACTAGCAGGAGGTACTTGTAAGAGTTTGTTTCCCTAGTCTTGATGGAAAATGCAAATAAAACAGATGCTGATCACAGCTTTAAATAAACAGGGAAACAAAACTTTTTATTTAGCACCGCTTAAGCTAAATAATAAAACTGAAACAGTTCCAGGAGGCTCCTTGAAGCCCATCATGGTGTAGAGATTGTGTAGGGAACAGTTCTAAGGTCAGCAGGGAACCAGTCACTGCTGCCTGGCTAGTGTTGAGATAGCAGCTTTCCTGCAGAGCAGGCTACCACATTATCAGGACATCCCTGTTTCAACATGGAATCTCATGATTCAGTGCAACAAATAAACGTTCCAAAACCTTCCATCTATTATGCGATATCATGAGAGAATGGGGCATTTTCCTCTCATAAGGTGCCCTCAAGGCATCTTAAAGTAACACAAAAGTGTAATGCCTTTTAAAAAGCTTTTCTAAGACTTTAACCATGGAACGTCATGTCTGCTGTTGGGACACATTATGTGAAAGTGTGTGTTTGTGTGTGTGTTTGTGTGTGTGTGTCTGAGTGTACATAGGATTGTGTGTGTAGTAATCTTGTGTGGTAAAACATTCTAATCAATGTCAGCATTTTTAGGATTTTTTCCAATGAGATACACAACTAATGTAAAAGAATGTAACTCATATATAATGGCTGAGAATGTAATAAATTATTAGTTGCTATGCACACTAAACTGGTTTAGCCCTTTACTTTAATTATGCCCTTTAGGACATTTGTATCAGCCTTTGGGGCCTTTGAAATGCCAATTATGTTTTAAAATATAATTACACTATTCATAATTACATAAAATATAGTGAATGACTTGGTACATTATGCAATAACCATTTCTTCTCAAACGTTGTCAAGTATGTGTTTTATTAGTATATGCTTCTACATTGTCAAGTCTGTCCTTTTCTGAATGATTCGGTGATGAAAATTATGATTTTTTTTTCTGCAAAACAAGATGGTACACACTTTCTCTGCTTATTCTGAGATACGAGTAAGAAATAAGCCATGTCAAACTGAATTCATGCATATTAAATCACCAAACATTTGCTGGTACATACATTCTGGTATTTAGTTACAAAAGAACAATATTTAATGCTATAACTATGTGGAATCATAAATCTATTTTTCCCCAAAGACTAAAGAATTAAGGACCTCTATTGCTTCGCTTTCCCTGGACCTGAAGAAAGCCTAGATACAGGCATGCAAGTTATTTCAAGCACTTCTGAGTCCACTGGCCCAAACATTCAAGGAATCTGGAGGCTTAACCCTCTAGCCCCGGAACCCACCCATACCCACACACACCCATACACTTAAGCTACCTGTAGGCCTGGGATGCCAAGGAGTTTCTTGAGTGGTTGAGGAAGGTTAGAGCACTAATGAAGTGGGATGCGTGACAACTGTTATTTCAAACAAATAATTCTGGGCTGACATTTATGGCTCTTTTAAAACACACTGATGCGCTGGCATAAGCTGCCCATCTTCACTTAGGTGGCAAATTGTGTTCCAACTTAGTGGTGCACTGTTTTAGCATGCTTTGTAGCAAATGATAATGGTGGCCCAGTTCTAACAGGTCCAAAAACGCCAAAGATCATTTCATTTTTATTGTTCAGTTTTTATGGCTTTAAAAAGGAACAGATTTTAGCCGAATCCTTCATCAATATGCAATCAGTTCTTCATGTTAAAATGGTATGTTGCAAAACTCTTGGCCTACTTACCCCCTTTCAGCTTCGGTTACACCTAACCTTTGCCTAGTGAAAGCGCTCCAGCCTGACCCTCGGATTTATGATGAGTGGCTTGATCTTCACTATGGCCCCAAAGCCCCTCCAACGCTTGTCATTAGGCTATGGTTCATATTAGAGCCTGGGGCAAATGCTCTAAACACACAAGAACACACATCCAGTTTCACATTTGTTTAACATCCTGCACAGGATCTGACTCATTCACATTCAAAGCATTAATTATAACCTGGCAATTTTTTTTTTAATATGAAACAATCCCTCAGGTGCTGCAGGAAGTCTGAAGGTTAGAACACAATGTTATTGTGAAAGTTTTGATAGAAAGGTCGAGCTTTGATAATGCAGAAAATAATAATCCTATATTCTTCCGCAAAATTGATGCAAGTTTACTATTTTCACTCAAGTGTTTTACTCAAATAATTTAAATTCAGAAATAATACGTAACAAAAACAGGTCTGGATGTATTTTTCACACTAAATGGCACCACTGTCTTCCAAAAGCTCAGTTTTTGACTAATCAGTCCAAAGAACATAATTCCAAATTATACAAAGATATTTAAAGTGTTTTTGGCAAATCATTTTGTAACCCTTTCCAGTTGAAAATTTTCCTTATTACCTATTCTAAATTTCATTTGATCACAGTGCTTGTTGAAACTTTAGCTGACAGGTTCTATTTAAATAATGTTTAGATTCAATAAGACTAGCATTAGCCTGGGTGTGTGTAATTTAATTTTGACACCATCATTTTGACCCCATATATCAGCTGCATTTGGTTTCAGTGAATAAAATGATCATTAAAAAAAATATATAATATGTTTGAAGTCAGTGTGGCTTTATCTTAAATCTAATTCTCTCTGAAGATCTTGTGTCAAAAAATATGCAAAATTATCCCAGACACTGTGGCAAATTTCTGGCAAATATTAACTTTTGATCATGAACAAAATGATTGCTTTACAAAAGAATTAATAATTAATTTGAATAGATTTGTAGACACATACTGTGCATAGTAACATAACAACAGTCAAATAGAAATGTGGGAAAGACTGCTTTCAATTGGTGCAGCCATCTAAGTGTTGGTCTCATAAATAGAAAATAAATCCCTGGCAAAGCCACAGCCACCTATGGCTGAGAGTCCAAATGACCCAAAATGACCTTACGCTGTCTGGGTAGGTAGGATGGCCCTTCCACTTTCCCATCTCCTCAGTAAGAGTACACTATATAGACAAAATCTGGGACACACCGCTTAATTATTGTATTCTGGTGGCTCTTTACTTTCAGTGAAGAGCAATCTTAATGCTTCAGCATACGAAGACATGTTGGGCACAGTGTTTGGGGAAGATCCTTTTCTATTACAGCTCAACTGTGCCCAGTGCACAAAGCAAGGTCCATAAAGACGTGGCTGGATAAGTTTGGTGTGGATGAATTTGACTGGCCCACTCAGAGCCCTGACCTCATTCCCATCCAACACCTTTGGGAGGAACTGGAATGGAGATTGTGAGCCAGACCTTCTTGTCCAACATCGGTGCCTGACCTCAGAAATGCTCTACAGAATGAATGGGCACAAATTCCCACAGAAACTCCAAAATCCTGTGGCAAGCCTTCCAAGAAGAGTGGAAGATATTACAGCTGCAATGTTGGGGCCAACTCCATGTATTTGAATGCAATGTCACAAAAGTCCCTGTTGGTGTAATGTTCAGACGTCCAAATACTGTATCTGTCCATACAGTGTATCTATTAGCTGACATAACAGAATTGTTTTTTAGTTTTTTCCTCAAAGAATGTTAAGATGTCCAATTACATTACAGAAGTTTGAAAGGATGTGGTGACCCATTATTTGTCTCAGAGAAGCGTAAGCTAGTCTTCATATTCCCTGTGTGCTGACATCATGTGATGGGGAGACCTAGACAGAGGGTAGGAACTGGCATTGACTAAAATTGGCAGAAACTGAGGAATGAGAGGCAGTCTCATCAAAATCAAACTTTAAAATCTACCATTGCTGTAATGCTACATGATTGTGGTAATGAACTTCCACCTAGTTTTGTGCTTAAAGCTTGTATTACATCAAATGTGACCAAATTAAGTGCATGGGCTGACCCTGATGTGGGGGAACCAGGTTTAAAAGAGACAAATAAACAAGAGGAAGTAGGTCAGTGTGTAAAATCAACAGGCTTGCTGTGTCAAACCTCGGTCACCAATGCTGTAGAATTAAATCTCAGCTGTGATGCCAAGAAGGGAGTAAAGATGTCCATATTTATCTAAAAACACAACAGACCCACATTTCCAAGCTGTTTACGCACTTGGGAAATAATATTTCTCGATATTGCACAATGGCAATAACTGTTATGGCATAAAGCTGTTATCAGAATCACTGTTATATTCTGCTTTTCTTTGACAACGGATTGACTCATATTTCTGTCTTAAATATGAACTCCTATACCTGTGTTTCAGAAAACTAAATTAAAATAAATCTTACCCTTTATCCTTACACATTGGAATTTGTTCCCCTTTTTAACTTGCATGACAGAGTGATTAATTGTAAATGTGTAATGATTATGGTTAACCTGCCCACAGGTAAGATTCTTCAGAAAGGTTGGACTATGCTCTCCTCTGAAGCAGGCAGACCACCCTCGGACCAAATAAATCATAAACAAATGGACTAAATCAATCATAAAATGCTGTTTGGATTTGAGGGAAAGACAAATGGCGGGCCTGGTCTTGTGCCTCATTAAGCCTGTTCAGCGAATAAAGTAATTAGTAACACTCCCCACCCATACCGATGAGCTCACACAAACAACTAAATATTAACTACACAGATGAATGGCCTCGTAATAACCGTTAAAGCTGCATTTACAACGCTATTATGCAGCTATGCTAATGCTGAAGTTTAGCCTCGCTGTGTTAGCGCTATTTCCACTGAAAATGGTGGTCTGTAAAATCAGCTCGTTCATTTGAGGCCAAACTGTTAGTCCAACGTTGTAAGAGTTAATACTGGGAAATTGATTGCATATAATCCTTGAAGAGAATAGCACCCCAGTAAAGAAACTCAACAGCCCTTGAGAGATATTCCTTTCTTCTTTTGCTTATCATGAAAAAATGGGTTCTTCAGTGAAGGCACCATGAACACTAAAGGAACCATCTGAGTGATAAATAGTTATT
This sequence comes from Hydrocynus forskahlii, assembly GCA_037974365.1. Lineage (NCBI taxonomy): Eukaryota > Metazoa > Chordata > Actinopteri > Characiformes > Alestidae > Hydrocynus > Hydrocynus forskahlii. The sequence continues at coordinate 9,552,620 of JBBPCX010000154.1, read as the reverse complement.
TGGTTAAATAGTTGTTTAGATCAGCGTTTTTAAAAATAGTGTTATAAAACACCAAAAATGTTCTGCTAGTCACAGGACTTTTTTGTTACTGTGTAGAACCATTTTTGATGAGAGTGTAGGATGAACACACTTCACTGAAACATGGGCTTTTGAATCTAGTAATGAGTAATACTTGCACCTAATACTAACATCTTCTTGAAAAGAAAATTATGTTGAATGGATTCAAAATAATTTCATATGGATAAACAAATATAACTTATAATAATCCATACATAGGTAATTTTTGGGACACCCTGTTGTGCTGAAATTATTCAGTAGCATAAAATGATGGCATTTCGATACCTAGCCTTATTGAGGACAACAGTGGTACACCGACAGAGACATGACCTGTCTCTTTTTCTTCTCTCTGTGGGCCTTTGTGGCTCCCCTACAGGGCTTCCGCAGTGTCCGAGCCTGGGAAGACTAGCATGAAACCAGTGTAAATCAGGTTTGGACAGGCGACCGGGACGCTCCTGAAAGGCCCGTCCATCCATTTTTTTTTCGCACCCTCTAAACCTGTAGCTCTTCTCTTTTCATTCCTCGCACCCTCAGTCAAAGCTGTCACCTTTTTTTTATCAAGTCTCTGATGGCTTTACTGAGTAATCAAGGGTGAGAAAATGGAGGGGGAGAAAGAAAGAGAATGAGTGAAAGCAAGAAAGAGAGAAAAAGAGAGAACAGAGATGGACGGCTCCATTGACACAGCACCCTCTCACTTTCTTTAACAGCCTTATTAGCTGGCCTGTTCTGAGCGAAAGAGGACGTTTCTTTTCTACAGGCAAAAAAAAAGAAAAGGGGAGCAGGCAGGCCTTCTTATAGAGGGAGAAGCAGAGAAAAATAAGAGGCAAAAGCATATTAGCCACCGCTCCCTCCTCTCAAATGCAATGGTGAGTTTTTTTTAGGGAGGGGGTGGGGAGAAGGGGGTTCTTGAAAAGGCCCTGTCCAATGGAAGAGACAGCTTGGAGAGAGAGAATGGAGTGCAGTAGTGAGGCCCCCCTCTGTGGCTGACGTTTAGGGGTCATTGATCAATCTGCCCCCACCCTGGTGAAAAAAAACCCGGAGATAAGGCCTCACGGAAAAACCCACAAATTGCTGTATGGTGAGGCCTGTTTGTGTCGATGGCAAATTACATCAACTCCCAAGAAGACAGATCCATGTTTGCATAGCTGTAATGTCACTTTACACAGCAAAACATCTACTGAAGTTTTAGCGTTCATCTGAATTATACTCAAATGTTGTAGTGTTTAATTAATTCTACACTGAAAAAGTGAATGAATTTGCTTGATTCAAATGTGTACTTTACACAGAAAAATAGATTACATCAATGGAATTACTGCCAAAAGTAATTAAAGGAGAGACAAACTTGTGTTTATTAATGAATAAATGGTGCACACATTATGTAAACTGAATTACCTCTCACAGTGGTCATAACCATTCCAACAGCCTTGTTCTTCAAAGGTTATTATAATAATAATAATAATAATAATAATAATAATAATAAGTAGACACTGCCCAGAAAGAGGCACAGAGCCTTAAAGAGTGTAAAATTACTGTGTAGCATCATGAACTAGAAGTCCAGCGTGCACATTTCAGACCACATTTCATGTGGCGAGATAGATCACTAAAAACTGGAGTGCAAACAGATACATTTATTATATAATCATTTGATTTCTGTTCATAGAATTCTTGAAATATTGAATGAAACACACAAGAACACTTTTTGCAATGCTGTATTTAAATCCACACTGTGTTCATTAACATTTGAATGGTGGTGTGTATGAGCACCGTTCCTTCACTAGTTGAGATTTTTTTGGTGCTAATGCACAGATAAGTCCTTTAAAAGAGACAAGATTGGAAAGAACTTTATCTATCCCGAGGGAAATTGTTGTGTCATTGGCCTGCCGAACGCAAAAAATAAAAGAAAATAAGACAGTAGAAAAAATAATGAATAGACAATAAACAGTAATGCAACAGAATGACAAGAACAATCGTGTAACAAAACAAGACGTGTCCATCTTCCCAACTCACGACTCCCCGGACTGTCACGTGCAGTGAGGGAAGCCCAGGTTTTTTCACGCGTGTGAAAAGGCGTGTGTTAAGTGAGCGTGTGTGTACGGCTGCGGCCGAGAGGCGGCGCTATTTCAGAGAAATCGTCAGTTTGGAGAGGGGATGGGGGAGGGGGAGCCTCTTATGGGCCAAAAGTTTTTTTCTTTTTTTGCAAGAGGTCTGCTCCGCGAACAGCAGTGCGTGTCCGGAGCGGAGGGAGCGCTCGGAGTCTGGACTCGCTCTTTGGCGGAGGAGCGAAAAACTACAGTGAGGAAACATCTCGGGTTTCAAGGGGGAGTGACATTTCTTGAAGGGGCTGGAGAGAGAGGGAGAGAATTAGAAGGAGGAGGGAAAGAAATCGTAAACCTGACAAAAGCGTCTGAGAAAAGAAGCAGGACCCTCCGAGAGTGTCGAGCCGAGAGGAGCGTTGGTGGATCCCGTGGCCGTGTCTCAGGATGTGGACCCCAGCGAGTTTGTGACTCGTCCGTGTCTGAAACGCCTCGACTCTCTTCGGATCAGAAGAAGCTCGGAGGCTGTAGCTTTTCGGGGAGGAAGGAGGAGGGTTAAAAAGACAAGAAGAACTTGGGATCAAGACGGCAAGAAAAGAAAAAAAAAATCTGGTGTTTTTGGATCCTCTGTACGGAACTGTGGGATTGTAAAGGCGCTCCATCGATGTGGCGCCTGTGAGACGGCAGTGATTTTGGAATAGCGAAGAGTCTGCAGCGCTGGGGAAGAGTGTTTTTTTAAGAGTGTAATTTTGAAGGGGGAGTTTGCGCTGCAGAGAGGAGAACGATTTGAGCAGTGGGGAATAGCTGCCCATATGCCCCCGCCTGCACCCCCTCTTTATGCGGATCGGGACCCTCAAAGCTCCGTAGCGGTGAGTTCTGAAAAAGTTCAGAACTGCTGAGTTTTTACACCTGAATTGATTGAAGCGCTCTGTGCTAATGCATGCCTTTTCCTGTAGTTCTGCAAGACGTTGCCCGGCCTACCTGTTGGTCCCGAGTCTTTTTGTACTGTATGTGCTAAAATAAATAATCTTAAATGTGGAGGAAGTGGATTTCGAAACTTTGAGACGTTTCTGGCTGGAATGGACCAGCTTAAAAACGTTTATTTGCTCGTTTTGCAAGAGACGCGAAAAACAAAACACGTTTCTGAATTGGCGACGCGTTTTCAGCCACATTTTAGACAAAACTGAATGGCCGCAATGTTAATTAAAATATGTGGCGATTGAAAATCTGCTCTGGTGAATGCAGTGAGAAATTCAGAATAGGTAACGGGGAATCTGCAGGGTGAAACTGCTAGATGAATGGTCGCGTTTGGTCCGAGATAAGGAAAACGGGGCGATTAAGACTGGCCTCGTTAAAGAGGTTCATTTACGCACCAGAATGCTTTGTTTGCGTTGAAACGGGATCGTAAATCTCTGATCGTATTCATCTTGATGGCATCGAGACACTCATTGGAATGTGAAAGAGATGGTGATGGGCAGCTAACGCCTTCAGATGGACTTTTTTTCTCCATTTATATGCAGGAATGCGGGAGAGGGGTGCAGCGCTTATTTTGGCACGTTAATAGTTTTTTTAACGAAAAAAAGTACAAAATGTTTTTACGAACAAAATATACAAATATAGTCCATAGGCCAAAGAGTGCATCATGTGGTGAACGTGCCGTGTTTACATCGTAAGGCAGACCAGGCTGTTTACTGTGTTTACTTTAATTCGCTGTATCAGATGAAATTGACAGATTGCAGCGTAAAGTCTGAATGCTCGAGAGAAACGGCCTCTCTGCTCAGGCCTGGTTGTGGTTGAACGTTACCCCTTGCTTCTGCCGTGTTTTTACACGGAGCCCCGTTTGCGCCCTGTCCGCTGCTACACCGCAATCAGAGCCGCATCTGCCTCACAAACGGCTCCTGTCTCTCACACACACATCAGCACAGTTTGAGCTCATTTTGTGATATAAGTTCGGCTGTTTTATTCACACCAGATTGTGTTTCAATGCACACGAAACGTACAGATTTAAGAAAGAATACTCCATAACAGTTAATTCTGCAGGTTTGTCATTACCGTGCGTTGCCAGGAGCGCTCTGACTGTTGGTGAACTAACATTAGCAACAGTGAAGCTTGTACTAACGAATGTTTCAGAAGTTTAACTGGATTAAATACAGCCTGCTAGAACTTTGTTGATGAACTATCATTAACAGAAACGTGACTTTATTGGAGTTTTCAAATCCAAATGAAACCTGTAAACTTCTGAACGTGTTCAGTTGAGTTGCATTCTGCCCTGCTGGGTTTTCAGTGTTACCAGCGTTAAAACAGTGTTACTCTGTTGGTGAAAAGGGCTTCATGAAAAATAATTACAGTAGTACAGAAATTCCTGAAGGAATTTTGAGGGACACTTGCTCTAGTATAGTACGGAAGTGTTTGCTTAAGGTAGAATATTAAAAAGAGAAGAAAGTGTTCTATATTACTGTAGGCCATACAGCACTAAATAAATAATTTAGTTTCTTGATGTTTTTACTGCAGTTCTTTTTCATTTAGGTTTTAAAATTCCTTTATTAAAAGTGTTTTCCTCATTACACTGGTTCTGTAAAAATGTGTCAGGTGCTGTGAATATGAAAACACCTACTGATTCACACCAGTGTTTTTTTTTTCTTTTTATAAAGTGTGTCGGTGTGTGGGTGTCAGACAGTAGTAGTGCTCTTTAGTATTTGCCTTGGTATGTCTGTGCGGTAAATCTTGTTCAGCAGCATTTTGACACATGGTAGCTTCTCTTTCCGTCTCTGCATTGGATACATAGAGACAATTGTTGATACTATGATTTAAATGATAATGGTTTATCAACTACAAGTAAGGAGTCTTAAACTGGAGAGTGCTATCATAACTGAGTTTGATTTTTACTTTGTGGTGTTTGCAACAGATCATAAATTAATCATGTAGAACATTTTTTTCATTGTTGTCTTCCTGTTCTCACATTTCTGTCACCGCAGTATGTTGTCATCTCACTGGACTTTGCTTGCATCCTGCCAAGTGTCTGCCTGGTCTTTTCATGCACGTCTATGACCCAGTCCCCTTTTCTCTTATGTCTCAGGTGATTGGAGGGAATTCAAGTGAGTGACGGGCCAGGACAACCTGAAGTTCATGGTTGGGTGGAGCTCCTCAGATGGGATCAGTGTCCAGGGGGAGGTCGAGGAAAGGGGGATGGGGGGGCACGCCCGCCACTGACGGGATGTCCGCCTGGCTGTGGCTTGTGGGTGCGCTCCTGCTGTTGACCCTGGCAACAGCGTCTGTGGCACGGCCGCCCATCGTGGCTGGTGAAGAGGAGGAGGCCACATTTTCTGAAGGTAAGTCGTCTGGAGAGATAGAAAGAGGGCATCAGGGTGGAATTCACTATTTTTAGGGACGGTATGCAAGTGAGAAGTGACGGTCTGAGAACATACATTTGGAATTTGCCTTTGAATCCTACTGTGACAGAATGTGAATGCTCTGGTGACAAAGACTGAAATAAATTCAGTTTTTCTGCTAACTCTGTGTCCAAAAACAACTCCTCTTGGCTGTTTCTAGGAATAAAGTTGTGTTATTTTTATTTGGGGAAGTGTTGGGTAAAGAAGGAATGAGGTATAGGGGAAATTTCATTGACCAGAACTGCTCAAGGCAGAGACAGAGGCAGAATGCCTCATTTGTGGTCTACACTGGTTCTGACACGTTTTCTGCCATTTTACTTTTCATGCATAAGGTTTTTTGCTCTGTGCGAACATAAGCCTGCCCTCTTGGGTCTGCCAAAGACGTTTTTAGATGGCGGCTTTGGTTCAACGCGGTGAGTTAGGCTGAAGTTTTTATGAGCACTTAGTCTTATGAAATGTTGCTACTAAGGACCAAGTCTCACACCAAACACTTCAATCAACCTCTGAAACGCAGCTGCAGAAAGTGCTTCTACTTTTTGGTGTCTTCATATTGTTCCTTTGCGAGACTTGTCAAATCTGACTCTTCCTCACAGTGGCTCTTTTGTTCTTTTGCGGTTCCACTCGTGATGTGTTTCTCTTATTTTCTCATTCTCTTTGACAGTTTAATGTAGTTCTGAGCTGTGGACCACACACATACCTGCAAGTTGGCATGGACTTGCCGCCCAAGCAGCTTTTAGTTTATTTAGGAAAGAAATAAACCACATTTACACTCAAAAGGAGTGAAATTGAAACAAGAGCATTTTCTTCCTTTTTTCTTATCCTTTTTTCTTGAACTGGGATGTGGTTTATTTGTGTCTTTATTCTGATGAAATGTAAAAGCACCCACATCCTCCACCTAGTGCTTCTAAATTCCACTTATGGTTTTTCTTAGCTGTGGTTGTCGTCTGTATTTGTAACAGCATTTTCAGTTTTGCTGAGTTCTCACCAGCGGGTCCTGGCCAATAGGTAATTGAAGCTGCTTTGCTGAGTAGATCTGCTTTCATTTTTGGGGCTTTAATCACTATGCTAATTATAAGGGGGTCTGACACATTCTTTTTAGGATGAATACCCCCTCCCCCATTAGCCAATCTATCCAAATGCTCTTTTGCCCTCAAGGTTGAAAGGTCTCGGTACACAGAGGGGGCTGTACTTTTTGTTGTTCTGTCCTTCACTGATTCAGTAAGTTATCATATGCCAAACAACACTTGTCTACTAAGTTTGTTGAACTTTTTAAGAAGATTTGCACTTTTCGCCCTCATCATATAAAGGGAGATTATGGCTGGTCATGTGATGGAGGATTAAGTGGCTGTGTTGGGGAGTCATGTGATGGGAAAAGGCTGAGAGGTTTTTGCCGAAAGGGGGTTCAGACTGACCAAAGTGATCAGATCTTTTCCCACGTGCTGCCATAAACATTGCTTGTAAAGTGTCTGAGCGGTAGGCTTAACAAGATGGCATTATCTGTTGATTTGAACGATCTAACAGAAGTCTCTCAAGGTAAAAAAAAAAAAGAACTTACATTACCCTGTTGACCGTATGTGACATTAACTTCCTACAAAGCTCACCAGAACAGATCATGATGCATATTGTTGGGAAAACGATCATTTATTTGCTTTTGTCATGTTAGCAAACTAGTCACTAACGCACACACTACTTGGGAAGAGACGGAGTGGCTGTCCTTTAAGTGTGGTAATTAGCCCCGGGAGGTATGGCTTGATAGCCCCCACCCCTCTGCTACTGTTGCCCTCGGGGGCCAAGTCTGTGTCTATGAATGGTAATTGTTGGAGATAGCATATCAGCTATGCCTTCTTGGAGCAGCCAGATCTTCTGCTGCTTTGTTTTCTCAGTGAGGGCGTAACAGTATAGGCGGTGTGGCTCAGGTGAACAGGCCTAGGTTTCGTATATGCCAGGTCTTGTGTATGTCTAACCGCCTGGTGTGAGGTGAAATTTACTGTGTTCAGACCACTATCAAACATCTCTTTTTTTGTAACCACTGTTCTTTCTAACTTTTTTTCAGTGTGTTTACTCCCTTCCTTTTTTGATATTAGTATTTGTGGTGAAGATAAAGAATCTGATCAGAATCCTGGGTTAATCAGAAAACAAAAAGAACAGTGTGGAAGTGTGGGAAAGCAAGAGAAAATGCAAATCTGACAGTCTGCTACAGTGGAATCAAAACCCCTCAGCCCTCTCTCTTATTTTTCTGGTTCTTCAGAACGTTTGCGGTTGGAACTGAAGGTTCTTGCCAAGATTGGTTTGGAGCTGGAAAGTTTTGGGGACCACACTGGCTGAGCTCAGATCAATATAGACTCCGTGAAGCTTTTGTTGTAATTGTCGTGGTTGTGATGGTTCTTCAGTGTCTGCTTTGCCCATTCAGATAGGACAAGACATTGTCAAACATACTTTGATTTTGTTTAAAAAACAAAGAGATTCAATTTACTTTCGTCCTGCCATCTCTCCTGGCTTTCCTCCCCCTTTCTCCTACCAACCTTTCCCTTTCCTCCCTCCCTTTCTCTCTTACCCCTGCAGGTCTATTCTGCTCTCCTCCCCTCTGTGGAGCCCAAACACTCTTGCTGAAATTGAGAATGCTCAAAACCTGTAACACCAGTACTGTTGGGAGGAATGCATTGCGACAAGACACGCGAGACTCTCCAGGCTGCAGCGTAGTGTCCTGCTTTAAAAGAGCCATCTTCAGTATCACATGATGAGGATGGGAGCTCTTGCCATGTTGATCCTAAGCAGTAATTGATTATTATACTAAACTGCTGCTGTAAAAGTGTCTGCTAGCTCCCTTTCTTTATGGTGTGTGCCTTGACAACTCTCCTGCTAAGCAAACTGAGGTCTAAGAGTGTTGCAGTGCTCTTTGGTAACTGTGCATGTTACTGTTTTAATTACCAACGTTTTTTATGGTGCCATCCGTGCTTCTTGACGCCATGTTGTCCAATGAGGTCAATGTTGTGTGACACCTGGCTGATAAGATCCAATAAAAAGTATCGCATGTATTGGTTTAGCACGACTAACAGATGCTGTAAGTTGTGACTAGTACCAAAATGGCCCATCATTTGGTCTAAAGATGTGTTTAGATAACTTTCATGAGGAAGGAGTAATTTGCACAGGAAAGGGCATTGGGTGCTGCAGCATTAACAAATTTGACATTATATTTTGCTACGTTGAATGTGTCTGTTTCTGTGCTTCTGACGATGCATGCGCCACCCTGAACTTTTGCCAACTTACAATGTTTATCCGGCTCTGAGTGTTTTTGGAGGGAAATCTGGCCAATGAGGGCTCAGAGGGGCCCAGGTTATTGTCTGTCTGACGGTTGCCGTGGGCGCTCCTGAGAGATTTGTGCCCTTTGGCTGGGCATGCCATTGTCATGACGATAAAGCCGGCAGGAATTAGAATTTGAAAGGCGTCAGAGATTAGAATGAAGAAGGGGGGAAGAAAAGGCGAGCCAGAGGAAGAGCCTTACGATTTCAGTGGCCTATGGGAAAAAGAAAGGGTGAGAAAATAAGAAAGGAGGAGATAGAAAAAAAGGAAAGGGCGAACTGGAGCGAGCGGGGGGAGCATGGCTCGCACAGAGTGAGGGTGTGAATTGGTGTTTAGGCTTTCAAGGAAGCACTCCTGTGACAGCCTTATGAAAGTAATGGCTGCAGCATCACCGGCCTCGGCGTAATCAGCTGTGTGTTAAGGGGTTTGTTGGAAGAGAAATTGACTGAGGAAGTGTCAGTGTGAGGTGTTATGAGAGCCTGATTTCTCCAAAAATGCGCGGTACCTGTTATAGTCTCAATAACTTAGCACCTTATAGATGGAGGTTGGTGTGAGAATTGGACAAAGCAGAGCCTGCTGCATTTTGGGAGAAACTCAAATTATCTACTGTCTCAGAAGTCAAGATATTAAGTGAGAAAGTGAGTGCTGAGTGCTGTCACACCTGTTGCGCTGTTCTGTAATAACTTGTTTCAGAGAGCATAGACGTTCTCCGTACACCCCCACTACAACTAACATTTACAGCTCGTGAAGCACGCTGAAATATAGCTGTGAGGATATTTGCACGGTTCAGTTAATGATTTTCTTTGTCCTTTAGTCAGATATGATGTGCCTTTAACTGTTCAGATGTTTCTTCAGCCTCCTTGCTTTCCCGTGAAGAATCAGGAATTCAGAGGATGGCTGAGGGCTCAGACTAGGTGAGGGTCAGGGTGACAGGGTTATGGGGTCGCAGGGCATGGGTGAGAGGTGTGGGAGGAATAGAAGTAGGTGTTGACAGCAAAGAACAGATGCGCCAAGCTCAAAGCAGAGAGACGGCAGAGGCAATGGCAAATGCTTAAAGAGATCATGCCTGGCTTTTTGTGCCTTGTTGAGATCTCAGCTGGTTGCAGGGTTAAGTAATCAAAGCGGGTGTCAGCAAGACAAAATATCTTTTGTGGTGCTCTGTCAAATCCACATGTGTAGACTGTTCACATGTGTGTACCATCCCCACAATTGAATCATTTTTGAATAATTAGACCACTTCGGAGAGCTCATCTATACAGCTTTTCGTACTTTTCTGTTTTTCCTCTCTCGCTCCCTGTAATCTGTTGTGTCTGTCCTTAAATGCATGAGCATCTCTTGCCCACTGACACATGCTTATTCTAGTCTGTTGAATATTGGCTTTGCATGGAAGTCGCTGGTTGGGGCATTTAATTGTAATGGCTTGTAATTCATCAACTATAAGCCAATCTCGGGCTTCTCCAAACAATGTGAGCTGCATTTGTCAGGTTTCTAATGAGGCTCTAATCGCAATAGACCCTGTGTCTCTGCGTCACACTCTTTCCGATAGGGCTTTGATCGCACAATAGAAGGAAGTACCCAGCCAGTAACAGTTAACTAACAGCACGCCAAACAGAGGCCTCCGGAAACATAAGGGAGTGAATACAGTTCTCATCAATCAACTGCCTTTAGACCACACAGTTTAAACACGGAGCTTAAAAAAGGACTTAATTATTTCCGGAGTGAAGGAAAAAGGGGAGGGGGAAAGGCGAGAGGGAAGAAATAACAATGCAGGAACTGTACCTGTGTGGGGCAATGTGCCTGTGAGCCCCGAGGGGATCGTTCTAAGTTTTGCGCACACTCCTGGCCCTCAAGTCTATATGAGTGAGTTGCCATTCCCCTTTTTGTGCGGGGGACTGTGGCATGCACAATAACCAGGAATGCACTACAGAAAGGTGTATTAAACTACAGAAAAGGTTGTGAGTGCTCCGCACCTCTAATTATTGCTGCCTCTCTGCAGCAGAGATGCTCTGCCATGCTTTCTCATTACTGCAGCCTTCACTGTTGTTGCAAGTTATGTTTTCCATCTGAAATTCCTTTTCCTCATATGGCAAAACGAAACAGAACTACAGACACAAGCTTACTGTGTACTTGGTAGATGTTCAACTGCATTAAAAGAGGTTGGACACTTTACGTGTTTTTGTGTGTAAAGATATCTGAGCGCTTTTGTGTATGTATGGGACATTGTGGTTTGGGTTTGGATTTCTTGGGTTGGATTTCTTTACCCATGCCTTTTAGCATCTGGCTGGGTTAATTGGCCGGAAAGCAGATATCTGTGCACGTGTTGCCCACGCAGTATTAACAGACTGCTTTCTTTTTTAAACTGTACTCAGAAATACCAAACACTTTGGAAATGACAGGGAGAACGCTGCAGTATTAAGGTTTAGTGTGCAGCTCAAATATGCCGGTGTGCACAAATATGAGAATTTAGCTCTTGCTGTTTGTGTGGGAATGTGTGTTGCACTGAAAGTAGACCGTCGAGTGGTATAAAGTGCCACAGCCCAAAACTTGAAATGAACTACTTTGTAATGGTGGCCAGGCTTTACAGGCTTTATGCTCTACAAGCAGGCTTACGAAGGAGCATATTCTTCACCCTTTAACTTGCTTTGCATTGGTGAGTGTGCACTTTATTTCGCTTTCTTATATGCTTTGCTTAAACATGGCAAAAACAGCACTATGATTTTGGTAAACTCGTTTTTGTTTGTTTCATTAAACAACTGCAACGGACATTAGCATGGTTATAAGGCCCTCTTAAATTTTACAGATACAGTGTTATGTTTTATCATTCAAAATCTTTTGCCAGTCTTGACATGATTTCAGTTTGTGAAGTAGATTTTGATTACATTTAGTTCCATGCTTTTGGGCTGGACTCCTGAAGCATGGCTTTCATGAAATTGGTTAAATGAATAGGTGGGACTGTGGGCTTAAAGTGGGTCATAGTGGAACAGAGAGAAAAAAAGAAAACCAAAATCTCCTGTTAGTATGCAGGGTTAATCATTGAATGATTTCTTCAACAGCTCTGCTTATGGCGCACTTTTTTGTCTTGTGTAACTGCATGCTAAGAAATGTTCTTTGGGTGTAGTTCTTCAAGCCTAAATGGGCAGTCCTTGTAATGGGTATGTCCTTGGGCAACAGTTTTGATTTAATAGCAGTTTTGGTTTAGTGTTTCTCTTTCCCACAAGCTTTTTTAGGGCCTCTGTTGGGTTATTACGCTGTGGTGTTTTTCTTTTTTTCATCTCACACACTTGCTTGTTTCTTCTCTCCCACCTGTCTTTCTCTTTTCCACTGCAACCCATCACATCCCCTTTTTTCCCTTTTGTTTCACTCCCATCCGTCCCCTCTTTCCTTTCCTTCTTTTTCCTTCCCTTCGCTCTGCAGAGCCTCCGACCAAATACGAAATCTCTAAGCCCACTGTGTGCTCTGTGCACCCGGGGGACCTGCTGCGTCTCAGCTGTCCGCTGCCTGAAGCAGCAGCCATCGTCTGGACCAAAGATGGCTCATCACTAGGCCCAGACAACCGCACGCTCATAGAGCGGGACTGGCTGCAGATCCGCGACGCTACGCCGCGGGACTCAGGCCTGTACACATGCAGCGCTGCAGGCGCCAAACATGGCGACACACCCTGCTTCATCGTGAACGTCACAGGTGAGATGTGGCCGGGAGGTAACGGCATGGACAGTGCTGGTCTGTTTTTTGATTTGAAAGACCACGCCTCACCATGCCTCCCTCCTAAAGAAGTCCATTTTTCCTGTGACAGAGATTTTATGCCCCTCAACATTCCCATCACATCCCTGCCCCTCCTGATTTTCAAGCCTTTCTATCAGTCTTTTAGCAAGGGAGGCTCTAGCCTTCTTGTGTACATCAAAAACCATTTACAACTTCAGGCCAAGGTATTAAAAGTCACTGCTTTTAATTTGGCATGGTCTACACTCACAAAATTTCATTTGTAAACGCTGGCACAGTTCATTGCAGCATTCATTTGAGCATGGGCTTTTTTTCACTTCTCTGTAGGATCATAGAAACATAAAGAATTTCAGTCTTTAAAATTTTATGCTGTATCATGGTAGCGTTGTAGTATTGAGAAAATGTGTTTTGGTTTTGTAGAAGCAGCAGTGTGAACGTTAGTATTAACATCCCTGTTTCTGTTTGTCAGCTTTGGCTGTGCATTGTTTCTCTGTGAAACAATTTCTGAAACTATTATTTAGCTGTTATGCCTCTTTCCTTTCCCCTTTCAATATGTAAAATGACCAAACATGCAGTTAATTTAATCACTAGACATTCTCTCAGCTGTATATATTTCCATAGTAGCCAATGGCATGGCACTTTTTTCCAAAAAAATAGTTTCAAGCTAAGTAATAAGTGATTGATCACCTGTGTGCCTAAATGTAAGGTGTGTGTTATTACTACTTCTATTACTGAGCAACAAGAAGCCTAGTGTTATGGCAGTGTCTTAAGTTACTATTATTCCGCTTTATTAAAACGGTGTTAGCTGTGGCCTGTGCTGATATCTGAGTGACCAAAGGTCATTCAAACTTGCTTCTGTTTTGTGCTTTATTTGCTCATTTGCATACTCAAGCAGGAAAATATTAGTGGAATGGCCATATGATGTTTACGCACCACCAGCCTACATTTGAGATTAGTGGTCTTCCCCTCAGAAAAGTCAGTGGCCAGTGCTTTTAGCAGGTTGACAATACATGCCATTACTCTGTGTTAAAATTGTCATGCCAATTGTTTAGTTCCCTAATGATTCCTTCTTTGGTAGCAGTAGCAGTAGTGCATGGTTTGTACGGGCGTGAGCACAAGGTGAAAAGCCAGTAGAAGGTTACAGTGTTCCTGGTGCTTTCTGCAGATGCCATCTCATCCGGTGATGATGAGGACGACGCAGAGCGATCGGACGATGTTGGGACAGACAGCGAACAGATGCGTGAGTATCTGACGGCCAGGATGAGTTGGGTCACCTGTTGATAGTCTCTGGAGAGCTTGAAGAAATGCTGGTCTTTTCATTTCTTTATTCACTTCTGTTCAGAATATCCATGCCAGTGTTTACTTGTTGGTACAAAGGACCTGCTTCCAGAGCATGAGATATATTATTTGTCAGTAGTCACATATACAAGTTTATACGTTTCTCAAGTGATTCTTTCCTGTTTCCAAGCCTCCCTTTTTCTTGTTCTTGAATATCGTCTCTGGTTATTTTCTGCAGGTTTTTGTGCAAATTCATGATTTTTTCAGTCTCAGAATGAGGGTCTGGTGTGTTCCTTGTCAGGCCTTTCACTGAGCTCTTTAGGCTTGTGGTATTGCTTTATGGAACCATAGCATAGACACATTCCTTGAATTCCTTCTGCCCTCTCTTTTCCCTCTTTTTCTAGCTTTGTCTCTTTCAGGTAGCTGGCCCACAAGGAGCTCGTTAGCAGGCTTCATCTATTATGGAAACCACCCATCTGGTCTATATTATTTACCTGAAGCGAGATGTGTTTTGAATCGGGCCCGGCTGAAATTGTGGGGAAGGGAGGGGAGGAAGAGAGGTGGAGCAGTCTGCTTCATGAGAAACCTAGAAGAAGTCAAAGAACTCTTCTGCTCATGCATCAGGCTTTCATGAATTCGTACTTATAGGTGTGCGCTATGGTCATTTTGAAATGAGTTGTTAATCTAAGGGTGAAGAGGTAGGGAGCTGATATTTATGGTGGCTAGCGTTTAACTAAAAAAAAAGAAAAGAGTCTGCTTTAAAAACAATGCTTAATCTATTCTGGCACTCCTGGCAGCTTTTGCATTTTCCAGCTATTCAGAAATGAGTATTAAAAAACGGGGTGGAAAGAGGAGGAGCAAAGCTCTAAGTGTTTTAACTAGCAAGTTCTGGTTTGGATCAAGACCAGTACTTGTCTGTGTGTGCTGTGGAGTTCTGGCCTGTGGCCGAGGATGGGGAGGGGTTGGGGGTGTTGGGTGAAAGGGGGTTGGTGGTGTTCAGCATTGTGCTAGGGGCGGTTTTGTGCTCAGTGCAGTGGGTTGGATCTGTGCCTTGCTGAACCACTAAGAACTCTTTGATATTACTTTGCAGAGAGGGCCTCAGCAACAGTAGTTTGAAAAACAGCACATTTCCCCCCTTCACAAATATGTTTCATTTTGTCCTCTTGCAGGTTTAGACGTCTTGGGGCTTTGCATTGGCAGAAGTTTTTTGTTGCCGAGTTTCAGGATTACAGCACTACTTGTGGACTATGATCAAATTTTTACAAGATATGTAAGGTTTGAACACTTTGTTGGTGCAGAAACGTCACAGTCTTACCTGAGGCGTAAAATTTATTCAAGAAGGTTTGTCTACAAGCCACAGCACTGGGTCAGTGTGTGGGGGCTCACACTCACACTGGGATTTAGAGGTCATTTGCTTTGAAGTCTGGCATGTCCGGACGGGGGGCATGGGAACTCGGCCCCACCACCCTTCCTGTTCGAGGGTCATCCTCCTTGTCCTCTACCACTGTGACGTGAGGGGCAAACCATTACAAAGGTCTGAGGAACCCCACTGATCTAAAGATGCCAGGTGTCCTGTTAGTCTTAGGTCGAGCGAGGTAGCGAGAGAGAAAGTGAGACAGCAAGAGAGAGAAAGAGAGAGAGTGAGAGAGAGAGAGAGAGAGAGAGAGAGAGAGAAAGTCCTGTAGAGATGGCCAAACCCACAGGAAGAAGATAAAAGTGTGATTAAGTGTGGAGAGGAGAAACAAATGCCATCAGAGAGTAAACTGAGATGGCAGAAAGGGCTAAGATCAAGTGGCATTCCATCAGGCTAAAAGGAAGACATCTGTTTACATGTGTGGTATCAAGTTATGCTATAACCATTTTGGATGGCACGCTAGAAATCTGCCCACCGCCATCCATATATGGAGAAATGTGGTAACAGGGACTACTCCAGATGGGGAGGCATGAAAATATGATGCTAACGTGTTAAGCTGAACTGATTTTTAGAACTACTTAGTGTGATTGTTTGATGCTGAATTTCCCTCTCCCATCTGTGTTATGGGATGCGTGTTTCATTCCCTTAGAAGAATGTGATTTTTCCTGTTTTTAGGGAATATAATTTCATTGGAGAGAAAGTATATTGAGTGAACTCTGGAATTTACAGTAGCTGAGAGTGCAGGATAGTTGGAGAAGAAAATGAGCTTCATTCTAGTCACGTTTCAAGTGCTGATGGGGTCCCAGAAAGGAATTTGGCTACAGATTTTCATCAAAACCACACAGCCTTCCAGAGCATTTTCCCTCCTTCTCCTTGTTAGCCCAAGCTAGTCGTCTCATGGTGCGTCACTCTTTTTTTTTTCGCCAACGTGCCATCCTCTGAACAGCAGCTAGATTTCTAATGAGAGGAAGGTAAACACTGTGCTTGATAAAAAGAAATTGAATGTGATGGTCCAATTTTGTCTTGGCAAGCTTTCTTCTTTCACCCCCTTCCTCTTGGGTTTGGAGGTTTTTTCTTTCTCCTCCATTTCTCGTGCTTGGAAGAAAGCAAATATGTTTTTATTTAAACTGTTCAGTGTGAATTGCGAGGTAACGTTAGCCAGACAGATCTTTTTGTTAAGCTCCTTTAGGAGTGTGAATAATGGTTTTGATTTGCCTTCTTGGTCATACCTTCCTGTCCCCCTTCCCTCCACACTATGTCTCATGTGGTCTTTTCTTGTACCTTTTCTCCACAGTACACACTTCAGCTAAAGCTTTAGGAGGAAAATATAAAATGGAGCTTGTTGTGTTCTTTTCCATGTAATTTTCCTGTTTCTTTGAGTACACTGGCACACACATTGCTTGGTGGTTCTGCCTAGTATTGTGCTGAGATATTGTAAGACTAATACAAAACTCTATTATAAACACTATTATATATGGAGTTACCGAATGTTTGTGGATGTTAGAAGGCAGAATTGAGTGCAAATGCCTGTCTTTGACATGGTGGTCCCTAAAGGTTTTGCTGAATGTTTTCACGTCTCACGTGAACTCTCTCTCTCATGCTGAGATTATGTGAATTCACTCAAACATTCAGTTGGGTGTTGGGCTCCTGAAACGTTCTGTATTTCATGACTTATTACATTGCCAGACGTAATGTTATGAGGTTTTCTAACTGATTAGGTGTAATTGTGAATTTTTTAAATATACATTTGATGTTCTTCGTGTAAGGCATTTTGGGTCACACTTCAAAAAATGAAGTTAGTAGAGTTTTCTACCTAATTGATATTTATTGATGATCGTAATTTGACCTGAAAATAAGATAAAGGACAGCAGTTGTAACCATAGATATGTAATTACACACTACATCCATGTTTTCAGTGACAAATGCTGGTTAATGACTGATACTTCCTTTTTGCCTGCAGGGGCACCGCGCTGGACCATGCCGGACAAGATGGAGAAGAAGCTGCATGCTGTGCCAGCGGCCAACACTGTGAAGTTCCGCTGTGCGGCAGCAGGGAATCCCACGCCTACGATGTACTGGCTGAAAAACGGCAGACCGTTCCGACAGGAGGACCGCATGGGGGGCTACAAGGTAACAGAATGCGGGTTGGTCAGCTAGCTCCTCAGCAGAAGGTCCTGCCGGCAGTTAACGAAGATGAAAAAAAAATCAGTATCACGAAAAGATGTGAAATGCAAATAATGCTGAAACCCGTTTGTTCAGGGAAATTAAATTCAATAAAAACATTTCTTTGAACGTGCCTGAGTCATTGGCATTAACAAACAATTAGTGAAAACCAGTGTTCTGTGAAAGACCCCAATTTGACCCTTCTGGTTAAATTTTAACAGGTGACTTGGGCTTTGTTGGCTAGTGTACCTCACTCAGTGCCCCTTTTCCACTTCCTCAGCCAATAGTTTTGCTGATGCAAAGTACTGAGAACTTTCATGCACCACATTACACAGAACAGGGCAGCCGGATCTAAACAGCATTTTATCAGAGTTAATTGTTATAACTTGATTAAAAATCTAGTTATTTGATAACAACTTTGAACTGAATTGCAGGAAGGTGCATCTGTGTGGTCATTTCCTTGGCCAAAGTGTGACATAAGAATCAGAACAGTTAGAAAGAGTTGCCATGAATTCAAACAATGCAAAATAAAATTAATAAAGTATAGCAGGGTGTGGCAAAGAAAATGTTCTGTTTTTCTTTCATTCTTCAGGATCGAAATAGATTTTATTTATGTCTTTGAAATACTTGAGCATAAGCGTCATGGAAACCCCAAATACCTTAATAATATTTGATGTCTCTTTGCTGAAATGCCTCCCACATGACAAGCTCTGTTGATTGTGTGCTCTTGGTGTACTTTATTTGTATAGACATGCAGAGGGCAATCTTTTGCAATTTTCAAACATTTTGTCTACTTGGCAAAACAAAAAACATGTGGTTGTGAAATGGTGCATTTTTAAAGTGGCTGCTTTGGATGAGACTTTGCCATTTTTAATTATGCAGGTTCTCTATTTACTCTACAATTTGAAGCTTGAGGGTAGTGAATATGGTGATGATGGCACTGAAAGTGAGAAAGAGAGACACAGCGAGGGATGCAGGTTGGATTTAGAGCGTGGCTTGCAGTCACGAGAGTTGCATTCCTAGGGTGGGGGTGTGAGCATGCTCACTCATGCTCTGAGCCGTCTGTCGGCACGTCTGTATTGCTTTTCCCATGATGCTCAGGCTGGAAATCTTACCTCTGAGGCAAGCGCTGAGAGAAGCCTGTCCCTCTGTCTGTCTCTGCCCCTTTTGCTCCTCCCATTTCCTTGCGTCCTCTATCGTGATGTCTGCTGTAACGCCTTCCTCAACGGTCCTGCAGTTTTATAGACAGTAGGGACAGGTATTATGCCCTAATGTATTAATGGAATGTTGCAAGCTAAAATGTTAAATTCTAAGTTTAGTCTGAAGTCTATTTGGCAATTATCCCTATATGCTTTGTTTCAAAATCAGTCATTTAAAAGCTTAAATTTTTGTTTCTAGGCAGGGGTTCAGCAAGTTAGTAAAGAGTGGATCAGTTCTGTTGTAACATGAAATAAATATTGTTTTTTTGTGTGTTTGTGCAGGTCCGACATCAGCACTGGACTCTGATCATGGAGAGTGTAGTTCCTTCTGATAAAGGCAACTACACCTGCGTGGTGGAGAACAAATACGGTTCCATCAACCACACCTACACTCTAGATGTAGTTGGTGAGTACTTGGTATGTGTTTGTGTGTGTGTGTGTGTTTCTGTTCCTTTTTCCCACAGGTTTATTATACAGGTGCAGGGTGCCAGGGTGGGTGTGTGGGTCAGACAGGTGCAGGTAGGCTGCAGGTCTGTTGAGGGAATGCTGTTACATGGTGCCAGCTTTTGAATGGGGGGACTTAACAAAATAGACTCTAAAGAGGACAGGTGTGTGTCTGTGTGTGTGTGTATGTGTGTGTGTGTGTGTGTGTGTGTGTCTGTCTGTCTGTGTGTGTGTACGTGTGTGTTTGTAAAAAAAAATAGAGCAAGATAAAATACTGAGGAGGGGTAATGAAGTACACCTTGACAGCTGAACTATGTTGCTAGACTTCTGAGAAAGAGCCCTTGCAAAATATTCAGCTCTGCCTATCAGCAGTTACTACAGAGCCACATTACCTGATCTAGGAGCAGATGCAGCTGAAGTACTTTAAGCACTGGTGGCCAGTTACCAATACACAAGTTAGATCATGCAAACTGGTCCTCAGCAACTTTAATTTGTTGTTAGCAATGAAGTCCAGAATCAACAGCCCAGTGACTCATGGTCAGCCAACGTAAAGACCTAACATTAAATAAGTCCCTTGAAAATGTAGAGTACGCTAGAGGTCTGGCTGGTGTTCCTCCAGTGACCTACAGAGTACTTTTATAGAGCAATTTCTGTAGCAGGTCCATGGACTAGCAGCCTGAGCCCCCCTGCTCAAGTATAAGTAGAAGCAGCTTTTCAAATTGCATGTCTGCTGTTTTACTGCACAACAGTGTATCCTGTGTGTGACTGACCTGAAGACACCCTCCTATCAGAAAAAGACTGTAACCCACCTTAAATTGTTCGCTGTTGAACTAGCTCTGAAAATGCTTTGAATGCTCTGAAAGTACATATCAATAATCAACACAGGTGGTAATGTTATACTGTCACTGTAATTAAGTCAAACACAGTTTTGCCAAATTTATGCCGAATTTTTAAGACACATTTACAGGCTCCCACTGCATAGTCATGGTTGGATCACATGCGGCTCAGATTAAAACATATAAAGCAAATTCAGCCTCAGCATGGCAAAAGGCTCAGAATGTTTTTCCTCTTCAAAAAAGATCCCTCGCCTCACTTGGAGGTTACGTAGTCTAGTATTAAGAGTTTTAAGCAAAAGACTTCAGCTTCTTAATTCATTAATAGACACCAAACAGACTTTATTTAAAGCAGCTGGTTCGACTAAAAGTGGGCAAAGAAGGCTGAAGAAACTCACATCAGGAGATGAAGTGCAAACTGGTGGTGGTCTCTTTTCCATAAACAAAACAGCAGGGGGGAGGCACCATCACAGCATTGGGAGGGGTTTTAGTTGGTGAAAGTGGCCTGGAGATGCAGAGATGTGTTTACACGACAATAACATTGTTCAAATTGTTTGTATACCGTACACCATTTTATATACGTTTGAAGATCACATTTCATTCTTTTTAAAATCTTTGAGTGAAGTTTAATGATCTTACTCGGGAATTATTGTGATATCAAGTTTTTACACTGGGGCATGCCGAAACTCAGATCCATCAAAACATTGAGAGCTTGTTGAACACTGGAGAAGTTGGTCCAACTTTGGTGATTTGCCTGTTTATCAGGAATGAGAGAGAAAACGCAGAAATATAGAAGAAAGTGGATGAGTCTGTTTGGTGGAATTTGAGTCCTGGTGACCCTCTAGACAGTGATGTAAGAGCAAGCGGCGCAGACCTGAACTGGCTAACACATCAAAGCCAGAGTAGGTCCAAAGTACTCGAGCTCTGCGGTGCCTGTTAGACTAGCCCAATTATTTTTGTTTATGGTGGCCTTTTTCCAAACCACAAAGTCTTATAGTTGATGATCTATAATCAATCCCACCTTCCCTCTATATATCTAGATCCATATTTCAAATGTCCACCTCTGAATCATCACAGGAATCATGTAGTAAATAATTTAATTAGCAAATTTTTTACAGTTTTTACATTTCTTTTTGACATTTTACAGGTTTTAATACTTGACATGCTGTTATCACCTAAAATACAGAGGTGTGATAATACAGAAGTATTCATGGCATATCAAAACGAAGAAGTAGCAGCCAGTTTTTTTATACTTGTGCTCATTCTTCTAGGTAACTTTGGACACACTCTTGGCTGGTCGACTCCAGACTAAAGGGAAATTTGTGTGAATTAGATATTTTGCAAAATTATTTGCAAGGTTGTTCGAACAATCTATATGTTGACCTCTCTCAGTGCCTAGCTGTGCTGCTGCAACAAATTAGTCAGTGCCAACTTTGGTGCCATTTAATGCCCCCCCCACTCTCGCTCTCTCGACAGTGACGCCGACCCCAATATAACCCTGCCCAAGTCCTCTGTGCCAAATCAGTGGGTTACCCAGAGTTCAATGGTCTCGCTTGGGGACGCCGGACTAGCCTGGAAATGCTTGGCTAATAACATAATTGATAGATTGTGATCCGCAAGCGATGTGGGTGAACGGCTGCCAGACAAAACGACCCAGAGGCGACTCGGCGGCTCTTTTTGTATAACTTTGAGGACGTCTGGCTCAAAGTGGTTTGGTTTTTAAGGCGACAGACTATTTTGAAAGTGTTTAAATGATAGGGCACCAAAAATACTTGATACGATTGTATCATTGTTTGCTGCAAGCGTTTACCAATGTAGAGTCTTCCGTTGCAGTGCAGTTTTGAATGGTTATGGTTTATCCTCATTATTTATCAGTTTATGTAGTCTAATGGGTAGTACTGCATCAGGTTTAGTTAATCTTTCAGGCAAGCAGACCATGCTGCATGAGGAAAAGTCCCTGGACAAGACTCCTAACGCTACATTAACAGATATCTGTAATATGATCAAATTTCAACTTGCTCTAGATTAGAGCATATCAATAGATTCCTTAAAGGAGCTCGGACACTGTTGATGTGGTCCAGTTGGAAGTGAATTTTCTGAATTAACATCATTGCGTAGTGAAACAGAACTGTATATGTTTAGGCTTTCCTGTTTGTGTTTTGGTTTCTAAAGCTGTTTGTTATCCCTGTTTCCAACACACATCTTGTATTTGTCTGGTTTTGGTATGTCTCTCTGTCTCCATCACCAGGCCTCAGTAGACCTTTCAAGCTCAGCCTGTCTGTCTGTGTGTGTATATATATGTTTGTGTGTCTGCAATTGTTGGAGTGCATATGGTGTGTGTATGTGTGTGTGTGTGTGTGTGAGTGTGTGTGTGTTTGTGTGAGTGTCTGTGTGTGTGCGCCTTTTGGTGAACTCCCAGTGTTCTGCCTGACTGCCCCTTGAACACTCAGTGCTCCAGAAAGAAAAGCAGCTCTCCTCTCTCTCTGCCTCTCCTGAAATCTAGTTTCTTGTTTTCATTTTTCTTTTTTATCAGCTGGTCCTTATGTTCCTTACCCCTTAAACTCAGCTTTTTCCACAGTTAGTGAAGGGGCCCTCCCCCTGAAGTTCATGGTTTTGTGAAGCAGATTTCCATTTTCAGCGCCTAGGGTGGAGTATCAAATTCCATACTTGCACACGGGCTCAAATCAAACAAAAGAGTTTCTCTCTTATTTTCTTTCCTCTTCACAGTCAAAGATGTAATTAGTGTATGCAAGAGACTACGTGTCCGTATTTGTAGGGCACGGAAAGAAAGAAGTGTGAGAAAAATGGATAAATGAATGAAGAATGGAAGAAGGAGACAATAAAACTCAAGCCCTGGGAAAGCACTAGAAGACTGGAAGGCCAGCTTCCACTTCTCTGTATTTCTGTCTCTACTTGAGCAATATACAAATACATAGACAAACCCTCTACACACAGGGAGCTGATGATATAAACGGATCAAATAGATGTTATATCAAGGGAAAGCTCAGACAAGCAGGGTACAAAACACCAACAGATGAGGAGTAGATTTCTACTAGGCCCCCCACTTTCCCTTTTTTCTTTTTTTTCAGCTCATTCCCTGTTTTCCTTCTTCTTTCTTTTCACTTCCCATCTGTTGAGCACCCTTTAGTCTTTCCATTCTCTGACCCCATCCCCCCTTTCTCTCCTCTTTTCTGTCCTTTTTTTGCACTCTTGTATTGTATCTTTTCTTTAGTGTCCACTGGTTCCCCACAATGCTCAATCCTATTACCCCCCTACACACACACACCACCAGGAACCCTCTGCTATCTCCTTACTGAACTTTTTCAGCTGCCTGCTTCTTCTGGCAGAATGGCAAGGCTCCATCATATGTCACTACCACCATCATCTGGCACTACAACATCAGCTACTCAAAACATTGTAAGGAACTTTAGACATTACACAAGTCGTAATTCTTTTTCAAGGTGTTTACTTTAGATTAACAATGGGTAAAGTCACAGTCAGAGGAATTACATTTCAAAATTCAGCTTGTCGATGTAACAGTGGTTATCAACTTAAAGTGACTTCATTTGACTTCCAGCTCAGAACATAGCTCTGACTAGAATGTAGCTTCTTCATGCCGAAGAACACGACTACTGCAGCACTCCTGTTTTTTCCCTCTCCTTTCAGCCGCAGGTTTTTGTTGTGCCCTTATCAACAGCGATAAGGTCCCAGCTTCTTTTGTTTTGTGTGAAGAATCTTAACAGTAGGCTGATAGCAGTACAATAGTGGAGCATTCACATGAACTCACTCACTTCCTGCAGGTGTTCTGTGCAACTTCATTCAATTGGTTAGTGTTTAAATGACTGGGAGCCCTGATATGTGGACTGGATGCAGTTAAGACAGTTGTGTTACTCATTGGTGAAACTTGTATGTTTATAAAAAAAACTTGTCATTTTTGTGTTACAAAGTTAATGAGATTTAATGGAAGAAAACTAGCATGAACTGCTGTAATGCTTCCCATTCTTTTGTGTTTCTTTTAGAGCGCTCTCCTCACCGGCCCATCCTCCAGGCTGGCCTCCCCGCCAATGCCACTGTGCATGTAGGGGAGGATGCTCGATTTGTCTGTAAGGTCTACAGTGATGCCCAACCTCACATCCAGTGGCTTCATCACATCACCAAGAACGGCAGCCGTTACGGTCCTGATGGACACCCCTATGTCCGTGTCCTAAAGGTATGTCTGGTTTGTTTTAGATGTCAACTGACTTGGCTTTGTGATTGGATGTGTATTGGTTCTCTGACTTTGTGACTTGTCAAGGGTTTACTAACACAGTCAGTTCTGACTAATGGAATTTTTAAAAATATTAAATAAAACAAGCGTCCTTTTTGCGTGTGTTGGTCCCGAGAACCCGTTTCTCATTTCCCTGTATCGACTAATGACATTAAACATTAACGATAATGTTAACAGGCTTCCGTATGTGTTTTTTTGCCCCTGTGCCACTGCTACGTTGGGCTGTCGTGGTGCCCTCTAGAGATCAGGCATAAACAGCACAGACGTAGAGGTGCTCACACTCCACAACGTTTCTCTGGACGACGCTGGTGAATACACATGCAATGTCTCCAATTACATTGGGTACGCCAACCAGTCAGGTTGGCTGACGGTCCTACCAGGTAAAAAGAATAGTGAACCTTGACCCCTGATGACCTCCTTTTCTGGTGTTTTGGGTTGATGGTCTTTTTTTCGTCTCGTCGTGGTGCGTGGTGGTCCTGGGACTTTTGCTGGAGCGTTGTGTGTATTTTTTTTGTTTTGTGTTTTCTCACCCAGATCTTCTGAGGGCTAGCTTAACTATTCTCTAAGAAGCCATGGAAACAAGTTTCTCTTCTCCATCCTCCCTATGCCATCTTTTCCTCACTTTCAATTTGTCCTTTGACATTTGCTCTTATCCATCCTTCTATTTTCTTGTAACTGTCCATGTTTCTCATTTACCATGTCCTCCTCTTATTTTCTTCTTTCCTTTCCTATTCTGTCTGCTCTGGCAGAAGCTGTTGGCTTGTTCTCCATGGCTCCCCTTTTTGGGTGTGTTTGCATGTTCTGTGAAGGTCTGGTGGGCTCACCTCGGTGGATGTGAAGGCGCCGCATTTATTTTTGGGGCATTTTCTTCCACCTCTGCCTTTTACTTTACCTTCACCACAAGGGTCCACTTTATGTGGTGTGTCTTTATGATTTAGTCCTTTTTCATTAAGGATTCATCTACCATTTATAAAATGTGTAGATGAGGATTACAACAAGAACCATCTCCCTGGCCTGTTCTCCTCTTGGTATTTTGGGTCTCATTCATTTCTTTCCCTCTCTTCTCTTTTTTCTTCACTTTCTGCTCCTTCTGTTGATCTTCTCACTCCTCATTTCCCCTCCTCTCCTTGGTCCCTTCTTTGGTTCTTCCTGTATCTTTCCTCTCCCTATCTCAGACGGCAGGTGTAAACACCACGGACAAAGAGATTGAGGTCCTCAACCTGTCCAACGTCACTTTTGAGGATGCGGGTGAATATACGTGCTTGGCGGGTAACTCTATTGGGATCTCCTATCACTCTGCTTGGTTAACGGTTCTTCCAGGTATACAGTCCTCTTCTTCCGCAGCTCTGTCCATATGCTTCATCTCACATTTTTGCAGTGTTTGCTCTTAAAAACAAAAATCACAAGGAGAGTGGGAGGCACTTTTCAGAGCGGAATTCCAAAACATTGATTCGTTTGTTTTGCTACCAGTTACCAACCAACCTGAAGTATGATTCCAAAAGTTATTCATTACATTATTTAGCTGCTGAGACTAAAACGACAATGATAACTTCATACTTGTTTTTGCACTCTTGTTGGGATGTTTTGGAAAGCCTTTTTTGTTATTCATAATTGTCATTAATTATTGTCAATAATTATTGCTTGTGCTGGTGACTCCCGCTCTCTCTTTTTCTCTTCATCTTCTTCTACTAACTTCGACAGTACATACTTCAACAATGTGTCCTCATGTATGTATCATGCTATTTCCATAGTTGTTTCATCAGGCTCTAATGATTGCTCTCACCTTTTGCGTAAAGTGCTAGAATTGTTTTCTCAAATCTTGCACTTTCTCAATTATCAGAGCCAGTTTCTCAGTAAATCGCCTTGTGTGTCATATGTCTGTGTTAATTGTGTGTGTGTTAATTACATGTTTTTTTTATTTGGTTCTGTAGTTCATGCGAAAGAAAATATAAAATTTAACAAGCTGACATTATTGGGATGTCAGCAGTAAAGCCAGTAACCGGGATCATATTTTTTTATTAGCAGAATAAATTAGACAGATGTTTCTTTTGGACCAATATTTAAAAGTTACATTTGTTGATGTAATCCTTATATCCTGTAAGAGCAGAACATTTAGTAGATACTGGGCTAAAATGTTATAAAATGTTTCCACATAGAATAATGTCTGTGTATCTCTCTTTCTCTCTCTCTCTCTCCCTCCCTCTCTCTCTCTCTTTCTCTCTCTCTATATATATTTATATATATACATATAAATACACATATACACATACACATTACACATATACACATATATATTAATGCTGAGCAACGATTACATTTTTTTTCATCACGATTAATCACATGATTTTCTGCAATTAATTGCATTGTCATACGCAAAATTCAATCATGTTAAAAGTAGTGTATTGTGCACTTTTATTTTAAAAGTACCGCTCTATGAACAAAAGTGAAGTAACATTGTTTTTCAAACACTTTAAACAAATAAGAAGTATTTTAACAGCAGTGTTCCCTTTAACACAGTTACTCAGTTACAGTTCAAATATTCCTGTAAATCTCAACTTAAACATTAATGTAATCAAATCAAATATAAAACCAAAGTTATTTGCCACTGCAGGGCATTCATGTTTTATCTAGTCTGTTATAGAAAAACAACTTACCGTCAGAGTCCAGAGCCCCAATCAGAACTTTATAACAGGCTCCTTCTGAGCAACAGCAAGTTCACATTTATTTTTCTTTTTTTTCTGAACTGAAACCAGCAAAAACATTTTTCTTTGAACAGGGAGCAGCAGAAACGGTCTGTGTTCAGTAGAGTGTCCCTGTTAGAGTTAGGTGAAGTGGTCCAGCACAAAAAAGCAACGAACTTTCAAAATAATAAAAATAATCATAAATAAAAAAATAATTTCAAAATAATCATAAATAAATTATACTTACTCACTATTCAGCTGCTCTGAAGCAACAGCTCTGAGGTCAGTGTAAGGTCGCCATGCCCAATAGATAGATAGAGGAGCATAAAGTCCATCAGGCTATGGAGCTGTGGAGCAGAGGAGCTGAAGGTCCATCCAGTATCTTTCTGATGAATAAGAGTTACATTTGTGATCAGTACCTTGTCAACCAACTTCAGTAGCTGATATCATGTTCTAATGGCTGAATGCAATCAAATATCAGGTTTTAAATATTATTAATTTTCTCCATGCAGCCAAATCTGGACTACGCAAGTTCTAATTCTGCCTCACCAAAAGCGTTGATTATGTTCTCCCTGCTGGTCAGTCAAGATTTCTGGCCACAGTTCCGGACCATAATAAAAAACGGTAACATTAGTAACTTGTCTGATAATCCAGATTAGGTAGTTTAGGTGTTAAGACATCTTTTCTGGGCCAAAAACATTGAAGAACTGTTTGTAATCAGCAAACATCTTGTTTCCAGCAGGGGGCGCCCTAAACTGTGGCTGTCCCTGCATTTGCATTGAAGTAAAGACCACCACTGACCACTACACATAATTTGCATTTACATTCACAGCCTTTGGCAGACACTCTTATTCAGATCAACGTACAGGAGTGTTTTGTAGTCCATATGAAAACATCACGTGTTTCATATGTGAGGTTTGTCTCAAGTTTATGACAGTTGTTAGTATAAGGGTCTTCAGTCTCCGTTTGAAGACAGTGTGGGTCTTAGCAGTTCTGAAGGTCAAGAGAAGTTCATTCCACCACTTTGGTGTCAAAGCTGAGAAAAATCTTGACTTTTGAGAAGTCAAGTCGGCTGTGTTTGATGTTCTAAGAGGGCGAGCTGTGACCTGTGGTCTGATGAACCCCTAAACTTACCCTTAGCCATTAATTAAATAGATTTTTCCATTCCTAAACCTCTCCAAGTCTGCGGCAGCTGGTGGCCTAGCGGTTAGGGGGTTGCCCCTGCGATCAGAAGGTTGTGGGTTTGAATCCCATGACTTCTGGTGGCACCACTGAGGTACCCTTGTGCAAGACACTGTCCCCACACACTGCTTCTGGCTGCCCGCTGCTTCACTTGGTGAATGGGTTAATGTGGAGAAAGAATTTCAACATATTTCCATCACAAAATCCATAGTCATGTCCTTTAAGTCCTGAAAAGTGAATGTAGATGCTGAAAGATCAAGTACAGCTTTATTGTCATCCCAGCCATATACTTTAAGTACACAGTGAGATGGAATATCGTCCTCCTGGACCATCGGTGCAACATATATATAT
>JBBPCX010000154.1:9513959-9524209 GCA_037974365.1 Hydrocynus forskahlii | reverse complement strand
ATATCAGTCAGTCCTCCATAATGCCAGGTAGATGTAGTCCTAATTGCAGCATTTTGTAAATTCCTATGTGTATGAATGTTGAGATGAATGAGCTTCTTTGAGGTAGGGATGGATGGTAGGGATTGATCAGGCCAGTATTGGCAAAAAGTTTGTCTTAAAACACACGGTGGGCAAGTGTCTAGTCTAGTGTCTAGTCATTTTGGCCAGTCTGCCCTATAATATAATGTGGTAAACCATGTGAGATGGCTAAGTGCATTTGTCCTGTATTTGAAAACTGCTGCTGCTCTCTCTGTACCAGCATGTCATAGTATAGTTAAACATTTGCTAATCAAACATGTGATTAATTGGATTTGATTTCTATTTTATTTCATTTCTTCTATTCTTTGTTTTAGGTTTATTCTTTTTGAGAAAAAGAAACAAAAATAGGTCACAGTCGTTGAGGTAGTCAAACACATTAGTAAATTCAGTTGCCAGTTTGGCTCATTAAAGAGCAAGTAGTGTCGTTGGTATTGTGACTGGCTGATAGAAAGTGTTGAATATGTGCTATTGTGTTTCATGTGTGCATTTACCCAGTGCAGTTTAAGTTTTGGATCAAAGAAGAAATTTGGTTATGTAGAAACCAGGT
This sequence comes from Hydrocynus forskahlii, assembly GCA_037974365.1. Classification (NCBI taxonomy): domain Eukaryota; kingdom Metazoa; phylum Chordata; class Actinopteri; order Characiformes; family Alestidae; genus Hydrocynus; species Hydrocynus forskahlii. The sequence continues at coordinate 9,523,584 of JBBPCX010000154.1, read as the reverse complement.
TTATGTGGTAGACTTTTAAGTGTCAGGGAGTGAGCTTGTGTGGGTGTGTCAGACAGGACTATCTAATAGCAGGACGTGTTCTATGTAGGCAGTGCTTGGTCAAGATGTCCTGGCGAACAGTCTTTGATTTCACTCCCACCTCTACTGGGCCCCTCTCAGAATTATCTCGTCTTCACCAGTGCAGCAGCTGCATGTTTCTGGAGGAAGGACCTCCATAGATAGTTTGAAAGACCTAGAGATTAATGTTTTTTTATCCATGTTGTTCTGTGTGTCTGTGTGGTGGTTTGTTTTTGTACTTTTTACACCTCTTGACCCGCCTTATGCTTTTGAAATCTTAATGCACTCAAAGCATCTCAATACTATATGGAGGTCAACATTAAGCTTTCTTGTTTAATGTTTCAGAGCAGAACGACTTACATACTGCATTTACATATGATTACATACTAACTTTGTAACTTATGTTGTACCTTAAAACATGTCCTCTCTCTCTCATTTTATTTATACCCTGACACTTCCATCCCTGCTTCAGCTGAGCCAGGCATCTTGGAACCCGACTATCCCCCAGACTATGTGGAGATCGCTATCTACTGTATAGGTGTCTTCCTCATTGCCTGCATGGTGGTGATTGTGGTCGTCTGCAGAATGAGGACGTCCACAAAGAAACCCGACTTTGGAGGGCAGCCCGCCGTGCATAAGCTTACCAAACAGATCCCCCTGCGCCGCCAGGTAACAGAAAGTAGATAAAGAGTTCCAGAACCCTTAAACACAGCAACACACTGTAACAGAGGGAAATTAAGTAGCCAAGAGAAATTCATCATTATAAAATTGAATATGCTTAGCTTGAAGATGGTGCACAGGTAGGACTATCCAGGTCTTTTAACATTACATCCATACATAATTACTTAATTCCAGTCTGTCCTTTTGAATGGCCTTTAAATTTCAGCAGGAAAGCACCCATTACAGAAGCCAGCATATTAACTGTAATGAATTGAAACTGTGTACCAAATAGTTTTCGGTCATTGGTACATATTGCTGTAGTAAATGTATTTACTGAATGACGTTTCATTTGATATTGTAAGTGTAAGGACCATAGGCTCCTTCGCTGAAGTCTTGCAGTTTGGAGTGTGAAGGTAAGGTCTGCTATGTAGACGACTACGGAACTGGAAAAAGCTCTCCTGAGGTCTTGCCCTACATAAAGATTATCTTGATTTCATTTTTTCAGGACGAGTTAAGCAGTCTCCTTTTAGCTCCATGTTTAGTTAGCCTTCTCCGTATGTAGGGTCAGACTGATGAAAACCAGGCAAACATCAGACAGCTTAACCACTTACCTACATACATGCTCAGTACTCATATGACTGTGTTGAGTCTAACAAATAAAAAATCCAAAAGAATGATGAATATTATCTGTGTTACTTTTATTTGATAAATCACGCATACATGTAGACATTTGAATGGGGGTTCTGTGTGTTTTATGTTCGCGGAAAGCACAGGTGATCAGCCATTTCCATTTTTCCCTGCAGGTGTCTGCTGACTCTAGCTCCTCCATGAGCTCTAGCACGCCACTGGTGCGAATCACTACCCGCCGAAGCTCTGACCATGACCAGATCATTCCAGAGTACGACCTCCCAGAGGATCCACGCTGGGAATTCTCCAGAGACAAGTGAGTTTTCCCAGACCTGTCTTTATCTAACTACACAGTCTGGTGTATCATTATGTATAATGATTAACTTCTGAGTAATGTTGTAATTAATTGTTCTAAATAATGAACAATTAATTGTTAAGGATAGGCTCAGGTTGTCATTCATCATCACTCCTTTATTCTGTAAGTGATTAGAGTAATTATTTTTGTATAAGGTGATGAGCTATACAGAAATGTAATTGCATGAGCTAGCTAAGTCCAAAAAACTGTCGCTTAGTAGCAATACACCAAAGCATCTGGAACAGTGTTTACTAGTACATAAATGTAGACTGGCAAAATTAATGACGAACCTTACACTCCAGCTGCTGTGTTGGAGGCTGTCTGCAGGTGACTACGTACAATATTGAAACAAACCTCTTGGAACAAACCTCTACCAACCTCTTGAATTTTAGGAAGGAAAATTCTCTTTATTCAGCGAGTCAAGGGGGGAAACGATCAGTAAAAGACTTTTTTCACCACACAGGGGCGATTAACTAGGTGTTCAACCCTAGTGGATAGCTCCCTTTCGGAGTACTTTCCTTCAAAATTCCCTTCTATGGATTGAAATATATGGATTTTTAAATATATGGACATTTTTCATACTTTTCCTTTTCTAAATCTAAGAGATGTCATGATTTGGGAAAACTGGTAACTTCTCTTTTCTTTGTTTTGGTCTATTACCCCCAGTTCTATGTAGTAAAGTTACATTTAGTTGTTTTCCTCTGCGGTGTGCTGCTGTCTCCCTCTCTGGCTCATCTGCTCACCGGACACATGCCTCCAAGAGGCAGAAAGCTGTGGAATGTTAACGTTTGCAGTTGGCGTGGAGGAAAAACATAACATTGATTATCTGTGGTGGGTTCGGCCAGACACAGACGGCCTTTGAGAGGCAGGGGCCGGCGGGCACTTACACCACAGAAGAGGGATTGTGTTACTTCGGCAACGGGCTGGCCGGGGACCCCAGCGCGGGTGTCAATGTTTACACAGACGGAGGAGGCGGGGGCGGGGGCGGGGCCAGTGCTTGTCAGTCAGAGTTTGCCGTAAAGAGTACTGAGAGGGCAAGAGGTCATAAAGTCACAGTGACAGTGAGAGATTGATATGGAGTGTGTTGCGTGGCCGCGTTTCTTCCTACAGAAAAACATCCCAATAGAGCTGCAGGCTTATTCACAGGTCACATTGATAGGCTACTTCTTTTTATTGCTCTAAACCAGGGAGTGCATTGTAGCCCTCAGTAGTCTGCTCCAAAGGATTCTCCAAATCCCCTCAGGCATATTATTACACTCCCTGTGAGCAGTAACTCTATCCTCCCCAGTCACACTCTCCGCTGTTCCTATGGCTAATGTCAAATGAATGCTTGGCCACTGGTGGCAAAGGGCACCTACTTAACACCTCAAAATTAGGTAAACACTACAGTGTGTGAACACAGTGTGCGAACTCCACACATAGACCGAAACTGTGTTATCTTGCTAATCATTGCTAAGGCCCTGGCACCAGCAGTTCCGTTACCAGATTAGCACTCTTTGTATGAGTCTGATAGGGCAACAGAGCTAAGGAGCTGCCTTTTGATTGATACATCACTCAAATCTGTCTTTTACCGTGGCTCAGATGCAAAAGGTAGATGTGGTGAAATTGAAGCTAAAGTGCATTCATCATACTCTAACCTCCTAACCCCTCCTCTCATGTTGGCTGCTTCCTGCTGTAGACTCACGTTGGGAAAGCCGTTGGGCGAAGGCTGTTTTGGCCAGGTGGTGATGGCGGAGGCACTGGGCATTGATAAGGACAAACCCAAAGAGGCTGTGACTGTAGCAGTCAAGATGCTGAAAGGTAAGTGCACAACCCAACATTTTGTATTAATGAATTAACCATTACACCAATCAAAACAATGTGCTATTGTCACAACTTCTTCTTTTCTTCTATTCTTTGTTTTAGGGTTCTTATTCATTTTCAGAAAAAGAAAGGAAAATAGGTTACGGTCATTGAGTCAAACACATTAGTAAAAAACTGAAAGTGTATACCTGTAGAGAATAAATGAGAGAACATAGAGACATAGAAGGAGGGTGAGAGCAAGAGAGTCATAAGGGAGAAGTGACTGTTCTGGGGCTGAGAGGGGAAAGGCCTCAGGAGGGTTATTTGCTGGTGCTGAATGAAGCTGGTAGGTCTTGGGTCAGGAGGCCACATAGCTGCCTCTCTGTCCAAGCCAGCTGCAGCAGGCTCACTCTTCACCTGCATAAAGACACACATACACACACACACACACACACACACACACACACACACACACAGCAGAGTGGGGGAAGGGGGTTTAATAAGATGTCTTTAAAACAAGTGTGTCTGGAGGGGGTGACCGAGCGGCCTCTAGAAGAGAAAGCCTGGCAATAATCTAACAAAAAAGGTCACTCTCTCTTAGACTGGACAACTGGACACATTATCTTTGATCTTTTTTATCAAGTTTTTATACTGAATTAACATTTCAGTGAGGTCTTAAAAAGTTAGAAACCATGCACCATCCCCTTTGTTAAAAAAAGGGAGAAACAGAGGAAAGGAAATTATGCCATCTATTTGTGTTCAGTGCATTCGGCTTATCAGCTGCACGGTAATGAAAAGGCATCCATCCTATGGTGTAATGATGGCTCTGTAGCAGGTGGCTTGATCTAACTTTATAGTGCTCCAGTGGATAGTTGCACAGCTGAGGCTGGTCTGTTCAGTTTAAATTGACTAAATTGTTTATTACAGTTCATTACTCCGGCTCTTCAAGAGGGCACAGAACGCACAAATACGATTCAAAATGTGGTCTATTCTAGATGACGCCACAGAGAAGGATCTGTCTGACTTAGTGTCAGAGATGGAAATGATGAAGATGATTGGCCGACACAAGAACATCATCAATTTGCTGGGGGCTTGCACACAGGACGGTGAGTGGGCGAAAAGGAAACATACATTCAAAATCATCATAGTCCTCTGTGCAGCTGATTCATGTCACTGTTCCACGCTTAATGTAACACATAATGTAACTGTCATATTATGCTCATATGTTCATCCCTCAGGTCCTTTATATGTGATAGTTGAATATGCCTCCAAGGGAAATCTAAGGGAGTATCTAAGGGCGAGGCGACCTCCGGGGATGGAGTACTCATATGATATAGCCCGCGTATCCGACGAACCACTCACTTTCAAGGATCTGGTTTCCTGCACTTATCAGGTGGCTCGGGGCATGGAGTATTTAGCATCTCAAAAGGTGAATATAAGCAAACACGTGCATTCATGTATACTCTCACAAACTTAGGGATAAAACAGTATTCTTAATGATCAAGCAACATAGCAATCCATGGTTTACTTAAACATCATGCTTTCTATCTTTCCTTGGACATGTGAAATGCCGAAACTCTCTTACACACGCACAGGATCACACGTCCGTGTACATGGAGCCAGGACAGTTACAGAAACCTGTTGCTTTTCACTTCGCTGATAACACTGTTCTTTAAAATGACATGTTTGTTATTTTCTCCTGCCATTCTCCTGCTGTTGATTTGTGTTTGTTTTGTTTTTTTATTTGGCTTCACTCCCTCTTCTTTTCTCTTCATCTCTCTATGACAGTGTATACACAGAGACCTGGCTGCCAGAAATGTATTGGTCACTGAGAGCAATGTGATGAAGATTGCAGACTTCGGTTTGGCCAGAGATGTCCACAACATAGATTATTATAAAAAGACCACCAATGTAAGCCATTTGTGTTTTTATGTTTTTTTTCAAACTGTTTTTGCACTTGTTGGGACTACACTCTCACAATTCTTGCTTTGGTACCATTAATGGGCACTTGTGATTTCACCACAACTTGCAGTGCCCAACTCTCTCTCCTCATCCTCTTTCTACTTCTCTTTTCTGGGCTTGGCAGGATTAGTAGATTCCCAGGCAGCGAGCACGTATAGTGATTCGAGCACCCTTCACTTATTTAGGCCTCATCCCTCACTGTCTTTTCCAAGGCCCCTGTTGTCCAAACAGCCCATGAGAAAGCAAGTGGAGGGGCTCGCGCATTAGCCACAAATCTAAACACATTATCCCAGCTTTACTCCCATTTCCCACCATTATACTAAACTCACACTCTGACTGCTATTCATACTTGTTTAGACAGGCTTATGCCTCTCTTGTGGTGCTCAGAAAACCTGACATAGAGAAGGGGGTTTGAATCTTTGGGCAATCAACATGAATACAAAGCTAGTTTGAATATGGAGGCAGTGTTACCTTAAACAGTGATTAACATTAAGGTCAAGTATTTTAAAATATGCTTTTATTACATCGGTAAACTCCAGAGTAGGAGGAATCAACTGTATTGCTTTTCAACTTGCTTCCCTGGTCAAATTTGTGCTTTCCCTGTTATTAGATCTGCTCTCAGATCAACTGATGTGATTCTTGCCTTGACTAGACTAGAAGTATGCTTTATTTTCTGTCCCTGAGAAAACTTTACTTAAATAGCTGTGCCATACCTTCACCAGCAACATAAAACCAATTTCAGTTTCTTTGAGATATCACCAGAATCTGATTATGAAATCGTAACAGCTGGACTCTGTGAGCTTGCCCAAGCATAAAGCAGCTAAAGCAAAAGCTGAATAAAAAAGACCAGCTATACAAGAAGATTGAAACAAAGGAATAGAATCCTAAAATTAGCTATATAATAATGTTGACTGCTGCTCATCTTTCAAGCTTGTGGCATCTTGTGTGCTTAAACTGTGAGTTTGGTCTCATATTAATAATAGCAAAACACGTTACAGCTCCTCAGAGGAATTCAGGATCCCGAGACATGTTCTGGTGAAGCTAGCACAGGGATCTAACACCTGCATCATTATAGACCTTCTTGGGGCTTAATGAAATTCCAGACTAATGAGAGATGGAATAGTAAGATGCTACTCAAGTGCAGAGGATAAAAAATCCCTGAGGATATTTCACTGTGGAATGCCTCCTGTGACCCTTTTGACCTATTGACCTAAAGCCTTGTTGCTGCATGTGTCCACAGGGTCGTTTGCCAGTGAAGTGGATGGCTCCAGAGGCACTGTTCGATCGTGTGTACACACACCAGAGCGATGTGTAAGTAGCTTCTTCTCTGTTTCTGCTTCTGTATTTGAGCAAAAGCCAGGCTCTGTTGAACTGCTGAATAAAGAGTGACTCAAAATGTATCAGACTGATATCTTTGATAATATTTTAAGATTACGTATGTACATTTTGTATGTCCTGGAAAGGGCTAACACAGGAGAATTGTTGTGGTTTCTGAAAGCGAGAGGAAAAGTGGTGGAAAGTCAAGGAAATGTTTTTGTCAGAAGGAGAAAAAAGGTGAAAAAGACTGTTCAGGTCCACTGCTACAGCAAAACGTGGAAGATTTCATGCTTGAGTTGCGACCAATGCCGTGTTACTAATCTGACTGGCTTCAAAGCTCCTCGGACAGGCTGAGCTCTTACCTCCTTTAGCCCCTCACGGAAATAACCTGTCCTTCTCTCTTCTTCCTTCAGACCCCACTATCCAACTGCTTCTCTCCTCACTTTTTTTTCTTTCAGGAAGCTCTAGAACTCTCTTCTTTCATATTTTTTCCCATAGGATGGAACAATCCTTTTATTTTGTTGTTTGTGTTACCATTGATCTTCAAAGTGAGTGCTTTTCTCTGTGGGCTTTCATCCGTTGGAGAGGAAATGACCACAGAGTTTTGTTGTCTTATAGATGTGGATATTTTCCCCCATACAGTCTTGTTTTGGGCTGGGACACATTGCATGTCAGTTAAAGAACTTTATATCTTCTAGGAAAGGGAATTGTGTCTCTAAGTATGATCACTGACATTTGTGTGTGTTAGCCCTTGTGGTAAAGTTCCAGGCAGTGCTTAAATATTTTGTCTTGCTCTAATTATGTGTCGTTACCCTCTGTCGTTTCTGGCTGTCCCTACAGTTCATTTAGTCTGTCCTGTTAGTCCCTTGAGTCTGGAGGAAGTCATGTACTGCTACACACCTGATTTGGACATATCATCAGATTTAACTATACATGAATAAGAATGAAAGGCAGACTTGCTTTTAGCATTCTTGCTGTTTTAATTGATGGGTTTGGTTGTTAGTTTATGTGTGTGTATGACAGAGGGAGAGAAAGACAGAAAGGACGTTAAATGTTTTGTAACTTTCACCTTAGAATAATACAGAAATGAGACTAAACTAGACATGAATACATGTCTGTATTGCTAGTGCTACTGTTTGGCTCTGAAGCATTGAAAAGTTCCTCATAGGCTGCAACAATGCTACAAATGTGTGATGATTTTGGATCATTCACATCTTTATTTCAATTTTACAATCCTGTCAGTCTTTGATGGCGAGCGGTCAGTAAAATTGACTTACATTCAGGCTAGTCATTTAACTTCAAAGTCACGTGGTTCTGTGAGGTCCAGTTCCAAATTGTCACTTGCAGCAGTACAGGCCAGAGGGTTAATGGAGAGGCTAATTATTCTTCTAACCAAAGTTAAACAAATCCTACACATTTGGGCTGATCAAAAGGATCTCACAGAAAATAAAATCATCATTCAAATATATACCAACCGGGCACAGCATTAAAATGACAGACAGGTAAAATGAATAGCGCTGATTATTTTGTCACAGTGGAACCTTTCAAGCTGTAGGTTGTTGGCAGCATACAAACCAATTTGTTCAAGCAGGAATAATGAGCAAGTGTAAGGATTTGAGCAACTGTGACACGGACAAATTCTGATGGTTAGACAGCTGACTCAGAGCATCTCCAAAACTGCAGGTCTTGTGGGGTGTTCCTACCAAAAGTTAGTTAATACTTACCATAAGTGGTCCAAGGAAGGACAACAGGTGAACCAGCAACAGGGTCATGGGTCACCCAAGGCTCATTGATGCATGTGGGAACGAGGCTAGCCTGCATATTCCAGTCCTGCAGAAAAGCTACTGTAGGACAAACTGCTGAAAAGGTTCATGTTGGATATCACAGGAAAGTGTTAGAACACATGTTGCATCACAGCTCACTTCAATGGGCTGCGTAGCCATAGATCAGTCAGACAGCCCATGCTGACTCCTGTCCAGTGCCACACATGCCTACAATGGGCATGTGAGCTATAGAACAGGGCAATGGTTCAGTGGAAGAACATGACCTAGTCTAATGAAACACATTTTTTTACATCATATGCGGCACTGGTGTTGGGAGATGGCACAAGGAAGAAGGCAAGATTAATGTTTCACTCTTACACTTAATGGTTTCTAATTGACAGTTAAGGTCAGTACATATGCCCACGTGTAAGAGAACCCACCCACCCACCACCAAAAACTGTTGGCTAAAATGAACTTTCAGACTGTTGTGGAGGACCTGTTGGATTGGCTCCCTCAGGCGAGATTGATCACAGGAAGGTTAGCAGTTAGCTCCGGAGTGCCACAGCCTGGAGATAATGAATAGGCACTTTGCCAGGCAAAAGAGCGAACAAACAAGGTGGCTGGTTATGTAAACAGGCGTAAACCAAATCAGAGAGCCCCTTTGTGTCGCGGTGTGGACAGTTGTGTTTGTGTGTGTTTTTAGTACACCAAGAATTGTTTGCTGAGTGCTCAGAAGAGTTTTGAAAAGCAGTGTTTAGTGATAAAACCTTGTTTACTTGATATATATCAGAATCAGAATTGTGTTTATTGGCCAAGTATGTGAGCGAACACATACTAGGAATTTAATTCCGGTTGATGGTGTCTCTCAAGCACAACAGTATAAAACAACAGAATGTAAACGATATAATATACAATAATGATAATACAGTCTACAATATGAATACGCAATATGGATTTATATTTATAAATAAAAAGATAAATGTTACTAAGTGTATATAAGTATTACATGTACATATAACATGTTTATATTATATAAATATATATATATATATATATATATATATATATATATACACACACAGAATACAGAATATGTACCACA
>JBBPCX010000154.1:9481269-9503386 GCA_037974365.1 Hydrocynus forskahlii | reverse complement strand
CTTTGTTTTTATTATTATTTATTTTCTACATTATAGATTAATATTGAAAACAAACAAATGTCACAAACGAGAGAAAGACACGAACGTACCTGAACTTCTGTTGATTGCCCGTGTAGTGTGATGGAGTGCGATGTTTTTCTCTCTCACCTCTCACTTTTGTTTGAGTTTCAGCCAACCCGCTACCCATCAGACCGAAGCCGGATCGCACTTCTCTCCTCCCTCCTCACCGGGCAGGCAGCCAAGTGGGCTACAGCGGTCTTGAGGGCCAACAGTGCTGTGGCATACTTCTATGAAAACTTCACCCAGCAACTCAAGGCCGCTTTCCAACATCCTGCGAGTGAGGTGGTGGTTGACTCCAGACTGTATCATCTCCGCCAAGGAGACCGTAACATCAGTAAGTATATGGCTGAATTCCGGACCCTCGCAGTCCAGACCTCCTGGACTGATGCTGCTCTCCGAACCGCCTATTATGAAGGTCTGTCGGCCATGATGAAGAATGAATTGGCTGGTCGCGAACTTCCCTCTACACTGGAAGGGATGGTTCAACTCGCCATCCGTGTAGACCTGCATCTCAGCTCACTTCCTAAGCCTGCTCCTCGGACTAAAATATTTTAACCTGTATCCAAGGCAGCGGCCACGGCTCGACCATCACCACCACCCACCTCAGAGGCCCATTCTCACGGAGCCGGGGAACCCATGCAGCTTGGAGGCACCTACCTGTCCGCGGCGGAGAAGGAACGCTGCTATTGCGAGGGCCTTTGCGCCTATTGCGCCTCCTCTGACCATCATCGAGCTGTCTGCCCTCTCCACCCGGGAAACGGTCAGACCAGGAGAATAGGGGGAGGAACTCCTGTTCTGCTGGCTTTCACCTCCTGCCTACCGATCGTTTCCCATCTCACCATCCAAGTAGGTCTCCAACTGGGCCATCGACAGATTGTGACCACTGTTTTCGTTGATTCAGGGGCAGCTGGGAATTTTATCGATCAGACTTATGCTGCCCAGTTGGAAATCCGATCTGAGGTGTTATCTCAGCCAGTTCACATCACCGCCGTAGATGGTCGGCCCCTCTCTAACAGCCCCATTCCTAAAAGAACAAGACCTATCCAACTTACCATCGACGATCACTCAGAAAATATCCAATTCTTCATCACTCATCTCTCTGATCCACCATCATCTTGGGACACCCCTGGTTAATGCAGCATGATCCATTAATCTCCTGGAGCCAAAAGACGGTTCTTCAGTGGGGGCCGACGTGTCGGGAACTGTGTTCCCAGGCGAAGGCTGAGGCATGCTCAGGGGAGTCTGAGGCCCTCGATGTCAACCTGGAGACCATTCCCATCCCATACCATGACCTGAGGGGGTCTTCAGTAAACAGTGGGCCGTTCGTTTACCCCCTCATTGCCCCTACGATCTGGCCGGCTGTCTGTACTCTCTCTCTAAGGGAGAAGTGAAGGCCATGGAGGAGTACGTAGTGGAGGGTCTTCACAATGGCACATTGCAACCATCATCATCCCCTGCGGCCATGGTTTCTTCCTTGTTAAGAATAAAGATGGGGGTCTCCGCCCATGCATCAACTATCGGGGACTCAACAACGTCACAATCAAGAACCGTCATTACACTCCCCCTCTCCAACACCGCCCTGGACGCCCTCTCTGGTGCCAACAACCTGGTCCGCATCGGAGAGGGTGACAAGTGGAGGACCACCTTCATAACCCCCACCGGCCACTACGTGACCTTGGTTATTCTGTTTGGCCTGTGTAATAGTCCGGCTGCATTCCAGAATTTAATCAATTATGTTCTCTGTGACATGCTGGGTTGATGGTGTTTTGCGTACCTAGATGACATCTTGATCTACTCCAAGACTGAAGAGGAGCACACCCAGCATGTCCGAGCAGTTCTACAGAGGTTGCTGGCCCACCAGTTGCTCTGTAAGTTGGAGAAATGTGCTTACCACAAGCACACCACCACATTCCTTGGCTTCATGATCTCCCCGCAGGTTGTGGCCATGGATCCCAAGAAGCTGGAGGCTGTGCGTTCTTGGCCCCTACCCAAGACTCTTAAACAGCTGCAACATTTTCTGGGGTTCACAAACTTCTACAGGCGATTCATCCGGGGCTTCAGAGCAACTGCAGCACCTCTCACTGCTCTCATCAAACCCATCTCAGGACCCTTCACACTTCCCAGGCTCTGGCTCCTCCTCCACCTCGCATCATCGACGTTGGTCCTGTCTAGATGGTCCAGTGGCTCCTGGATTCACGACGCCACGTTCGTGGCACCCAGTACCTCGTTGACTGGGAAGGCTATGGCTTGGAAGAATGGCCCTGAGTCCCCGGCCGCTTCATCCTGGAAACATCACTCATCCAGGACTACCGTCATCGGGTATCCTCCAGCCAGGTCCGCCTAGTGCCGGTCCTGAAGGGGGGATACTGTCACACGACCCGGGTCGCGTGACGTCATCGGCACACAGACATTAGAGTTGCATGCCCAGCTCTATCTCCAACTCATCTCTCGGTACCATGAGTACTCTGAACAACCTTTATCTACTCTTTCTGTGTGCATGTGTGAACGCAGGTTCCTTGGTGGGACTCTCTACTCCTATTTGGAGTGTTCTCAGATTAAAGCACGTAGTTTACCGGCTCTTTCGTGTCTATCTGTGACTGGGCTCATCAACTACGCTACAACTGGGCACACTTCTGTACTTCAGTCATTCAGGTTAGTCTCCGTGACAGAGAATACCCAATGATGGTAGTCCTGGATAAGGGATGGATCCAAAATAAACTGCCCAAGACTGTTCCTCCAGACCGTAGCCTTCCCAGTCTACTAGGTACTGAGTGCCCCGGCCATGGCATTGCGAGTCAAAGATCTGCTGGACGGAATACACAGGACCACCATCGATCCTCTGAGGAGGAGGAGGGTCCGGAGCTGCAGGAACCAAGGGAGATGTGGTGAAGTGCTTAAAATGAGAGACATGGAAAATCCGAAGGGAGGCAGGCAGCTGGAGCTGGAAGGTAACAGGGTTAATCTGAGGTGTGATCTGGTAAGGTCCAGTGAATTAGGGAGGAGAGCCAGACCCTGTCACCAACAGCTGTCCCAGAGGGTGTCGACAGCGGTGCTGATGGACATAGCATTTGTTGGCCTGCCAGATGGCATCATGGGCATCTCGCCGACACCTGTGGACCAACTGTTTGGCTGAAACATCTGAGGAACACCTGCGGACCAACTGTTGGGCCGAAACATCTGAGGAAGTGCTCCAGTTGTTGGTTGGTCCGCTCCATCTGATTGTTGGTAACCTGAGGAGAGACTGCAAGTAGACGGCAGAAGGCCTTCCAGAACTTGGGTGTGAACTGGGGTGCTCTGTCCAAGATGATGTCCTTGGGGAACCCATGCAATCAGACTACGTGCTCTAACAAGATTTCAGTGGTTGTTTCAGCAGTGGGGAGTCCATTGCATGCCACCAGTTGCACAGCCTTGGAGAATCTTTCCACAATGGTCAGGATGGTGTTTTTTGCTCCGAGTCTGGCAGGCCAGTCACAAAATCCAGTGCGATGTGCGACCAGGGACGACGGGGAATCGGAAGTGGCTGCAGTTCCCCATGGGGCTAGGCTGGTTAGAGGTCTTGGCCCTGGCACACACTGCACATGCCTGAACGAATACCTTGGTGTCCGAAGCCATCTTGGGCCACCAGAAGGCACGCTGGAGCAAAGCGAGGGTTCATTGATAACCAGGGTGGCCCGCAATGGCTGATGAATGAGCCCACTGGAGAGTGTCCGATCGTAGTCATCCAGGCGGAGTGTCAGCTGGAGGGGGCTCCAAGGCCTGCCCCTGGTGGACTCGATCTTCCAACTCCCACCAGAGAGGCGAAACAACAATCTGAGGTGGAAGAACAGGCGCGGGGAGAGGGCATCAGCCTTGATGTTCTTAGACCCCGGCCGATATGACAGGGTGAATTGAAAGTGTTCAAAGAACAGAGCCCACTGTGCCTGCCGAGGGTTGAGTTGTTTCGCTTGCTGGATGGTTATGAGATTTTGGTGGTCAGTCCAGACAATGAACGGGTCACTACTTCCCTGGAGCCAGTGACGCCATTCCTCCAGAGCCCACTTGATGGCCAACAGCTCGCTCCTCAGATCCAGGTTGGTAAAGGTGGGTGCACCAGAGAGAGCATCCAGGGCGGTGTTGGTAAGAGGGAGTGGATGACAGTTCTTAATAGTGATCTTATTCAGCCCCTGATAGTCGACGCATCGACGGAGTCCTCCGTCTTTCTTTTTAACAAAAAAGAGCCCCACGGCCACTGGAGACGATGAAGGGCGTATAGTGCACTGACGAAGCTCCTCTGCCACATACTCCTCCATGGCACATTGCTTGTCTTTAGAGAGGGAGTAGAGATGGCCGCTGGGTTGGAGGTCTATGGCCAAATCATAGGGGCGATGAGGTGGTAACTCTATGGCCTTGGTTTTACTAAAGACCTTTAAATCCTGGTATGGCTCAGGGATGGCTTCCATGTCGATGTCGGGGGCTTTGGACGCCCCAGAATCAAAGCTCCTGACAAGTCAGACCTCACTGAAGGAGATGGAGATAAAGTAGCTGGAGAACTGCTGATGGATGGTCTGGAGCTTGCCAGCGGCAGGGTATGAGGGGCTGGCCTCGGACGAGAGTTCATGTGCTGGTCCACGTGCATGCAAAGCCCCAGACCGTCTGCACGGCCAGGGTGTGAAACTCTGTGGTGTAACGGCTAACTGAACAGTCTCCCTGTCGCAGGTGGTAAAGGCGAGAGTCTATCTTCACCTCACTGTCAGGATGCTGGAACGCGGACTTGAGCTGACGAATGAATACCGGATATGAATAACAGGCATCGGTGTCAGATCTCAAGACAGCTGTTGCCCACTCAGCTGCCTGCCCTGTGAGAAGGGAGACGAGAAATGCGATTCTGCTTTGGTCTGAGGGGGTATCTCTCTGGCTGAAACTCAAAGAGAAATTCCAGATTAGTAATAAAGACCTCGCACTTCCTGTCTACACCATTCCACTTTTCAGGGAGTGCCATTTTAGGTGAATTACGGTAAGATAATGATGTAGCAGGAGTGGGGCCGGCTGGTTGGGACGCCGGCACCTCGGGAGCTTGGTCGGATTGATTTCGCTGCAGGGCAGCGACCTGAGCACGAAGCTCAGTCACCTCCTGACAGAGATTACCAATGTCGACCCCCTGCCGATTGACCAGGTCAACCAACCATAGGCGCAGACATTCTGTGACAAATGAGAGAAAGACATGAACGTACCTGAACTTCTGGTGTTCGCCTTTGTAGCGTGATGGATAAACCCAAGCGCGGACAGACACAAGAGGGACACTTTGGTCTGTGAATGCTCCCAAACAAGAGTAAAGAATTCCCACCAGAACCAGCATTTACAACACACACACACATAGGTGAGTAAACAGAGTGCTCACGAATATCAGGGTTGATGGCTGGGGCGAGGTGAAGACTCAATGTCTGAGCGAGGTGGAACTACCTACATCCTGTTTATATACCCAGTGATGCACGTGAACCCATGTGCATCCTGTGACTGGTGTGTGTGACAAACAAAATGTTGAAAGAACACATAGAATTATGCAGTAAACAAAAAAAGAATTAAACATACCAGAATGTGTTTTGTAATAAGGTAATGATGGACTGTTGTTTCTTTTAACTTAGTTAAGTGGTTCTAGCTATAATATGGAGTAGAACAGTAGCTGAATAGGATTACTAACTGTGTACCCAAACACATTACTGATGGTCCCAAACACATTAAGAAGGCAAGAAATTCCACTAATGCTAATTAAATACCATTCCAGGTTGATACCTCATGAGTCTGATTGAAAAAATGCCAAGAGTGTGCAAAGCTGTCATCAGAGCAATGGGTGATGTTTTCAATATTAATCTACAATGTAGCCAACAAAGGAATAAAAACAAAGAAAATTGTTGAATGAGAAAGTATGTCCAAACTTTTGACTGGTAGTGTATTTATATATATATACACAGTAACCAGCTGTTTATAAGCTGTTTATACCCGTCGTGGTTTTAGTCTATCGCAGATTTTTTCTGAGAACCAAGCTAATAATTCACAGAAACCTGCTCTAACGCAGATATCCTCCACATTTTTTTTGCTTTTGTGAGGTCCGGGCTTTGTCCGCCACACCCCCTCGTCCTCTTGCTGGTTGTTTATGTTTGAGTATGCTGGTTAGCAAGGCAATCAGACACCTGAACATAATAAGCCCAGTCATAAACAACCCTGCACGAGGATGAGGGGGTGTGGCGGACGAGGCCCGGACATCATGCATTTTAGTGCTAAATTATTAAGAAAAATATAATTTATTAATTTTGTAACAAATATTAATGTTTTATTATTAAAATTCATCTACATTTCCATATAAAAAATGACTTAGACCTTTTTTGGTACTGTCCAGAGAACATAAACACATCTCGGAATGGTGAACACTGCTGTACTCAGTGGTGGGAGGTTTGAAAGTAGCGAATCCGAGAACGCTATTTATGTCTCCTTGCTGCTGATTGGCTGATGCCCTGTGACATATCCTTTCGTTACTCAGAGGTGGGAGGTTTGAAAGTAGCCAATCCGGGAACGCTATTTATTTCTCCTTGCTGCTGATTGGCTGATGTCCTGTGGCGTATTGGTCGGTACTCAGAGGTGGGAGGTTTGAAAGTAGCCAATCCAGGAATGCTATATATTTCTCCTTGCTGCTGATTGGTTGGTGCCCTTTGACGCATCCCTCACAGCCGCAGTCCAGAATTGCCCCTGTGGAGCATCTCAAGTGTTCTCATGTTTTTAATTTTGTTCTTCTTAAAGCCCTGTATTTTTATTACTGTAAATTAAATTAAGTTCTTACAATATTTACCTGCTTATACCAAAGAAAACAACAGGGCATACCAAAGAAAACGTGCATGAATTACAATGCAGTCTATACAGGGGTAACATCGGGATTTACATTCTAGCACTGTGGGGGTTCAGTGTAAGCTGTACAGTACGAATACGAGTTTACCTTTACATTTTCTTTAAAAGTGTGGCTTAAACAAAAAACATTCCTCTGAAACTGGTCAGGTGTCGGGACTGGACTTAAAATGACATACCAAGACATTTAGATAATACCATGCTTCCAACTCTGTGGACACAGTTTGGGGGAGATCCTTTTCTATTCCAGCATGACTGTGCCCCAGTGCACAAAGCATAAAGACATGGTTGGATGAGTTTGGTGTGGAAGAACTGCACAGAGCCGTGACCTTTCTCTGCAATTTGTAGTATTTTTATTTACATCTAACCAAAATATACTTACACCAAACTTTAGACCACCACTGCTTCCAACTACATACACTTTAAAATGGAGTTGGCCCCTTTTGCAACATGTGACAGCTCCCACTGTTCTTGGGATGAACTTCCTCCTTTGGGATGAACTGGAATGGAGATTGTGAGCCAGGCCTTCTCATCCAACATCAGTACAAATGCTCTACAGAATGAACGGGCACAAATTATCATAGAAACTCTCCAAAATCTTGTGGAAAGCCTTCCAAGAACAGTGGGAGCTGTCACATATTGCAAAAGGGGCCAACTCCATTTTAAAGTGTATGTAGTTGGAAGCAATGGTGGTCTAAAGTTTGGTGTAAGTATATTTTGGTTAGATGTAAATAAAAATACTGAAATTTGCAGAGAAAGGCAAAATTTAAGTTCTCTAGAGTGAGAGTATTGACTTTTCACCAGGAAAATCTACAAAAGGTGTTATTTGCCATGCAAAAGATGCGTGAAATTGCACTTGAGTTGACACAAAATAAATAAATGCTCTGAGACTAACTAAAAGTCTAGAGGCCCAACAGCCAAATAATAGAAGCTGTCTTCATTTTAGAGAAAACGTCATCTGCACTGTTCTGTGATACTGGGAAACTACTGCTAGTTCATTTAATTGATTTTCCGGAGAGGCTGTGGCATTTGACAGTGTGATATACAAGTTATCATGTTTTATGAATGAATTATGAAGTCCTTATAAAGACCTATTCATGAAAGGTGTTGCCCTGAATTCCTTTCACAGTTCACCAGGACCTGTTTCTGAAAGCTGTAATGGAAATCATGAATCCCAGTTGGAGTCTTCTGCTAATGCCTTTGCTTCCAAACTCTGGGAGGTGACTGGATCTAGGCAGAGCTAAGAAGAGAGGGGGAGAAGGAGAGAAAAAGTTCTGAAAAGGTGCATTGTGCTGGTCTCCAGGCTGACGGAGGTTCAGGCCTGTCAGCGGTTGTGGTTCTAGGCGGCTGGCCAGCCCCTCGCTGGCACAGGCGATGGAGCGCACACATCTGCGCCCATCGCCTCCACCCAGGCCGGCCCTTGTCCCCACCACCAAGAGGGTGTAAAAACAAACCACCCCTCTTACCTAAATTCCCACATTGGCACACGAATCTCAGAGGAAAACCAAACTAAGCCTTCTTTGCAGTCTTGAAGCTCAGGCTGGATATTAACATCAGAACTGTTTCAAATTCATTTTGATTGACTGTCAAATGTCTTCAGAATGTATAATATGCAGTGATGTACAAAATTCATATACCACCCTTACATTTATTTCATTTCTCAGTCAAAACCTAGCAGTAAATGTCATTAACCTGAAAAAACAGAGATATCTAACAAATATGTGTGCACACCTTTTTCATCATCACCTAGATTTTTAAATGAAAATTATGTTCTATCAATACATGTGTCATTGTCACTATTTTCTACAAACTATTTTCTACATGCCCATATCAACTTGTTTGCTTGGGTCAGCTGTCTCTGATTTAACAGTACTTATATGCTTTGACATTTGCAGCTAACAGAACAGTATAACACCCCCTCTTTCACAAGTGAGTTCTAGGCTTTAATTTTCTCTTTAATTTATTATAACTATATTGCACAGTCTCACAGATGTTTCAGAGGCTCATTTCATTACACATTGTACTTGTACAATGGTGTATGCAGCAAATAAAAAATCATGAATCTCGAATTTTACCCCCTAACAGGCTGGTAAGTCTTCAATATCCAATATCCAAAATCCAATTTTATAATGACTATGGCTAGGCACCACATGATGGATGAGCTGCCCAGTCAGGGGTCGTACTGCACTATTATGTACTGTGTCTGTATCGACACGGAATTCAACGTGAATCAACGTTGCTCCTACTAGGAACTGAGCCAATTGAGACAAAGCCTCGGTTTCAATCACACTAGTGTTTGCAAGTGTGTTCCTGCATCAGTGTCAGGCCCTGCAGCTTTCACAAAAAGTCTCCCAAAATGAATGCACAGTCATGGCGAAAAGTTTTGAGAATGACACATATTCATTTTCACAAAGTTTGACGCTTCATTTTTTACTCCAGAATGTTATGAAGAGTCATCAGATGAATTGCTATTAGTTGCAAAGGCCCTCTTTGCCATGAAAATTATGTAATCCCAAAAAACCCACTTGCGCTGCATTTCAGCCCTGCCACAAAAGGACCTGCTGACATCATTTTACTAATCCTCTCATTTAACACAGGTGAGAGTGTTGATGAAGACAGGGCTAGAGATCACTCTATCATGCTGACTGAGTTACAATAGCAGACTGGATGCTTTAAAAGGAGGGTGGTGCTTGAAATCATTGTTCTTCCTCTGTTAACCCTGGTTGCCTGCAAGGAAATGTGTCATCATTGCTTTGCATAAAAAGGGCTTCACAGGCAAGGATATTTCTTCTAGTAAGACTGCACCTAAATCAACCATTTATCTGATCGTCAAGAACTTCAAGGCGATTCAAATGTTGTGCTTAGGTGCTTCAGGGCACCTAAGAAAGTCTAGCAAGTGCCCGGACTGTCCCCTAAAGGTGATTCAGCTGCGTGATCAGGGCAACACCCGTGCAGAGCTTGCTCAGGAATGGCAGCAGACTTTTGGAGGATTGCCTGGTGTGAAGAAGGGCAGCAAGAAGCCCCTTTCCTAAAGTTTGGGGCATCCTGAAAAATGATTGTCTGAAGAAGAAAAGGTGAGCACTACCATCAGTCCTGTGTCATGCCAATGGTAAAGCATCCTAAGACCATGTGTGGGGTTGCTTCTCATCCAAAGGAGTGGGCTCACTTATACTTTTGCCTAAAAACACAGCCATGAATAAAGAATGGTAACAAAAACATCCTCTGAGAGCAACTTCTCCCAACCATCCAAGAACAGGTGAAGAACAATGTGTTTTCCAGCATGATGGAGCACTATGCCATAAGGCAAACGTGATAACTAAGTGGCTCGGGTCCATGTCCAGGAAACTCCCGAGACCTTAATCCCATTGAGAACATACCCACAAATTCTGACAAATTCCAAGCATTGATTATGGAAGAATGTGTTTCCATCAGTGAGGATTTGGCCCAGATGTCCATTGACAGCATGCCAGGGGGAATTGCAGAGGTCTTGAAAAAGAATGGGCAACACTGCAAATACTAATTCTTTGAATAAAGAAGCATTATGAAATGCTTATAATGATACTTCAGTACACTAAAGAAACATCTGACAAAAAGTTTTAAAAACACTGAAGCAGCAAACTTTGTGTCATTCTAAAAACATTTGGTCATGACTGTAAGCTGTGGAGGGACAGATAATGATGGACACTGTTTAACTTAAGCAAATTATATGAAATTTAGCACTTGAGACTGTGTGATATATCGTATTCTGCCGTTTTCTGACAGTGAAAAATTAATTATCTCTACTTAATGGCTGTTTGACTGGAAATGTAATAAACCAAAAGTTATCAGTCCTTTTGAGAATTTCGTTGGAAATGTACCACACATGAACATGCATAAGTGTTTCAAGAGGTTCAGCTACCATTTTAAATAGTTGTGTGGTTTGATTTCAACAAGTTGACATTGTGAAATGCACTAGTTTTGTTCGTACCCTTCTTTTTGAGGTAAATTGCAGGATATCTGTAGTAAACACTATGTGGAGAGCACTGGAAACTTTTCTGTATTGGGGAAGACCATAAATAGCTAGATTTCCTGGTAGTGTACTAGGACACAGGTAAGAAAGGGTTTACTCGAGCCACCACATCACTGTAAAAGTTTGCACCATGTCAGCCTTGAGGGTTTCAGGGGAACGTAAAATGGCGGAGAGTTTGTGTTGGCCGGCCCGATGTAATCAAAAGTGATTTATGGTGTTTATGTAATGCTCCACTTGGCTGTGAGCAGAAGCGCCGACCCAAGCTCAGTCATACCAATCGTTCAAGTGACATAGAGAGCACAATTAAGACTGTTAGATAAAACGACAACGGTCATTTCACTCACTCCCTGCCTTTCCTCCCTTGATTTCTTCAAAATGGATGGTTGCAAACATAGCTGCCGCAAAGCCATATGAGATCAATTCTATCTTTTCATCTGGATGATCTGAGCCTATGTGGAGCATGAATACTGTGTCTACCTTAGCACATGATTCTAGCTTGATTTATGTCCTGGTTAGCAAATGGGTCTCATCTACACACATTCACAAGGAAGAGAAATGATCTTTAAAATGTGTCCGTTATCCATGTTTGATTGTGAGTCTCAGGCCGTCTTGTGCTGGCATTCATGCTGTGTGTGTTTAAATGAGGATGTGTGTTTAGGCCTATATAAATCAATAGGCCCTGCTCTGTGGGATAATTCATGGTGCATTTCAAAGGGGATGAGAAATGCAAACCATATTGAGAGGGGTGTTCGAATGAGAGAGCACAAATCTGCCCCCTCCAGCCCCAACCTCACCACCAAATAAAACTCCCCAGCTGCTGGACGTAGCCCAAACCAAGCAAATTATGGGACAAAATCTTTTTATATGAACCTCAGTCACGCAAAAACATGGCTAACACCCCCCCAACCCCCCCAAAAAACACACACACTCACCACCACCACTTCTTTTCTCAAAAGGGCTCCACTTTGTCACCTCTCAAGTTTTTCTGCCATCTTGGAAGAATAAGGAGTATAGGGAGAACGAAAGCAGAAATTGCTTAAGGTCAAGCTGAAGCAAAAAGTTTGTTTTCAGCAAAAGTTGCAGCATTATTAGAGCTGTTCTCTTTTTTGGAGCAAGAACAATTTGCATTCTAATGTCATGCCTGTGAATTTTCCTCACAGTTTGCTTCTGAAGGCTTAATTTCAACTGTTAATCTCTGGGGAAAGAGTAAAAACACTGCATTCTGATTCACTTGAATTAAGATCAAACCTGGAGACATTTTCCCCAAAACTGAAATGCCTAGTGTTGAACTAACTTTTACAATGTTCAGTTATGTCCAGTAAGTTCACAGTGACTTTTGCTTGACTATATAATAAAGATTGCTGAACACTTCCTGGAAACTCTCCCATGCAACAGTTTGTAGTGTAGAAACAAACCTCACTCCAGATGGGTGTCTTCCACCCAGCCCAGAGTCCTCAGCTTCTGGGTCAATGGCAGTAGGGACCTCCTCATTGCTGACTCACTGTTTACTCCTGCATGAAGTGCACTCCCCAGTTCAGAGCCAGCCGGTGACATAATCTCCACTCAAGAGCTACATAGTGCTGGACTATAAACACAAGCCCTGGCTTGATAGCAGACGTTTGACACCTGCTGCACTGGGGAAAGCCGCCTTGATCTCTCCACAAGCCAAGTGTGTAGGACAGGCCTCAGTCGCATTGTTGGTGATTAGAGGTGTGCATCTCCTTTTTTTAAGTAAAACAAATCTAGATATGTAATTCAGTGCTGATCTGTTGTGGTTATGGTTCTGCTCTAATGCTAATCTGTGTACTGTGTTTCTCAAGCATCTTACTGTATTGTGTCATGAACTGGCCTTATTTTCACTGAGACACAGGTAAATTATCTAATAAGGTTCATATCACCTCATTCTCTTCTGCTCACCAGACTGTTGCCCATTCCTCATTGCTCTTTTTTCTTGACCTTTTGTATGACTTTCTTCTCCTCATCTCATGGAATGTCAGAGATTAACTTTCTGTGCTTTGTTGCATCTTGCCTCAGTGAGATCAGCAGGTCATGGGTGTAAACAATGAGCCGGTCACTGCTGCTAGATCCGTTAGCGCTACTAGAACAAAGTGCTCTAAACTCAAAAAATGCAGTTTTAACTCTCTTGAAACTCATGGTTGGAGAGGGCACAGCATTGTTATATATCTTATATACTACATTACCATTGTAAATAGAACAAGAAAGTTTAAAAAACACTAAAATACAAAAGCAGATCACAGAGCAGTCATAATCAGGCTGCTGCAGGCTCACACCTGTACACTGTATTCTAGTAGTGTCTGCCCTGTCTAAACAAATGGTTATCCTTAGCCCATCCTGTTACCATAAATGCTGTGGATGGTATTAAACACCCCGTCACCCAAGTCACAGTACAAATTGGTCTATCTCTCTCTCCCAGCCATAATGAATATACACAGTTTTAGTCTTACATAGTTCACTGCAGCCAGTTGTATTGGGGTTGCCATGGTTCTACTAGAAAACATCCTAAGTTAGTAACCCCATTATATCTTGTGCTACCACTTAGTGCCTCCTGAGTAACCCATCTTCCTCCTCACCAGCCCAGGGACTTTGCTATTTAGTTGCCTTAATATGGCAGGACTGCACCCCCTTGCTCACGTATCTATCCATTGTCTGAACCAAAGACTAAGGCTGTGACCCCTAGTTTGTGCCTTGTATTTGAAAACCTTTCCATGGTAATCTGACATTCTTTATCAGCCTGACCTCGGGCTATCACCCACAGTCCACTGGTCAGGCTTAGTGTACCATCCAGGAATTTGACAGGTTCCTCCAGGCTTGTTGCCAGAGTTCTTGGCCTGGGCAGAGTATGCCAAGAACTCTTGGCAACACAGACCAGTCTTATGCCCTTTGAGTGTGTGCTCTGGCTTCAACCCCATTTATTCCCATGAGACTCCGCACCCAAGGAGGTTCCCAGTGTGGATGCGTGGTTCTGAACAGGCAAGCAGGTTTAGGAAGGAGCACACACAGCCATCAGTTGAGCAGTTTGTTGGATCCAGGCACACTCTGACCAGCATAAGAGGGAAATACCAGTTTACCAACATGAGGACAGGGTGTGGCTTTCAACCTGGGATTTACATTTGCACCTTCCCAGTTCTGCATAATCACTTTGGTTTCTAGGGTTTGTTGGTCCCTTTGTTCTTATGTCTAGAATGAACTATGTTTTGTATAAATCATGGCCACCTTCCCATATGCGTATTTCATGTGTCCCTTTTCAGGCTTGTGGTTCAGGTATCTCTGGATGGGGTGTGAGGTGGAGCTGAACATTGGGAGTGCTCCAGTGTTCCGGGTGTGACTGCTAGACTCAAGGGTACAACATTTGGTGGACTGAGAGGATTATGATGCCAAGGAGTGGAGCTGGGTTCTGGCTCAGGTTGTCTGTCCCAGCCAGATGAACCTGCTCTGCTTGTCCCAATTTCCTGTTGCCCTCTCTTTGCCAGGTTGGCCTGTATCTCCATCTATTACAGTAGCCGAGGTTCCCTTGCCTCTCAGTGGATGGTGATCTTGGAGGAGGGGGTACTGTCACAGGCATGTCTTATCATAGTGACTGGAGTACTGAACCTGGGACCTTTTCTTCCCTCCTGGTGGTTTTGGTCTGCTGTACTTTGGTCTGCTGTACTTTGTTTGTTATTTTGCCCCTTTCTCTGGATAAATTACATGGCAACATATTCATTACATTGTCATTATTTTGTATTTGTCATATGTAATTGCATATTACTATTGGAGCCTATTAGCTAAGATCCACTGAGCCTGGTAGTCTCTCCAGTTACAGAGAATATAGACCATATATTCTATCATTAGTACCTTTTGAGTATAAGCGCAACCTGTTAATTTAGTGGAAATGTGTATAATGTGCGCTGTTATTGATTCATTTAAAGACTTGTATTGACTTTAACTCCTCTAGTAGGTGGGCTGTGTGCATGGGCTGTGTTATGCTGGGCATAATAAAATGTATCAGCATGGTGAATTGGAGCTTTCTGGGTGCTTTCATTGTATACAGTAAGCTTCATGGTGCCTTTTGCTTTATCTTGCACACATTCAGAATGGAATTCCAAATGCTAACTCTTTAAACTAAATTAAAAGGCAGATTTTTTGCCTCATCATTAAAGTGATAACTGGTCTGTATGTGGGGATGGTCAATTAGATAAAATCTATTCTTCATGATAAGGAATGGAAAGGAAGAATAATATATAGATATGTTTTTAAAATACTATATCTTGCAATTCAACACCAATCAGGGACAGTGTATTAGGGGATGATGGAAGAGTGTGGTTTTTCAGTGATGTACTGAAATCACAGTGATGTACTGAAATCACATTTTGAGAAAATGTAATAATCCCATAGATGCCTCGCAATAATCCCATAGATGCCTTGTAGTGACAGACCGCAACTGGCCTTCTCAGTGGAGGAGTTCCATACTAAATGTTATTTATTGTGTATCACACTGTAAATCAAGTAGATGCGATGCAAATTACCTGCTTCTGTCTGTTGTAGCTTTATATGACATTCATATTCCTATAAAAATCCTCCTAATAACTGAATAGGAGAAAATCTATTCAGGGTTACTAAAGTACTGGCCGAGCAGGTCAGAAGGGGAGCGGAACTTGAAATTCAGGATCAGCTATTTATAGTGATCTAATTACTATCAAAGTCCTAATAATAATCTTTTTTTACTCTAGGGGAATTCAGAGGACCTCCTGAAAGTTGAATGGCAATGGGAAGAGAAAGATGGTGATCAAGTATTAGTTCAGTGAATGTAAAATGAAACTTGTGAAAGAGAGCTTTTTTGGGGGGAATTTAAAGCATCATACATTTTTTTAAATCCAAAATCAAATTTGCTACAATTATGTCAATGCTGACATGTCTTTCATATTAAGCAGTCAGTAACTGAAAAGAGATTAATGGCAAAATAAGAAGATTTATATGTAAAACGTATCTATCTATTTTATCTACCTGAAGTCTGTTTTATTTTCTTCTGCTTCACAAAATTTATGTTTATGTTTCCGTCCAGGCTTATGAATAACTCTTAATGATTTACCAACAATTGTCTGTGTAGAACTTAATCTACAGTAAATCTTCAGAAAATGCTACAGTCTAGAAGGAGAGTCTCTAGACGGGAAGGCTACTGATAAGCGATAACTTAACTGGATATGTGTGTGTGTGTGTGTGTGTGTGTGTGTGCACGCACTCCCACCTACACATTTGCTCCACCAGCGTCCATTCCACTGACTGCCTAACTTCCTGCCGTCTGATAAGTGTAGCAGAGCAGGCCATGCCAGCACATTATGGAAAGCTTTGCTGGAGTATAGGCTGGATTATTCCTGTGTTACCACATGACTTTTTCACTTCTCAGCATTGCTCGCATAATTGTTTACCTATTACGAAAAATACAAGACAAAACCCAAAGCACAAACCAGTCTGAACTCTGGAAACAACAGGAAAGGCAAAATGCCTCTGGAAGGAAACGGACACAGGGGACGTGAGGAGGTAAAAGAAAGAAAAAGCAAGAATAAGATATGATGTGCAGAGGGTAGGGATGCTGTGGAGAAAACGAGGTGCTGTAAATTTGGCTGAGAGAGCAGAGTATTACGGAAGAGAGCAGGGAGCCTGACAGAACACAGGTCAGCAGACTGGCTCTTCATCATTATGGCAGGCTAAAGGGGCCTCCTGCGGGGGCCTGAAACCCAACACACACACGCACACACTCAAATGTGCTCCAAACACAATCCAAGCTTTCTAGCACCTTCTAGTAACTTTGTTGTGGGAACTTTATGAGATATTTTTACAGCTTGGGCATATCAACACTTACACAACCTCATATCTGCACTGTGATAACTGAAGGAGAAAAAACCCCCACATTCCTTAAGTGTAGACTTATTTGCTCTATGAATTGAATTGCAAAGTTATGTGATTAATTACACAATTAGTTAGTATGGATTGCATTTATGTTTGATTTACACTCTGTTTCAAAAACTTTTCATCAAATGCAAATAATAATAAAATTCCTCTTACTTTCAAACACAAATGTGGTTGCAGATTGGAAAGTTTAGATCCTACTCTTTCAACAAAATCTGTCGTTATCACTGCCAATTACTAAATTTAATGCACATTCATGTAACAAGATTTTTTATTCATTTTGGAGCATTATCCATTTATTACTCAATTCTCAATTAAATGTAAAAATAAACAAAAACTGTTCCACATTGAAAAAAATACCATCTTAGAGTAAACCAACTCCCACACTAATGAACACCAAACAACACCTTAAACGCTTTGCAAATAGCAGGGAAGAGATTGCAAATGTCATTGTGCTTGCAGGACACATCCACTTTCCTGATCTTCATGATCTCTATGCCTCCTGTGTCTCTATGCATATATATAAACAGGACCGAGGCCTGAGGTTTATTTCTTTATTTCTTTGAATATCGTCATGGTCCTTTTCTCTCTACAAATATCAAGTCTGGTGTCCATTCACCATCATGGTTCCAGCTAGCAGGTTTGTTCTGTTACTCTGTCCTTCTCGCAGAAATCTGAAAACTGCTCCTGCTCTTCTCCTGCACTGAAGACGCTGATCATGTTTGTTTGTAGTCTTTGCTTCAGTTCTTGCCAATAAAACATTAAAGATATTCCCTGCATATACATCTCCTTGAAACACTCCATGTCACCATGGCAGTTATGTATTTATGTATTCATTTCATTATCAGTTATAAAGTCAAGTAGTCAAGTAGGTGCTTATTGTTGTTTCAACCAAATACACAGTGCACAGTGAAATGAAACAACGTTCTTCTTTAACCAACGTGCAAAGACAGAAAACCACAAGACAATACTAGTGTGGGACTTAAAAGAGGGCACAAAAAAGAGCAAAAGTACAATACTTTACAGGTAAGAGGACTGGTGTAAGTGAATACAGTATTAGGACATACTGTATTCTAAAAGCGGAGTCATTAAGTGTGCACAGAACATTGGGCAAAAATTGAGGCAGACAGCAATCAACAGTTGTGCAAAATAGCAAGTGCAACCACAGGATTAGAAAACAAAACACAGTATATAAATGATTCTGGGTATTTATAGTGGAAGTTGGGAGTAGTTTTTGTTTGTTTATGGTAGAACGGTTTAGTATATGTGATTGGGAGACAGGAAGCAGCTCAGTTCAGAGAGAGTGTGTGTGTGTGTGTGTGTGTGATGTACAGTTTGTTATTTAGTTTTGATTTAATAGTCTGATGGGCTGGGGAAAGAAACTACTACCCATGCTGGTAGTGAAGGTCCGGATACTGCAAAACCTTCTCCCAGATGGAGGGAGGGAAAGTGGATGTGGGAGGGGTGTATGGTATCCACAGTGCTGGTGGCTTTGCAGAGGTAGCGTGTGGTGTAAATGCCTGAAACAGAGGGGAGAGAGACCCCAGTGATCTTCTCAGCAGTGCTTACTATCCTCTGTAGTGATCAGAGTAGCCAAGGTGGGAACAGGGCTCTGAACGAAAAACACAGCAAACTATGAACTGATGCTGGGTAGTGCACTCGAGTCGGCTGGAGTCCACTTTACTGTCCAGTGAGCAAACATTGGTAAGCAGGATGGACAGGCCTAGCATGGAACCCACCTACTAGCTGTGCTTCTGTGTCCTCATGCACCCCTTACAATGTCCCTTTTCTCGGGGCAGCTGCAATAGCCACCACAGCGATCCGAGTGCATGGTCCCCGTAGCAAGCTGAGATCTTTTCCTTCATGTCAAGTAAGTCAGGTAGGTTTTATTTGTCATATACACACAGTACATACTAAAAACGAAACAATATTCCTCCAGGACCATGGTGCAACACAAGAACAGAACAGACCAGAACACAAGACCACAAGTGCAAACAGGACAAAGAGTTAAAAAAAAGAACACAAGAGCAACAATAAGAACTAGTCAAGACAAGACAATGTTCAGTACGATTAACAACAGCAACAGTTAAGATAAATACAGTATTTGACCGGTACTGTATTTTTTAAGTTGCAGAACAGCTACATGATTGCAGAACAGTTACATGGATGGATGGGCTGGGCTGGCTAGCGTTAGCTTTTATCCTAGCATGGACCCCCACTCGCTTGCCATGCTTCCACTTCCTCACGCACTGCTTGCAATGTCTCTTCCCCTGGCCATCGGCATCAGGCAACACCATGGTCTGAGGGCCCGGTCCACGCAGCAAGCTGAGATCTCGGAGTAGCAGCAGCAGCTCATCTTTGAGGTAAGCTCTTCTCTTATCTGGAGCAGGGTCTGGTGGTCATAAACAGCGTACCAGCTGTTTGGATGCACATGTTTGGCGAGTTCTCATTGTGAAGTCTCGAAAAAACACACTTTGTTTTATGTAACATAAATTGTTTTATGTAATAATGTAATTATGACAACATTATAATAATTCAAAATATTATTGTTATTTAGCAGAATACATTTGTTTTCACTGTGTTGCCCCTGCTGTTGTGCTAATTCTACACTACACTATATAATACTACACTGTGCTGTACAATACTATACTATACTATATTATATTATACTATAGTATGCTATACTATACTATACTATGCTAAACCATACCATACTATACTATACTATACTGCACTATACTATATTTTACACAAACAGGGATTGAGGGGCCAAATCTTTACTAAAATTTATAATGTGAAGTATTCTGTCAGGATAAATGAGGTTTTATATTCATTCCACAAACCTTGTACAAAATATTGCTCAACAAGTCCTTCAACCAGTACAGGTATTTGCAATACATGCCAGAGGTTTGTATCACCCATGTGCCTGCCCAGACTCATGCATTCCTACTAAAGGAAGCTGATCAGAAAGTGGACCTCAGCTTGCCCCTGCTGAAAACAGCAGCATGACTGGCCCCAGTTCTTATATACTATCAGTTTCCTGTACACATTCCCAACTGCCAGTTGACTACACTGTGGTGGTGTGGGGAAGGCAGGCAAAGGAGAGATGCTTTTCAAATTAAGTTGCTCTCGCTTTCGCTAACAGCACAGTGTCTGAAAAACTATAAAAACAAGCTGTGAATACTGACTGTGATACTGTTCTTAACACTGACAGACTGAAGAACCTCCTAAATACCTGCAGCACCTTTCTTCAATAATCTGTTTCAACATGGCAAGTAATGACAGTACCACACAGATGCTGCTTCAACCAGTGAAAACATAATTGTTTCTTGATGCTATATATTTTTTCATCATTTAATTGGTTAGTTTTTGCTGTAAACTGCATGTTATAAAATGACTGAAGCGTATCATATGAAGAAGCCTACAGGCCAAAGACTACTACTATTTTGGCTATATATTGTGCTATTAATTATATTTAATTAACTACAACAGACTTCGTTTTTTGCCTCCTTACAAGTTACAGGTCATCTTAATGCCACAGATGGCGTATTAAATTCATGAAATTTCTCTCTGTAGCCACACTGAAACTTGCCTTAAAGACTTTATCCAGTCAACACCCACAAAACGCATTCACATTTGCATATGCGCATATTAGCATGCAAACATATACACACTGAATTGGTTAGAGTAGCTTCAGTATTATTACCTCAGTGAAATAATGACTCGCAATAAGTAAAACAGTACTTTTGAACTACATTTTCATCTCTCTGGGTACAAACAATGTAAATTGACCTAAGGTCAGCCATGGTCTGTAAGGTCTAATTGTACACTTTAAAAGTTTTACAGTTAGATTTTCAGGTTTTACTTTTCGAGGGGAAAGGGGCCTTTTTGTACATTTTTTTATGTAAACTTTTTTTTTCAATTAAAAGAGTCCACGTTAAAAAGGTCATAGTAATGCAGTTCCCTGTGTTCTAAAGACATAGGCCTACCTGTTAGGATAGTACTCCTGTAAAAGCATTTTTAGCCTGAAAGCTACAATTTTTTTTCTGAGAGTGTAGGACTGGAACTATTACTTGACTACATGCAGTTAGTCAGTTTGATAAATGTGAAGTTTATCATTAGAGCATGTTACTGTTTAACTTTTCACCCCTGTCACTCTCTACCCCTTTTTCTCTTTCCTTCAGAGCAAAAGATTCTGAGATCATCCAAGGCCTGAGATACATCCATAAAGGTTGGGTGCATGCTCAGTGTGAAGAGTAAGTGTCACAAAATTAATTGTGCTTGACAGCAATGAATGGTGGGACATCCAAGACAATGAATTGTTTTTTGGGTTATAAGTTGCGTTGAGTTGTTTAATAATTTCAGAACTCCTACTACGGATCGGTGGTGTGCTTTCATAACTTGTATGGCCAAAAGTATGTGGGCACTCAACCACCACACCTATGTGAGACTGTTAGAAAACCCTTATCCAAAACCATGAGCATTAATACGAAGATGACTCCCCTTATGCAGGTATAACAGCCTCTACACTTCTGGGAAGGTTTTGCACAAGATTTTACTGGGTGTCAGTGAGAATCTGTGCCCATTTAGTCAAAAGGGTATTTGTGAGGCTGTGTGTGAGAAGACTCATAATCAATGTTCCAGTTTTTTTCAAAGGTGTTTAGTTGGGCTGTGCTCAAGGCCCTGTGCAGGCCAGTGGAACTCCTACTTTGTGAGTTTTTGCTGTCTTGTTAGTTTAGCTATTGTTAGCTGTGTTGTTGTTGCTCCTAGATGCTCCCATTTCACACTTTTGACCAATTGGCACATCTAGCTGGGAAGATTTTTCACAAGCTGCTGAAGTCAATGATTAGGAAGGTATAATATCATACCGTCTACATTTTCAGTGTCGATCTGCTGCTGATTTGCTGCCTCAAACTGAACATGTCTGTGCTGTTAGGAAAGGTAATTAGGCAAAGGTTGGCTACATATGGTCATGGGGCGAGAGTAGGGAAAGGGAGGACGCACACAGCAGGTGAGTACCGGCAGGGAGTTTTAATAAGCACAAAACACAAACACAGAACAGAAACTAAACTCCTCTCTGCCTCCGTCAGCTTCCTGGAGAAAAAGGCACAGGGGTGTAAATCTCCTGGGGAAGCCATGGTGTTGCGACAGGACTGCCCCTATCCCTACCTCCGAGGCATCCACCTCGACAGTGTATTGCCGCTCCGGGTCCGGCATCCGCAAAAGAGGCGCGGAGCAGAACGCCCTCTTTAATTGGTTGAAGGCCAC
>JBBPCX010000154.1:9450382-9473175 GCA_037974365.1 Hydrocynus forskahlii | reverse complement strand
CTGAATGTGGAGAAAACAAAAGAGATGGTTGTTGACTTCAGGAGGGCACAACGTGATCACTCCCCGCTGAGCATCGGTGGCTCCTCGGTGGAGACTGTCCAGAGCACCAAGTTCCTTGGTGTTCCTTGGTGTTCCACCCACAGAGGGACCATAGAGAGTATTCTCTGCAGCTGCATCACAGCCTGGTACGGGAATTGCAATGTTTCGGATTGCAAGACCCTACAGAGGGTTGTGAGAACCGCTGAGAAGATCATTGGAGTCTCTCTCCCCTCTATCACAGACATTTACTTCACACACTGCATCCAGAATCAATGTTCACACTCATGCACAGTGAAGTGAGTATTCACGTGAATCCTGAGTAGATACGGCAGGGCGAGGGTGAAGACTCAATGAACGAGTGATGAGACTAAACCTGTTTCCTGTTTATATATAAGGTGACACGCTCATTTCCTGTGATCTTGGCGTGACACCTGACCTGTGCTTGTGACAGTACCCCCCCTCCAGGACTGGCCAAATAAACTGCCCGGGAATCCAAGACTGTTCCTCCGGGCTGTAGCCTTCCCAGTCAACGAGGTACTGAGTGCCACGGCCCCGGCGTCATGATTCAAGGATCCAGCGGACAAGGTACGCAGGACCACCGTCAATGATCCAAGGCAGAGGAGGGTCCGGAGCAGCAGGAACCAGGGGTGACGTGACGAAGGGTTTGAAGTTGGAAGAGTGGAACACAGGGTGAATCCGGAGTGAGGCAGGCAGCTGGAGCCGAAAGGTGACAGGGTTTATCTGGTGAGTGATGTGGTAGGAGCCGATGAAGCGAGGTGAGAACTTGGGTGATTTGGTCTGAAGTTGTAAATTCCTGGTGGAAAACCAGACCCTGTCACCTACATGGTACAGTCATCCCAGAGGGTGTCGGCGGCGATGCTGATGGATGTATCTTTGGTTGCGCCTTTTGAATGGCATCTCGGGCTTGATGCCAAAGCCACCGACACCTGCGGGCCAACTGTTGGGCTGACGGTACATCAACCTCTGGTTCTTGATGGTTAAACATTGGAGGCAGGAAACCATAGCATACCTCAAAAGGGCTTAATCCTGTCGCAGAGGAGGTGAGGAGATTATGAGACAATTCGACTGAACTGAAGCCCCAGATAAAGCATCTATAAAAATTTGCAAACTCCCAGAAAGCGCTGGAGGTGTTTAGGCGAAGCGGGTAGAGGCCAGTTTCACACAGCTTCCAGCTTCTGGGGGTCCATGGCCACGCCCTGAGGGTATATAACAAACCCAAGAAACGTGGTGGAACACTGGTGGAAAGCACATTTCTCCAACTTACAGAACAGTCGGTGGGCCAGCAACCTCTTTAGAACTGCTCGGACATGCTGGACATGCTCCTCTTCGGTCCTGGAGTAGATTAGTATATCATCAAGATATGTGAAGACTCACCGGCCCAGCATGTCCCGGAGAACGTCGTTAATGAACTGCTGAAATGCTGCCGGACTGTTGCACAAACCAAAAGGCATAACCAGACGAAGAAGACGAAGGGCGGAGAGAAGGGCAGAGAAGACGAAAGGCAGAGAGTACCTTGGCGGAGCCACATACTCCTCCATGGCCATTTGTTCGTCCTTGGAAAGGGCATACAGTCAGCTTGGGGTGGGATGCTGGGGTAGAACCAGTCAGGAGCTTGATCTCCAGGTCGTAGGGCCGATGAGGTGGTAGTTGGGTGGCCGTACGCTTGCTGAAGACCTACAGTAGATCTTGATAAGGTCAAGGGACGATGCTGGCGTCGACATCATGGGTAGTGGGCTCCCCTGAGCTTGTCTCAGCAACCGCCACGAGACAAAGCTCTTGACAGGTTGCACCCCATTGGACAATTTTTTGCTGACTTCAGGAGATAAGAGGGTCTTGTTGGAGAAACCACGGATAGCCCTGGATGATAGGAGGGGAAGTGAAATGAGTGATGAGGAAGAGGAGCTTCTCCTGGTGGTGGTCAATGACAAAGTGAAGGCTTGCAGTGACGTGAGTGATCAGGCTGTGATGAAGGGGTCGACCGTCAACGGCTGTGAGTTTTTAATGGCCGAGATAACGCTTCAAAACTCACACCCAGCTGAACAGCAAAATTATGGCCAATAAATTATGGCCAGCCACTCCTGAATCCACAAAAGCAGTGACACTGACCTGTTTGTGGCTGAGCTGGATGTTTGCTTGAACCGTAAATTGGGAAACGGTCTGCGTGGTGGAGGTACAGTCAGGCGAAGACCTCCTTTTCTTCACCTGGTCGGACCGTTTCCCGGGTGGAGCAGGCAGATGGCACGATGGTGGTCCGGAGAGGCACAGTAAGCACACAGCCCCTCGCGATAAAGATGGGCTCGCTCTGCCGGGTTCAAAGAAGCACCCTAACTGCGTGGATTCCCCGTCTCCTGAGTGGGCGTCGGACGGAGGTGGAGGACCCGGGGAGCTCGCTGTCACTTTAAAAGGCGTGGTTTATGGCGTGAGTGGCAGGGTACGAGGAGCAGACTTGGGGTGAGAGCTCATGCGCTGATCAATAAGCATGCAGTGCTGGATCATCCCTTCATCTGTATCGGGTAGCTCTCGTCCCAGCAGTTGGTCTTTAATACGGGTGGCCAGCCCCTCATAAAAGGCTGTCCGGAGCACGGAGTCACCCCACCCCATCTGCATGGCGAGGGTACAGAACGCCGCGGTGTATTTACTCACTGGACGGTCCCCCTGCCGCAGATGGTACAGCCGGGATGCCACCTCCACCTCACTGTACGGATGTTGGAAGGCAGCTTTGAGCATGTTGGTGAAGCTGGTATATCGATAGCAGTCGTCTGAATCGGACTTCAAAACTGCCACTGCCCACTCGGCTGCCTGCCCTGTGAGGAGGGATACGAGAAGTGCGATCCTACTCTGGTCCGTAGGATAACGATCAGGCTGGAACTCAAAGACAAGAGAAAGGTTAGTCAAAAAGACCTTGCACTTCCCGTCTACACCATTCCATTTCTCCAGCAGTGATAGTTTAGGCAAAACTTGTGGGGTTGAGGTGAATGAAGTGGAAGGAGGAGTCAGAGCGGGCGGCTGGGATGCCGGTGTCTCGACAGCGTGTTCGGAGCGAGCCTGTTGCA
The DNA here is from genome assembly GCA_037974365.1 of Hydrocynus forskahlii. Lineage (NCBI taxonomy): Eukaryota > Metazoa > Chordata > Actinopteri > Characiformes > Alestidae > Hydrocynus > Hydrocynus forskahlii. The sequence continues at coordinate 9,470,062 of JBBPCX010000154.1, read as the reverse complement.
GGAAGGCAACCTGTTGTTTTAGTCCGGCCACCTCTTGCTTCAGGCTCTCTATCTCCTCTCCCTGTCAATTCACGATTGTCACCAACGCGACCCATTCTGCTGAGCTCACTCTAGCTGGCTCGTTCATTCTGTCAGATAGATGAGAGAACACGAACGTACCTGTCCAGTAGAGTTCACTCGTGTAGCGGGAGGGAAGAGCCCAAGCACGGATAGAAGCGAGAGGGCTGGTTTAATCACGCTCTTTGATCTGCAAACGCTCTGAACACAGAGTTAGATTCCCACCGGACTCAACGTTCACACTCATGCACAGTGAAGTGAGTACTCACGTGAATCCTGAGTAGATACGGCAGGGCGAGGGTGAAGACTCAATGAACGAGCGATGAGACTAAACCTGTTTCCTGTTTATATACTAGGTGACACGTTCATTTCCTGTGACCTTGATGTGACATGTGACCTGTGCATGTGACACCTAATGAATATTGACCTTTGGGTGAGTAAATGAACTGAAATTATGGTAAAACAGTGAAATGTTTACAGATAATACAGTAAAAGAACAGAGAACAGATAGAATAATAATGACCCAGCTGGAATGCTAATGGTATTTCCATCCATCCATCAATCATCTGATCCACTAATCCTAATCAGGGTTCTGAGGAGATTATCTCAGCAGTTGTAAGGCATGGAAACACCCTGGAGATCACAAGGCCAGTGATATTTATTCTTGTTCATACAGGAAACAACACACTGGAGATGAGGTCTCCTGAGGACAAGGCCAGACAGAGCCAAAAAACTGCTCATCAGGAGACTGATGGAAAAACTGATGGGTGCTGAGGAGCTGGACAACATCAAACCCAACAGCTCATGTCCACGTGAGGACAAAACATGAAAAACTGAGGCAGATCCCTTATGAATCTGAGGCTGAAGCTGTCCATAAGCTCATGAATATCAACCTAGAGGAACCTACAGAGAAGCATGTCAAAATGATGACATAGTAAAGGAAAGGAGGACAGATACTATAATAATGACACAGATGGAACACTGATGATATTTCTACCCATCCATCCATGGACCAAACCCCTGGACATCACCAGACTACAGATATTTAGTCATCTTAACACAGGAAACAAAACACTGAAGGCGAGGTCTCCTGCAGACAAGGCTGATAGGAAAACTAATGGGCGCTGAGGAGCAGGACTGTAAAACTGATGATGCTGAAGCTAAAGCAAGCCAGCAGCTAATGAATACTGACTTGTTGAACCCTGAGGAACCTGCGGAAAACCCTCTTGGTTAGTAAGACTGTGAAAGAATTGTTGATATTGTAACAGCCTGAGCCAAGATACGATAATAACAACCCAGAGAGTAATGATATTTCCATCCATCAATCAGTCATCTGATCCTAATCAGGGTTCTGAGGAGACACTCTCAGCAGTCATAGAACACCCTGGAGATCACAAGACTACTGATATTTCTTCATGCTCATACAGGAAACAACACGTTGAAGGTGAGGTCTCTTGAGGACAAGGCCAGAGCCAGAGCCAAAAAACTGTTCATCAGGAGACTGATGGAAAAACTGATGGGTGTTGAGGAGCTGGACAACATCAAACCCAATAGCTCACGTCCAGGTGAGGATAAAACATGAAAAACTGATATGATGAACATATTAAAAGTATACAGATGGTTTTCATTCCTCTAAAAGTGGAAAATGATGCTCTGGTGGATGTACCTGGTGAAGCCAAGCCTGAAGAAATGCAGCTGCTGATGAATATCCACTCAGAGAGCCCAGAGGAACACGAGGAGAACCCTCAGGGTGAGTAAATGAACTGAACAGCTGGTGTAATGTAGGGTTTCAGATACAATTTAGAGTAAAATACAACACAGACGATGGAACTTTGTCCTGCCTGTGATCACTCAGAAGATCCACAAAGCTTTGATGATCATTTCTTGCATGTTTATCAAGCAGCTGAAAGGAAGGAGATAAACAAAGACGTAGACCAGAAAAAGGAGAAAGACAAAGTGACCATTCTGTCATACGTGAACACACCACAGCACACAGTGTGAACAGCTCAAAGTTCTTCCTCTGCATTTAATCCATTCACCAAGTGAAGCAGCAGGCAGCCAGGAATACAGCACCCAGGGAACTTTGCTTAGGGTACCGCTGAGGTGCTTAGCAGTCTTGGGAATCAAACCCACAACTTCCTGATTACAAGGCAAACACCCTAACCACTAGGCTACCAGCTGCCCCAAGGAGGGAAACATGAGGGAAAAGCAGAAAAATCCACTATAAAAAAGATGGTGGAGAGCTGAAGAGCTGAGAAGATGAAAATGAACAGAGCCACACACACCACACACACACCACACACACACACACTGTTGCCAAATCCACAGTAAAGTAGCAATTGGCTGTCCCAAAAGTCGTTAAAAGTCACTAAATAATGCCATCGCCTCATTTGCATAATGTGCAATGTGCATGTAATTGTAATGGATGCTGTAGGAGAGAGGATTAATGTGGGAGAGACAAAAGTGTGGGAGAGTCATAAGTGACCCCAAAGAGACACTCTCAGAGTTACTTTTTTAAAAGTTTGTTTAAGTGTACAAGTCACAGTAAACAAGTGAACAGTGAACATTTTTAACCATAATTTTTTTTGGTATAAAATCTACATTAACAATCTAAATGGACCAAAAAAGGCAATGGAAAAAACTGGCAGTGGCAGTATGAGAAAATGATGCCCCTCCACATACACACAGGCTGTGCTGGCTCACAGAAAGAGTGGGTCATTGTTATTTTGGTCAATGTTCTCTATGTTAGGTTCAGCAACTGAGGGAGCTAACTTAAATGAGTAAGCAGCTGATGTAGCAAAAAGTTTTAGAACATTATCAGGCAGCTAGTGCTCACCAGACAGACACCTCACCAGACAGCTTTAGTCCACGTCGGATGTACAAGATGCAGTTAAGGCTCTGCAAGGACATCTGATTTCTAAGTTTACTTTTTACCACACTCATCTGGCTGAATACTCTCTATGCTTCAGCATTCGAGTGGGGGAAGGACAACACAGATGCAGCAGCCATGGCAAGTTTGTGAAATGGGTTGATATCAGCTGCATCCCTGAACTCACTCCAGACGCCCTGTGCGTTTTTTATCTCATTCCATTTACTGAGAGGGATAGCACACCATTGCAGGACAATCTTGACTATCTCTGCAGGGGAGTAGGCAAGGAGCTTGGCTATTTTTACTATTTCTCCAGGGTTCTTATTATGCTTTAGAGTTCCCTCCACATTGAAAACTGACATGTACTGCAATGCTTCAGTGTTGTCTGGCAATCTCACCCTCAACTCATTAGTGATGGAGATGGTGAAGGCTTCACACCACTTTCTGACATTGTTTTTATCCTCAGGCACAAGGTGGAGCTCAGCTGCTTTTAACTCAAAAAGGTAACCAAGGTACAGTTTGGGACTGATGTATATCTCTATTGGCCCTTTGAGTACATCAGCCTATATCAGCCGATTCAGCAACCTGCTGCTGTCGAATAGCTTCTAGCTGCTCTCCCTCAAAAGCCTTGAGGGTCAACTGTTCCTCACCCTGCACAGACTTAAAAAAAAGTCAGATACGTGTTTTGAGGATCACTGTACATGGAGTATAAAACCTCAGCCATGTAGCAGTGTTCACTGGACTTGGTGACTTCGAAATGCACCCTAAGCTCCTCCCATTGATCCAAAATGCGTGAAACGCGGGTTCAATGGCTGCCCGCTGCTTCACTTGGTGAATGGGTTAAATGCAACCCGATCTCACGACTTTTCGTGCAGCCATCACGACATAAAAGTTATTCAAAAACGTGCTGTGATCACGTTTTAGGCATTTTTTTCGTGCTAGGACAACCCTTCACTACCCTATGTATTTTAATGCGCAGTGCGTAACACCACCAGTATCAGCACTAACTGGTGACTGTAAGGGTTAGGGTTAGGGTTGGGGACTTTCCCCCAAATCCTGAATGGTTTGATCTGTTGAGTATTTTTATTGTACTTTTCATATTTAGAATTGTGTCTGTCTTTATTTGTATTACTTTTTGTCATTATTATGAGACTCTCAGTCTCAGGATTTCTGAATTGAGATGAGGTGTTTATAAAGCTCATGATAAATACTATTCTTCTTGGCTTTAACACAGTATAAATATTGAATTATGCAGTTGCAGTGCATTCTAAGTCAATTTGTTTTCAGCTTTTTACGTGCTGTAGTTAAGCTTTGCATTTCTTTTTCTTTTGCGATAGTCAGTGATAGTCATAATCAAAGGGTAAACAAAATCAAAGGGAATGAGCAAGTTTGAAAAAATGAGTTTTGAGTCTGGATTTGAAGATGGGAAGTAAATCAGTGTTGTGGATATCCAGAGGAAGGGAGTTCCAAAGACGGGGAGCAAAAAAGCTAAAGGTCCTAAACCCCATGGTGGACAAGCAAGCAGAGGGCATGGTGAGCAGATTAGAAGAGGAAGACCCAGAGTACGAACGGGTGTATAAACGTGCAGCAGATCAGACAGATATGAAGCTGCCAGGTTGTGAAGTGCTTTAAATATTAATAGCAAAATTTTGAAATATGGTATTTATGAAGATGATAATATGCAGGTAATATTGTTAATGAGGGCTTTAAAAGATGACGCACTGTCAAGAATGACACCCAAGCTCTTAACCTGAGGAGAAGAGGTAACTGTGGACCCATCAATTGTAAGGGAATTGCTATCAATTTTGTTGAGTGTAGATTTAGTTCCAACAAGAAGATTATTAAGTTGAAGAAAATTAACAGAGAACCAAGTTTTTATTTCAGAAAGACAAAGAGGGTGAGGGTAGGAAGAGCACAATTTGGCTTGGTGGTTAATCTGCGTAGCAATGAAACTCAATACCGAATCTTCTGACGATATTGCCAAGTGGAAGGAGATTAATAAATAAAAGAGCTCCCAAAACAGAGCCTTGGGGAACCCCACTGGTGACTAGGGTTGACTGAGATTTAAAGTTTTTAGAACTGGCAACTTCTATTCAGGTCCATCAAGCTGCAAATGTTTAGTAAACTGAAATTCTACTGGATATAAAACCAAAGTAGTGGGACAGATGATCTTTAGAGGTACAATATATATAATCAGGCCAGTCTGCTCACAGTTTTGTTTTTTTTTACTAACTGAGGAATATCATCAAAATGAAGACTTTGTTGACAGAATTGTGTAATCAGCCCAGAAGGGTAAATCGAAAGAATTTTGTGTCCAGCTGGTTATTTTGGAACCAAAATGTTAGAAGTCTGTTATGTGACTGTAAAGGTGCCGTAAAGTCACTGTAAAGGCTCTGTAATGTCACTGTAATTGTGCTGTAATGTCACTGCAAAGGTGATGTAATGTCACTGTAAAGGTGATGTAAAGTCTTTGTAAAGATTCTGTAACATCACTGTAAACACACTGTAAAAGGACAGTGAAGGCCCCATAATGTCACTGTAAAGGGACTATAATGTGACTGTAAAAGGTGTTGTAATGTCACTGTAAAGACTTTGTAAAGGCACCATAATGTAACTATAATGCTGCTGTATTTTTTCTGTAAATGCACCATTGTGTGACTGTAAGTATGCTGTTATGTCACACTGTAATGGTACTTTAATGTGACTGTAAAGGTGCTGTAATGTAGCTGTAAAGGTGCGGTAATGTAACTGTTTTGTCACCATAATGTCATTGTAAAAGCACTGTTATGTCACTGTAAAGTCATTGCAAAGTCACTGTAATGTGACCATAATGGTGCTGCAAAGCCACCTTTAACCTCCAATCATTACTTCATGTTGAAGGGCCATTTAAAAAAAGTGTGCTGTGCTGTTCACTATAAGGAGCCATTTTATATCATTCTCTTCTATCTAACTTCACCACTGGGATATGTGCTGCAAAATCTTCCTTCTTCAAAGCCCAGCTTGAAGAACTTGTATCCAATCCTCACAAAATCTTTGCCACATTTTCTGGAGAAAGATACATTTTACAGCAACAGTTCTTTCCTCTGAATTGTTCACAAATAATAGGTGAAAAAAAAAATCAAAATTGAAAGTAAGTCTTTTTTGCTTTTTTTCCAGGAATTCTAAATTTCTTGATTTCTATTTGTAATTTTAAGTATAATGTTTAAAATTTGTCAAAATGTGTTTATCTGCACCATCTGCTCCACTACAGTAACAAAACACGAAATTCTGCAGGACAAGGACTCAAATTGGAAGCAGATGCTTAAACAATTGTAGTGAAGTGAGTAAACAACTTTATGTCCACAAGAGGGCAGCATTGTTCCTTTTTACAGAAAGGATTCTGTCTTTTCTTTTTGAAGAAGTATGGCTAAATTCTGTTCTTTATAGTGCACAATATTTCAAAAACAAAGCTTTCCTTAAAAGATGCCTTGTATCAGATTTTCACTGATTGTTCAAAATTAATAAGAGACAACTGCAATATATTTATGTCAAAGTACGTCAAAGGTAGTTATTGCCATTTTGTTTGAGTGAACAAGATGTATTTTAATGTATTTGTCATTTCCTTTAAAATTATTCTTTAAAAACCTAATTTTATTTGGAAATTAGTAGAAATGTCAGCAATTCGTAAAAACTAAGGTGAAGCTTTTCAGTTCAGTACTTGCACCTATAAAAGAGAAAAAAAAAAGAGAAACTGAACATTTTTGCAGTGATCTGTAATTTTGCAGTGGTCTGTTATTTTTTTCTGGAGCTGTAATTGTTGACATCAGTAAGTCATTCAGAGTGATTTGATATGAAATGATGCGTTGTAGATGAACCTACCCAGCCTTTCCCAAACTGGTCCCTCTCTTACAGCTCCTTACATGACTCCATATGAAGCTACACTCACAGCTGTGGAGGGACCACCTAATGAAGAGAAGGGGTATTAATATATGATTACAATTTAGGATGCCCACTCAGAAGGAGGAACCTGCTTTCACCTCCCTCTCCTTGTGGTCAGCTGGTGGCCTGGGGGTTTGGGAGGTGCCCATGTGACAAGAAGAGTGTGGGTTTGAATCCCAGGACTGCTAGTGGCACCTCTGAGGTAGCCTTGAGCAAGGAACCATCCTCTCACACTGCTCCCTATGCACTTTATTCCTGGCTGCCCGCTGCGTCACTTGGTGAATGAGTTAGAATTTCTCAATGTTCATACTGTGCTGTGGTGCGTTTATGTATCACAAATAGACACTTTACACCACAGGCAACCAGGCTGTATTGTTACCATTTGGGAGAGTAAAACATTTAATGTTCATGCTATATAAAAAAGTTTCATAAGGTTGCCAACTTTGCTGAGTTGACTTTAGTGAGATTAGAGCAAGACTTTAAATGTTGTGTCGACATTGTTGCACTGCTCAAACTAACCCTAGCTCATAGTTATCAGCACATAAACCAGTCAAGAGTTGTCCACTCTCTACTCCAAGTGCTGTTCAAGTGCCTAAATGCTGTTCAAGAGAAAAGCAGAAATCCAGGTCTTGCAGTGGATAACATGCAAAAGTGTTTTTGTCCATATGATGATTTTTATTGTGTGTAGAAATACAAATGATAAAACATAGGAGACATTTTCGATAGTATAGGAATGCATTGCAGCACTGAATCACTGAAAGTGACTAAGTACCTACCATGTGTATCAGCTCCAGGTTTATGAAGACAGTCTTTGCTCTGGTTAACATTGTACCACTCTGCACCTCTCACACTCGCAGTAATGGCAAAAAAGGTAGAAAGAACCATTAAAAGCCTTCTCAGTAGGTCACAATATGATTCGATCTGATTTCTTTATGTGAAACAACAACAAATAGTCACCTGCAAATTTGAGCATAAATAAACTTGATATTTCACTCCCACTGAACCCCATCCATCCATCTCAAGATGTCATGTTTTCAAAAGCTGAAACTGCATGTGTTATGTTATATAAAGGGAACTGCAATATGCACAGTAGCAAAGATGAACATAGAATAAAAATGTTCAAAATGTGTCTTGACCCAACAGACATGTTTATTGCTTTATCTATACACACAAATTAATCTGATACGCGCCATAGAATCTACTTTTATTAATTGTAAACATTTAGAGGGAATCATTTTTCAGTATAATGACAGAAGGGACAAGCAAATCATTCTAATATTCATAGTCAATATTTGTATCATTTGTCTCAAAGCATGATTGCTTAAAAAAAAAAAGCACTCAGACAGAAAGCAGAGAACAGAAGTCAATAAGGTTTCTTGACTACAGACTTCTGTCAAGACTTGTGAAAGAAAAATCAAAACAGTAACTTGACTGTGTTTTACAGGACGATATAAAGAAATATGTTACATCTAGCTCTGCTGTAATCTATCTGAGGAATCTATCGAAACAGACACAGGTTACCATAGCAACACTGCAAAAGGTATGCAAAGATGAACAAGGAAACTGTATGAATGAATTTCACACTCGGAAGGCTGGGTAAATGCATCATCATAGGTTCAGTCACGTTTCAGTTTCACAGGAGAGAAACGGACAGCACCTTTCACAGATGGCATTACAGAATTAACATCAGGTGAAAAGGCAAACAGGCCTGTTAGCATGCTGTTATCAAATGCTGTGGTTGAAACTAATGTAAAGTTTCTATATACTAATACATGTAAGAGCAGGGAAACCACAGAAATATTTATCAAACTTTTACTTAGTGATTCACTCTTCCTGCCTTACTCCATAAAGGACCTCATTATGAACATGGTGTTACAGAAACATTCAGGAAAGAATTTTGTGAAGAATACTTGAATTTGAACGAAAGACAATTTGCCACTCTCTTCAATATCAGTTATTCATTAACGTTCAACATGGATATTTGGTCACAATGTGCTACATCATTATGATATATGCTGCAGTCATATACCCTTCAAAAATACAACATAAAAAAGGAACTTGGAATGTTTTAAGCGGCATGCTCAGAGTGAGATCTGAGCTAAATCTCAGCCCAAGTTATTCCCATTTTAGGACAAGCACAGTTAGCTAAAGTTATCAGACAGGCACAACTGTAAGGATTCCCCAGCCCACTCAAAGAGCTGCTGAAACTTTAAATACTTAGGAAACTTTTTAAGGGCAATTTCTTTTAAGGAGAATAACATGAAAACCTCACAGCAAGACATACTTAGATAAAATTACCACACAAGGCAAAGAATGGGAGGTTAACAGTGTGAGTGCATGCTCTTATAGGATGTGTATATGGTGGTGTAATTTTTTTTTTTCTCCCAACACAAAGCACAAATTCACACACACACACACACACATCACACAACATCTTGCCCGTGCTTTATTTTTTCTCTTTTTTTTAACTGCTTGGGAAAAGTCACACCAGCCGTGGAGTTAACACCCAAAATGAGTGTTTATGAAAACTATACAGGGTGCCAGCCTGTTTCTATAGATGGAATATTAGTAATATTTTGTTTTCAAAATTCCTCTTTCACCTCTACCCTCCTGTAGCCCATATCCCTAGCTCTTCCCATTCTCCTTCAGGGGTGGCACTCATTCTGTGGTCCCCAGGCTTTCTTCTGCCTCCTCTTCTCCAGGGGTGAGGTCTGATCCTGCTCCCTCCTTCTGAAAAAGTTCCTCTAGAATTTCCTCTCCGGCTCCTCCTGCCCGTGAGGCCCACAGTGCTGCTCCTTCTCTTAGCCCCATGGATCGCAGCAGGCGGGCGTAGTCGGCAAAAGCGCCCCCTATCAGCTTATGTGAAAGCCAGAGGGTTAAGGAGATAGCATGGCTGGTGGGACAGGAACTGGTTATCATTACTTTAAGAAAATAAAACAATGCTGAACTGACTTTATGCTGATCAGCAAGCAGATGCCTATACAGGCTAGTAGTGTGCTGGGTAATTGGGACGAGGGGATTGAATTACTGATTTAAAAACAAGGGTGTTTTGAAAATGCACAAAAAGAAGTTCACTATAACACTATCCACTGGTTAAAACCTATAGAGCTAAATACATGATCTTGATTTCTGAAATCGTCTTAGTACCTTCAAAAGCTCAGATCAACACTGCTTATACAACTTACCAACATCTTTTGAAAGGATATTAGTGGTGTCATTGGCCTCCATCACACCATACTTCAGACAGGCTTCAATAAAGAGTGCTGCTCGGTCAAAATATCTCATGCTGTTAGAGAAACATGTTGGTTAGTTTACCAAATACAAAATACTTTCCTCAAAGTCTACAGTCTCACTTTCACACTCTCTCCCTCTTCATCACTCTCACACATACACACAAACCAGTCGATATGCTCTGTGATTAGAAATGAAAGGTGGGACACACTGTCACAGACGAGCAATAAAAGAAAATGAAGGAGTACAGTGGGAAATCAAGAGCGACTCAGTGGTTTACAGAATGAACAATTCAAAATGGAGAAAGATTTTTGGACTGATGTTATTTGGCAGCACAAAAATGCATACTACATACTTATTTACTTTTTAATAAGAAGGTGAGTTTGCTGTCTGTAATGGCATTAAACATAGAAAGAGGGGAAAGTGGTCATTCACGTTTAGAAGCCAAGCTCCTAGATTAACCTTATGTAGCTTATGCAAGACGCTGGTCAAAATCAGGGGCCCTGTTACTGCAAAGGATAAGATCAAGCTAGACTGCACTTGATGAGGAGAGAAAAACACCACAGAAAGATGGATGGGAGGGGGAGGAAGGGAGGGATAGAGATGAGAGATACAAACCTGTGGAGCATTTCGCCCACTTTGTGGAAACAACCCAGAGACAGCAGAACCAAGACAGCTTTAGACTTCTGATTGACCTGAGGAGAGCAGAGATGCTCAGCCCAACGCTTCAACACATCTGACGCCTCTGCTGCGTTTAGACGCACCTGAGGAAGAGAAAGGGAGAGAGGAAGGTAAACAGTTTTGTCATATGTGAGTAACACAAATATCATTAGCTAATTAAGCCATAGAACAAAAAAAACATCTACAAAAAAGAACACACACAATCTCAGCTCAATGAACAACTGCTGCAGAACAGATATTGTAGCCCCTAGTTCACAACAGAAGTTCTCCCTCTCATCTTGGGACATCACTGGGCGAGTCATCAGATGTTTCCAATTAAACCTTGGTCTGGTGCACTATCCTTGGCCACTTCATACCTCCCATAACATGCCGGTTTGAAGGAAGGATTTCAAAAAGACTATAACACCCTCATAGGCCTAATCATACCACGTATCAGTAAAACAAAGTATTTATGAGGGATGGGATGTCACATGCTGATATATCACAGTCAGGTGAACAAAAGCATTGCCATAAAGAAACACCAGAACTTCAAACCACCTTCTATCTCTGTCTCGGATGCAAGGTCCTCCAAAGCATGACGAAGCAACTGTGCAATCCATCTTGCCTGGTACAATTAAACAATAATCTTCTCCCTTGCTATTTTTAGTAGCTTCTTCAGTGTTCTCCTGAATAAATGTTGAGCAGAGAACTTTTGATTTATTCATCTATTTATTAGATTGTAATAATCACTTGTTCAGGCATTCTGTGAAATATGGAACTGTTCCGTATTTGAAAGATCAAAGATCCAAATTGAACTGATATGGAACGCATTTTGTTCTATATTTTTGCAAAAACCAAGACAGAAAAATTACAGATTAGTCCACTAATTAAGACTGCAAAATGTGTATGAGAGAAACACACAAGATGCGGAGTGCAACATGTGCAATGCCAATCCCCCATCCCCCAACACATTAAAAATGCTTCCAATGCCCCTGAATCTTGTTTTTGCTATTTCACTGCTTTACAAGTTTAAATGTTCCATAATGAACAGGATCATGACAGATAAATAAAATTGGAACCAATTATATCAGCAAGCATTTTATTAAAATAATCTGATGAGAAATGGCATCCTTTAGCACCAAAAAATGGAACAGGTTGCCATAGCCTGAGGGACACCTGATGACAATGTCAACACACCACCACTGACAGTAATTTGTATGCTATGTGTCTTGGCTGGTTTGCTGTAGTTTGGTAGATTCAAATGAATACCGTGGCAGGTTATGTATGTCCTGTCTATTCCACAGTATGAAAGTACCCATGAACCCATTCAGCTTGACTCGTTCCCCATTAATATTTTTGGCAGTGTCTGCCTTATATAGTAGACCTGTGAGGCTGACACCCTCTGATGTGTGGTGTACCTTTGCCAGCCAAGCAGCGCGATTCCATTCCCCATATGTCTGCAGATACCGACACGCATCTGCTGCTTTGTCAATCAGACACAGCAACTGCACCCCCTCTGCAGAGAATAGGAGAGAGAGAGCAGGTGAGAGAGATAGCAGGGGTAGAAATAGCACAATGGCATGGTCAATTACCAACAACCGCTGTAGGAGTCCTTCAACAAATGCATTTTTGTGTGTGTGTGTGTGTGTGTGTGTGTGTGTGTGTCCAGGCACAATGGAGGGCTCAGTGCTGAGGGTTGCTGTAATTATTTGCTAGGTGCTGTCATGAGTGATGCTGAACACACACTCTGCTTGGCACCATATTTTCAGAGTGTGTGGAGTGGCAGGGATAACTGCACTGGGTTCTTGGAGTAGGCTGTGAAGTGTCTTCTCAGGGGTCTTTCTGAAATGAGTGAAACTAAGTACTACTCAGCCATAGTGCTGGAGAGCAGAACTATAAGTTTTTCCTTCTTCAACAGAGCACAATTCATTTTAGATGTACTTTAAGCCCAGCAGTAAAACTGAATAATGTGTGTGAGTGCAGGAAAAGAACCTCAGATTGTAGCGCAGAATCTGTGCCGTAAACTTGCGTGTATGTGAATATTTGACCCATACAAATCTACAGGTTCACAAAATTCTATTCTATTCAATTCAATTTTATTTAAATAGCGCTTTTTAAAACCAAGTTGTCACAAAGCAGGTCCGAACTCCTAGTGAGTAAGCCAAAGGCATCAGAGGTGAGGAAAAACTCCCTCAGCTGGAAGAAGAAACCTCGGGAGGAACCAAGACTCGAAGGGGGAACCCATCCTCCTCAGATCGAACCGGAGAGAAAGAAAAGAGTGTCTTTATGGGGTAGAATAATAAGAGAAGGCCTTCATGCACAAGATTATTGACAGATAGGCCATCTACAACTAACAGAGTTGAAACCACTAAGTGTCCATAGAGGTAAATTTGTTGGAAGAGAAACTGCGAGTCTGTAGTTCATAACACAATAGGATCAGGAGCAACAATCTCTGCTGGAGCTTTAAGCAGCAGTTGCCCCTTATTGGGGTAGAGCATGTGTGGGATTGTGAGCTGCCAAAACCTGTCAAGGGCATTTTGGCACAGGGCCCCAGCAACTGCAGGCCTGGGAAGGTGGTGACCTGGGGTCCCAGTGATCAGTAAGGCAAGTGTGCAGCAGATCCCCTCAGACAAAGAAAACAGAGGGTACGCACTACTCAAATGTTTTATATAAACAAAACGAGATAAAAATAAAAGGTAATAATAACAAAACTGGATTATTCTGGATGGTTAACATTACTTTTCATCTCCCTTAAAAAAACGAGCAGTGCAAAGTCTTTGCTGTTTGGCATATTTACATTTTTGGAAAACATAATTCTACAGGCAAAGATACTATCTTGCTCTAACAAACGAAAAAAGTCAGCGTTCACACTCATGCCACTACAAACATTATGTGCGTTAAAGTGGAAGTGTGGAAAGTGGGTGGGGGTCCATGTTAGGCTAAGAGCAAATTCATATCTGGACAGTTACCCCATTCATCCTCCTAGCCAACGTTTGCTCCCTGGATAATAAAATGGACATCATCTAACTTCAGGGAACTACACAATATGAATTCAGAGACTGTTGCGTTTTTGTATTTAAATGGAGGCATGGCTCAGCGACAGCAGTTGAGAAATGGCTACCCTGATTGGGAGCATGCTAACATGCCGACCGTAGTGCCTGACCGAAAAAAACTTGGAGAAGGCTTGTATGTTTACACGAACACTGATTGGTGTGTGAACGATCCCCAGTGACTGTCTGTAGTTATTCATCACTGTACTCATTATGGTGCTGTACATCCCAGCACTAAAGCCAAAAACACACTGGCCGAACTTTATGGAGACATCAGTGAGCTCCAAAACTTACACAGTGATGGACTGTTTTTTGTCGCCTCAGATTTCAAGCCAGTTCCCCCTAAATTCCATCAGTATGTATATGTTCCAACGAAGGGGAGATGCTGGACTGTGTTTACACAAACATCGCTAGTGTGTGCCATGCTGAGCCCCATCCCGACCTCGGCTACTCTGTCCACATCTCAGTAAGGCTGATTCAGTCTGCAAACTGTTCGTCAGACGTGCAAGCCCGTTCTGCAGGCTCCCAGATGCCACCTCTGCACTACAGACTGCTTTGAGCACACTGACTGGGACATGTTTAAGGGAGCTGCATCCTATAGCATCTCTACAAATGTGGAGGAGTACACAACATGGGTGACAGACTACATCAGAACGTACATCAATGACATTACTGTCTCATTCCTGTCTCAAGACCATCACCACCCGCCTTGACCAGAAGCCGTGGATGACTGCGGAGAACCTGAGACATTGCCTTCAGATCAGGTGATAAGGCTGTGTCATGCCTCAATGACTACTGTCCCATGGCACTCACAGCAATTGTCATGAAGTCCTTTGATAGACTCATTATTAGGCACATAAAATCAAACTGTCTCCCACACTGGGCCCCTCTGAAGTTTGCATATCTTCCCAACTGTTCAATGGGTGATGCCATCACCACCACCCTTCATCTGGCTCACACTCATCTGTACAAAAAGGACACATGATAGAATGCGGTTCATAAACTTCATTCCTCAGCATCTGTTAATTAAGCTGAAAATGCTGGTTCAGAACATCTCCCTGTGCAACTTGATCCTGGACTTCCTGAGAGGGAGACTTCAGTCAGTCAGGATCAGAAGCATCTCCAGTGGCACCACAATGAGCACAGGGGTCCCCCAGGGCTGTGAGCTCAGCCATCTGCTGTTCACACTGATGACCCACAACTGTGCAGCAATACTCAGTTCTAACCACATGTGGTGGATTACAGAGATCAGCAGGAATGAGGTATAATACAGAGAGGAGGTACAACAGCTAACTGACTGGTGCAGAGGCAGACTGACTGGTGTCTCTGAATGTGGACAAGACAAAAGAGATAGCTGTTGACTTCAGGAGGGCACAACGTGATCTTTTGGTAACAATAAGAAAAGACCATGAGTAAAAGAGAGAACTCTGAGAACTTGGCCTGAAGTTCCGAGAGGATTCTGCATTAGCCTGAGGGAAGGATTGATCTATTTTAGGTGAATAGAAATGAGACTAACAGAGAAAATTGAGCAACCGGGAGGAGATTGGTGCTCTGGATGGCATTTGTAGAATGACTCAGGTGGTGGAAAACATGTGGTATGTGTTAAAGAGTCTTGATAACCTGTCAAAAGTATCATACAAAGGTTGGAAAATGTACAACATTTTGTGTACCTGCCAGCTTGCCACTGGCAATCATGTTGGTTGCCACTAGTTTGATGGTGCTCTGGGATGGTCCTGAGGAGGGGATGGTGGTCACCAGACAGGCCTTGAGTGAGTCACAATAGTAGCTGGGGTTGTCTGAGCTCGTCTCCAACAGCAGCTGCACGGCCCGGTCTGTCTGTGAAGGCAGAGGGACATTAGACAGAAAAAGGTGCTTTGTGCCCTTTTGACTTTTTGTTACATTGTAAACAAAGCTCTAATTATAGATGCACCTGCACATTTGTCTTAAAAAAAACAGCAAAAGACTGCAATGGATTGCAAGCAGGATCATTTTCTAAGGTGCATGCCTGAATGTGCAAGTGTGTATAATGCAAGGGAGGGAGAAAGAGAAAACAGGGGGAAGATGAAAAAACCATCAAATAAAAAGCCAAAAGGAGATAAATGCCTAAATAATCAGAGATAAATGCCTAAATTTCATTTTAAATGTCAAATTCCATGGAGATTATGCGATTCCCATGCTGTTCCTTATCATATACACCTACTTCTTCAGCCTGTCTTAGAGAAAAAGATAGGTGATATGGGACAGGAAGTTGGCAAATTGCCTGTTTGTTTGTGGGTAATGTCGACCAGTCCTTAAACGTTTTTATAACAAAGCAAACTGTGACTATGAGAAGAATTATTATTAGTACTAATAACTGACCGATGTTCAGTAGCAATGTAGTATATGTGTCTGCTTGTTGCAGTACTTGCAAGTCCTCTTTATCTGTAGTCATATCTCAGCAATATATTTAAATAGAATAAAACTGCATTCTCTATGTTTAAAATAAAATCTAAAAGACTGGTTAATGGGGAAAACACATCACAACTCCAATTAATGAAAAATACATTTGAAAGACTTAAAACTAAAGAAAAAGAAAATCATTTCCACTGTAACAACAATGCACACAATCCTCAGAAATGAATTAATGCCATTACGCCAATGCATTCTTCATCTGAAACTTTAATACTCTACTGGTAAAAAAGTAAGACATTATCTTTTTCTTATATATTTAAATTTTAGGACATAAGACTTTCCACAGGATCCCTGTTTAATACTTGGAAGGAACAGAGAGATATTCTTTAACTTTACAATTATTTGGTTCCAAAGGTTAGAAGGGAGAGTTTGGCGAAAGGTATAATAATCATGGATAATATACATCAAACAGCAGATACATTTGACATTCTTAGTTAAATTCTGACAAAGAATCAGTTTGGCCTATAAAAGTCTCAACTAACACAAATGTTTGGCAGTATGATTGTGAATTAGGGCTTTATGTGATTGCTGGTAGTGGCGACAGCATAGTGTAGAGTGGCATCTCTAACCTGTCCGAGAAGAAGCAGCTGGTCAGCACATTTCTTAGTATGTTCATAGCTGGACCTCTTTACCTCCTGTAGGTGAACCCTCTCAAGCTGGAACCTCTGCTCAGAGAGAGGGGGGGCACACAAACACACACACACACACATACGCATGCACACACACACACACGCGCGCGCACGCGCACACACACACACACGCACACGCACACACGCACACACGCACACCAGTTATTTCCTTTGATCTGTGAAAGCTTTGAAAACAGTGAGGGAGAGAAGCAAGGAGGGGGAGACCTATTTAGCGCACAAGACACATCAACAAACCCCTCAAACATTCTAAAAAGAGTTCTGCCCTAAAAAAATCATTCAACCTTCTTTTGGATTTTCAGTATTTTTCCACAGCATTTCAGTTCCCATTTGTGTTTGCTCCACTTTTATTTGGGTTGCAGAGCAATGGGTCCGTCCAGTGTCTTTGATATTTCTAAGCTGCTCCATTCGTCAGAGACAGAAGAAGGGGACTGGAACAAAACAGACTCCAGAAAAATGAAACTCTCCTTGGTTCATGGTAAAACCCACTGCGTCACATGCAGGCGGTTATTTGATGTACTAAGAAGGATTTACATTTAATAAAATAGTTACGGTGTTAAATTTCGGTAAATATGGGTCCTCAGTGTTCAGTCAAAGAATGGTGGTACACCTCTCTTGGGGTGTATTTCTATTCCACACTGATTGGATTCAGGGCACACAGTAGGAGAAACAGAAAACAGAAAAACAGCAATAAAGACAGAAATGAAATTGTTTTCAAAATGACAAGTCACATTTTTGAAACATCCAAAAGCATCCAATCTGTATTGTCAAACAGTGTGTATGTGTGCTGATGCATAAATGATTTCTCTTTAAAAGATGCCATCCGTTTGCTACTGCTACTGAATTTTTCGATTACACTGTCTTACTGCCCAGCCTGAGCCAATACACTCAGTCAGCTCCATACTTATTCCCACCCTTTGGAAAAGATAATTTTAAAAAAGATCATAAAATATCTTCAATCTCATATTGAAAATATAATAAAAATTTCAAGATTTAATTTTTCTTTTTTTTAAACAAAATCACAAATATCAGCATCCCATAGATTTTTATGACCAAAATGTAACTGAATTGCATGATCACAATCACATATCAGTTTTACTTGAAATTTTGAGTGTTCAGAAACTCTTCCAGTTTCATGACTCTGTTTCATTGGGTGACACAGAGGCCACATTCCTTTAATCATTCAGATAAGATGTAAACCTTCATAAATCAGGCAATTGCTTTAAAAACAGCTACATGCCTGAAAATGTCCGTATGTACATTTAAGAAAGTAATTAGTGAGGATACACAATGAGGAGGATGCTTAGAGAGGCAAAGCATCCTAGAGAGGCAAAAAAGGGGAACTCCTTTTTTTTCCCCCCAAACGAAAACACATTTGTCTGCCATGGCCAACCCAGTTTCAAGACCTAAATCCATTTGAAAACCAGCAGGATTATCCAAAGATAAATATAAAAGGGGACCAAGGACCTTGAAGGATGGGGTAGGAAGGGGGCAAAAGAGAAGGTATCCTGCCCAAGAAATCAAAGCTGCATTAAGGAAGTGCAAACTTTGAACTGCGTCTTTACTACTAGCTCATAAGAAGTTTAAAACTGTCAGACTCAATATCACATCAGACCAATAAACCTTTCCTCTGAAATTCATTTTCATTCTGGCTTCCGACGTCTTGCTCAGAGGCACAAACTGAAATGCGTTGACTAATTTCATGGAAGGGAGATTGTATTCAGCCACTGGACAAACCCGTCAATCTCCTAAAACCTGGCTTGTCTTATAATACTGCGTCATGGAGAGTTATCTCCTGTCTGTTCTTCTTTTGACAAATCTTCCCACAGGATCCCATAGAAAACAGAACAGACCAATGTCAACCTGAATCGCATTAAAGTTATATTATTTCTTAGCAAATTACATTTTTAGTGTGGGAAAGTAAATATCTCTTAGATTAACAACTACATCTGACTGTAAGTTTGCATTCAGAAATATCTCCTCAATAGTTTGTCAGTTCTAAGCAGATTTTCATGCATGAAAATGCTCTGAAAACTTAATGACCACCAACAGCTGGTGTAGGTGGCTTTGTTGATAACAGTGGCGTGGTTTTTCTTTTGTCGTTGTGACTCATTTGTGTCTCTTGCCGTTAGGACAAGCTGTTATTCATTCAATTCCGGCGCCCCCGTGTGTGGCAGCCTGGTACGGCCTGATACGGCAGCTCCGCTCATTTATGAGCTTAAAGCTTATTTTCCATTTCTTATTCTTGTAACTTTTACTTTACTTAACTCATAGTAATTTAATTCTGACACCATGCACCACCGTTTCGTGCTAGTTCTGGTCATTTTTCTCTGGCTTTTCCCACTTTTTTCACCTGTGTTTGGAGATCCGGCGTGTGGTTCTTTTGTCTACAACTGCGATCAGCTGTTAGCTCTGCGCCCCGCAGCGGTGCTGCCGGCAGACAGACCTGACATCCCCAGCGAGCTGAAGAGGAAGAGACGGGGGTGTCATGCAAGGAGGGAGCGTTGTAGACCGAGGATGAGACGTTACAGACCATCTATCCCTTCTGCAATCATGGGAAACATGAGATCTCTCCCCAATAAGATGGACAAACTAACGGCGCTAACCCGGTCACAGAGGGAGTACCGGCAGTGTAGCCTCATGATGCTAACAGAGTCCTAGCTAACACCGCTAACTCCGGACAAGAGCGTGGCGCTGCCCGGATTCCAGCTGCTGCAGGTGGACAGGATGAGAGAGAGCGGTAAGAGGAAAGGAGGGGGACTGGCAGTGTTTGTGAACGACAGATGGTGTAACCCTG
>JBBPCX010000154.1:9417614-9432659 GCA_037974365.1 Hydrocynus forskahlii | reverse complement strand
ACTCTCCTTTTAGTTGATTGGATAATCGCCTTTCTATTTTTCTTTGCTATACCTGTGGTCAGGTATGTTTATTATTTTGTTGCATGATGAAGTTCTGTCCAATGAGTTTGGAGGAATTTACTGGAATTTCAGCAGTTACATCATCAGTGAAGATAAGTGTGCCAGTACCTGTGGCAGCCATACATGCCCAAGCCATAACACCCCACCACCATGTTTAATCAGATAAGCTGGTATGCGTTGGCTCTTGGGCAGTTCCTTTTCATCTCCACACTTTCTTCTTGCCATCACTCTAATACAGGTTCATCTTGGTCTCATCTGTCCATAAAACCTTTTTCCAGAATTCTGCAGATTCAAGTATTATTTTCCAAACTGTAATCTGGCCATCCTGTTTTTGTGGCCAACTACTGGTTTGCATCTTGCAGTGTAGCCTCTGTATTTCTGTTCATGAAGTCTTCTACGGACAGTAGTTTCTGACAAAGACACACCTGCCTCCAGAACACTGTTTCTGATCTGTTGCACAGGTGTTTGAGTAAAAGGGCATTTGGCTGACACTCTTATCCAGAGCAACTTACAATCATTAGTTACAGGGAAAGTCCCCCTGGAGCAACTGAGGGTTTAGCGCCTTGCTCAAAGACACAATGGCAGAAAGCAGGAATCAAACCAGTGACTTTGTGGTCATCAGATTTACAGGCAAGTGTTTTACCCACTAGGCTACTGTCACCCGTTAGTGAGGTTTCTCCTGTCATCAGCACTGGAGGTCTTGGGATTACAGAGCTCACCGGTCTATTCTTTCTTCTGCTAGGGTTTGACTGATGTCTCTAACGGTTTTACTGTGAGATTTTCAGCCACATAATAGCGTCCTTGACTCACTGGCACAGCTTTTCTCCTCATGTTGAACAACCGATTCTAAATTGTAGAAGCAAGCTTAGGTATCTTATCCTAATAAGACCACTAATAAAGCAATGAAGCACACATGAGTAATCACAAACATTTGTGAAGCCAATTTTCCCAAACAGTATGGTGCAATTTTCCCAAACATAGGGGCACTATGTTGAAAAGTTGTTGTAATTTCTACATGATGGAACTGAAACATATGATTTCAAATTAAAGTCTGAAATGTGCACCTTATTCACATCTGAATTGTTTGATTTTAAATTTTACACCAAGGAGTTTTACACTGTATATACACCTTGATTTAGGACTTTCTCTAGGAGCTTATTACATCACTTTGACAAATGCAACTGTTGCTGATATAGTTAACCTCTGAATTTTCCTATAAAACATGTCGGTCTGACCTCCAGTCCTGCAGGGCAAAGTTTGGTCATTTTCCGACTCAAACACACCTGATTCAAATCAGCTACTAAGAGTGTAACAAGCAGTGAATGAAAAGGCAAACCTGCTGTTTCAGTTGCTGGTGGACGCAAGCTGTACACCTCTGTAATAAAAAGAGCTCTGTGTCTTTTCACGTTCACAGAACTCCAGTGAGATCCAGTGAGGAAAAGCTCAGAGAAAGTGTAGTCCACCTCTACACTCTCATCCCACTCCTTAATCAGTGCGTTGAGATTACTTAAAGTCTACAAGCACATAATGCTTCAAAAAGTGCCGTCCGTTCTTTGGTCGTTCATACTTATCCACTTTGCTTTTCCCCAGCTCGGAGGTTCACTATTCTACCATCCAGACCCTGGGCTATATGGCCAATGAAAAGCTTTACTGATGCATTAATACATACCTTGTCATGTAAATTCTGAGTAGGGAAGAGATTAAGAGGAAAAGTAGTTTTCAGGAAGCTCTTTAAGCACTGAAAGGTTTGCTGGTATATTTTGTTATTTTCTGGTATTCATTAAGCTTGCATTCACAAAACTCTTTAAACTCCATGCTGGCAACATGGGACAGTTTTTCATAATACTATGATTTGGTCAAAAATGAAGTTGACATAATTTTCCACTTTACCAAATGCAGTGTGTGCACTGTTTCTGCACACAAGCAAGTACATGTAAACAAGGCACTGCAAGGCAAAGCAGTGCCTAAAGAAAACTTTTGTTTTATAATTTTCATCATCACAAATAAAACATACATAGGCTTTGGATTTAAAATAAAATATCTATATTTATATTACATGAAGACTTGTGGTTCTTGTCACCACCGTTGTCCAGAAATCAGTAATAGCAAATATTCTTAACAGACCATACTCAGTGTGTCACGCTCCCAGGCATCTAGGTCACCTGAGTCTGGTACTTTCCTCTCCACATATTTTCCCTCTCGTTCTGCATTTCTCTCTCTCCCTACAAATACCTAGCCTGAATTTTAATCTAGCATCCATTCCCCACCACATCAACTGGCTAGCATGGCATGTTGTTTGATTGTGTGTGTCCTCTTAAACAGAATAGACCGAAGCAGTCCCCATGGCACTTGCTCTTTTATGCCAAAGACACCGCCCTGGCTGAACCTCCTTCCTGGGCTTCCCTCCTCTACACCACAGTGGCATTTGAAGAGGCTTCTGGAACTGTTCCTGTTTTACTGTTTAGAAGCAGCGCTGCATCCAGCATTTCTGGGACTGTTTTTTGTTTAGATGTTTATCAGGAGCCACGCTGTGCTTTGTTTGCACTTCCCGCCAAGACTCGTGAAATAATCTCACCTTTTGCAAGTGCGTCATTTACCAGCACTATGACAGTGACTTTGTTTACCTTACATTTTACAAGGAATTCACCTTTAAAGTCAACCAAGAACTGAAAAATAAATATCTTCACCTTGTTAGTTCAAGTCCTTGGTCATATTAAGCACTACTCATCAAAAACTTGAAAACACTCAACTGAAGGCCAATAATAAGGCTATATGATACATATGTCCACCCTTCATGACAACAGTTTTTGTTAGTTGACATGAAAGGTTAAAGTAGGTGTCTGCTACTGGTTTGTCCATCTTCTATGATGAGTGTGCTACAAGAGAACATGCTACACATAATGGAACTATTCCTTTGATACTAACATTGCAAACAAGCTTCTACACAGGCATGAAAGCCATTAGGAGTTAGTTATCCTATCAGAAAACGGTATTTATTCTTTACTGTTTCTAGTGTTTCAGCCCAAGAGTCCATTAAGACGTTAAGCTCCTTCATGAAACAAACAAATATACGTTTACAGTTAAATTACTAGAAAATGTACCCTAATTAATCAAAATATCTTGCCTTCATTAGTACTCAATCGGCAAATGTAATCATCAGTGATTGGGAATCATCAGTTTCCAGAGCAGCACAGCTTCCCGGGCAGTTTGAGCCTAGACCGGCCCACCAGGGTGTCGTTCCTGAGGGGGGGGGCTGCTGACGGGATTCTGCGCTGGCCCAAAATTACCATCGGCCCAGTATGCCTGATGGCAATTTCTCCATACTGTTTTTATATATTGTGCTTTTAAAAACCTGCAATGATGCTAAATCACGAATGAAGAAATACATATACAAATAAATGTACATGTCACAATATAATAAAAGAAACCAAGAGAAAAATGAAGCAACAATGTTTAGCATGTCATCATTTATTGAAAACGCTGTTTACATAAGTGCAGGTTGATGCATAACAACACAACACAAATCTTCACTGAGAACAAACAGTAGCATACTGGGCTCCTGCAGGACCTGCTTGGCCTGCTGCAACTGTGCCAGGCAGCATGGGCGTCATTCTATACACCCACGTCTCTAAGTATCTGCATAATTAATATACACAGCCAAACTGAATGGTCTCCTCCACGTTTTTAAATAACAGGCTCTATAATAGCCAATGCCTTTTATATTATAGGACGTCAAATTATTAACCTGGTCATAAAACTCAATCATTTTTATCGACGACTTGCTTGAAGAGGAAATCTGTGCATACATTCTTTTCCACCAGATACAGGTCAACATCCTGTACTCCATAAACATCCATTTAGTCATGAATAAAGAATTTGGTTTCTTTTGTTTCCCCCCTCATTCAGATACTGTTATGATTCTCATACTGCACATTGTTAGGCTATTTTGTACATACACAATATAATCAACAGAAACACGACTCAAAGGGCTTTCAAGGCCAGGACATGCGTCTCCATATAAAATGGTCTCTTTTCACTACTAGAATTGGCATGCCATGTAACTCTAGAGGGCTAAAATTCTCTTCCTATCATATTAGATGATTATGAAACATTTTGTCATTTTAAAACAAAGGTAAATGAAGGAATGAGAATGTGTAATGCATTTGATGTCCACAGACTGTGTGTGTGTGTGTGTGTTCAGGCTATAGAAATCTGCAATTACAAAATAAGACTTCTATACAGCACAAAGGGTTGACATGGGAACAAAGCAGTGGACAAAACTGTCTTAACAGGAGGAAATGAAAAGCAGACAACAGAAGAATAGATGAACATTTTGAAAGAAAAATGTCATGATAAGCTGAAAAGCTGATGTCATGATACACAAGGTATGTCCATTGTGATAATGGCACAAAACAAGTTAATTACAGAAGGCATTCTTTTTATCCTCACACTTACATAAAGTTAATAAAACTAATTACACTCACAAATACAGAGAACTGTATTTAACTGTAACCCAAGCAGTGACCCAGCCAACAATCATAAAAACAAGATTTCTGTAGCTGCTGGGTTGCTATAGTAGCTTCACTAGTCTGAACAGAGCTTTTTTCCACCCAAAATGCAATCTCTGCTACAGAGCTAAGCACATTTGGAGCAAGGCAAGCAATGTGTCTTATATCATATACATAGAATATATATATGATGGAAGGCGCATTTTAAACCCAACAGTTAGGTCATGATTTCCTCTTTTCAACTCAGTAAGCAGTAATATCATACTGACTGACATCTTGTCACTAACAAGGCCGTTATTTTCAAGACATAACTTTACGTAAGCTGGTCTCTCTAGGTTAATAAAAATGAGAAAGTATGAAATAAAATGTTCAAACAACAGACATTGAAACAACAGACAATGGCAAAACAAGAAGAATGTTATTTTTGAACCAGCAGTCAGACTAAATGGTAGAGGACCCTATGAAAGCCTTAAGAAGAGACACTAACCACCACAGCCAGCATATAGCCTGGCTAAGCAAGACTTCTGATGATGTCATCAGAGGTCATCTCCAAACAACCATGAAGTTTCTACTTGCTACAGAGGAGGCCAGATTTTAGTAACCACAAAGCCTTTTCTCATGCTGCAGACACTATGAGGATTTTTCTTGTTGTCATTGGAATAGTTCAGCCAAAATTACTGTTGCCGTCACAGACTGCACTACACTAGTAGCACAATGGAAAGTAATGGCTAATGGTCATTGTTCACTGGCATTTTGGGGGAAGCTAATTCTTTAAATACCTTTCACATATAGGTTCATCTAACTAGCATTGCCAAGAAATAAGGTACATAATATGTGAATCTCTTCCTTTCTGGATTCTGCCACAGTACTGTCAATGAATCCAAAGACATCGCTCTCAAACATTTATTCAGTGTTGGTCACCCGTTTCAATCATATGATCTCATTTATTATCACGTCACTATGATGTCTTTATAAATTACACACATTCCTCACCATTAAAAATTCCGTATACAGAGAAAGTTAATAAAGAACAGTGCCTGATGTTAAACTTGAGGCACACTTTTATCAAAACTGTGGGTCATGCCTCGTATGAGTATTTCATAAGTCTGTGCTATAATGCAGTAAAATGCAAGGCTTTGTAAACATTAGGTTTAGGTAAACCATCAGACTTTTTTGAGCTCTGCAAGCAACATGCATTGCTGTAGCCAAAGGAACACCTTTGCATAAAAACAGCAGTGGCATGTTAGGGTGATTAGCATGCCAAAGTGTATTATTAAGCATGATTTTTACATGTCTTATGTTAAGGTAAGAGATTCGATACAGACGATAGTAAACTCACCTGGGTGGCCTTATTGGTGGCCAATTTTGTCTCACCTGTCACACTACACTAAAATTTGTTCTATTGCATTGTTACCAATATTGAGATCATGTTTTTCATGGTTTTCATAAATGAAATGTCAAGAATCATTTAGGAAGTACATGGCATGTGGTAAATAATATACATGATGGAAAATATATAAATATTTTATTATATTTTTGACCAGCAATCAAGCAAATGTGAAAATATTAATTTAGGTAAAGTTTTCCTTTAAGAATTTTAGTCCTGCATGCAACAACACTCAGTACTTACTTGTCAGACACCAGATTCCAATTTTTCTTCACTACTTAATCAGTCTAAATCAAATTAATGTAACGCCCCTTTCTGTCCAATCAATGCAGGCAACCATATTCACACATAAGTGCTTCTGGCATGTTAATGAATGATCCCATTAGAGGCATGATTGCAGCAGGACATGGCAATAAACAGCCCAGGCGACACACTTGCGGCTAAGTAAAAGCACATTGTATCTATTGGATGCTTCCATCTCAATTCTGCTTTAATGTGTTCAAT
Organism: Hydrocynus forskahlii; assembly: GCA_037974365.1. Taxonomy (NCBI): domain Eukaryota; kingdom Metazoa; phylum Chordata; class Actinopteri; order Characiformes; family Alestidae; genus Hydrocynus; species Hydrocynus forskahlii. Next base: position 9,426,200 of record JBBPCX010000154.1, on the reverse strand, counting down.
GAAAATGGTGCCCACTCCTTTCATAATGAAAATTAATTCAGGTTCAGGTTAGGGTTTCTGCCCTGCTCCACCTCGCTCCAGTGCACACATCACCTGCACGTCATTGATCAGCCCTCATTCAGCATTAATCTGCATTCAGATTTCTGAGCAGCCCAGCCATGAGAAATGTCAAATGGTGGAAAATTGGCTAGAGAAATTGAAAACATGAGACAGAGGAGGAAGAGGGAATGAGATGACAGATTATAGAAGAGATAGAGTGCGAGAGAGAGAGAGAGAGAGAGAGAGAGAGAGAGAGGTGGGGAGTGTCACAGAATTTATGATGGAAGTAAAAAAGACAGAAGTACAGAGGCATGGAACGGCATGCAAGGTATACAGACGAGGAGATGAGAATGAGGAAAATAAATAGAGGAGGTGGAGAAATGAAAGATAAACTGACCTATCCATGGTCTGCCCACAAAAATATTTTTTCATAGCCACTGTTGCATGTTGGAGAATCTTTACAGAATACTGGTTATACTTACAAACAAAGGAATTATGTTGCAGTTTTGGGTAACAAGCATACTCAAACGGTAATGAGATTACCTACTAGACAAATGATCTCACTACTCATTGCTTTATTACTAAGTTACCCATCAGCATTGAAAAATGTTTTTCCAATGTATTTACTTAAGAAAAATTAATAGAAAACAAAAATAGAAAAAATAATAGAACTGATTGTAAAACAGGTGTTCTATTAACACTATTTTTAAGGCAGTACAGTTACTTTTATTTTTTAAGTGAAATCATCAAACTTGGTCTCACTGTATTGGTCTCACATTAAAATTCTTAACAAATTACCTGGTGAATCCGAACAGATTATCACCAGCGTTAGGATTAGGGTGAGGTTTAGGATTAAAACTAAGGTGAACTTTGGGTTTAGGTCTTAGCATTATTCTTAAGGTTGAGGGTCAGGGAAATTTAAGGGAAATTCAATAAATAAGTCAAATATAAGGTAAATATATATAAGGTGAGCCTAAACAAAGCATCTAAAGTGTGCAATTTAAATCTAAATGTGTCCAATCTTATTTGCAGTTTTCATCCTTATCTGATCAACTGTTTGAGTGAGACCAACTGATTAAACAAGTAGAATCAGGCGAGCTTCTTCTCTGTTATAATGAAAATCTGCAGCCACAATGGCCATATTGGGATAAAATTGGACAGTTCTGAAATAAGTGTTACCCAACTCTTTTTTTACAGTGAAAACACAAAATCTTTTTGTAGCAATCAATAAAGCTTGTCCAGCCTTCTTCCAGGAAATACAGAATGAATTTTGGGTGGAGCTTGGCTAGGTCAATTCAATGATTAATTCAAAAGAAAAGAAAAGACAGTAAAGTAAACGAGAGGGGCTCCAGGAAGCAATTATCAATATCCACTCCCTCCTGAAGCCGAGCGCAACAGATCTATGTATTCCAGCATGTTGCCACGGACAACCAATGAATCCACAAAAAGGATTTTTAAAAAGTGCACTTTCCTCTTCTCTCCAGCAAATGAATCTGGGCAGGAAAAACAGCAGGAAAGGACCCTTTCCAGACCTGCAAAGACTAAATGAGGCTGAAAGGATGTATTAGCATGTCTTTGAGCAACCCAAAATACCTTCTCTACTGATGCTGTCAATGTGCTTGACTGAACATTTCAACATTTTTCCCCTTTTGTGCTTCCAGCTTACACCTTGTTTATAAGAAAATTATTGTATCAAAAACACATTAAGTCTGTTGCTGGTTTGGTGAAAGACATGTTTGTGGGCCAGAGATCAATGCTATTTTCCCCTGATGACCAGAAATCATGTGAGCGGGAAACGCTTTAAAACATGAAAGCTTGTGAGTCAAACAGCAGCTCCTGTTCTTTTTCACAGAAGGAAGACCCTGTATGGGCACACGCAATAATTCAATTATGAGCTGTCCTTATAGCTCATTAGAGCTGGATTGTACAGCACGCTATATTTAGTGATGCTGTTAAGTTGACAGCAGCAATTTGTTTCTCGACTAACTGACTGAAACTATACCCCAAGCACCTCTAATTGGGTGATGCTTAGGTACATTTTCAACAAACCATGCAGAGCAATTTTCAAACACTGATATGTGTCTTTAGTGCATCAACACATTTTTCTCATTATAATCTATGACAGATGGATTATTGACCAAAATGTCCTTGTGAACACACCTTTGTATTGTCAGTCCTTTATACCACTCTCTCTCTTCTATTCTCTTCTTTCTTCCATACTGCAATGGCCCATATACTGCAATTGGCCATCAGGTATGTAAATATAAATTCCAAAAGAGGCTACTGAATCAGGACCAGACAAACCAAACACACAAATGCAAAAAGAGGTAACAAAGAAAACTGGCAAAGAAAAATGCAAAATGGTGGTACAACCCACTGGAATGTTGAAGAGTTTATCAGTCTGTGTGGGCTATACCAAGTGGGCGGTGCTGGAGGAGGGGTTGTGGGATGGAGGGCGTCTCTGTAAGTCATACAGGCCCTTCAGTCATGCCCTCCAGAGGCAGGCTGGTGGCGTTGTCTGTGGGCTGAGGTTGCTCCTGGGTGATTGGCACGTGTTGGCCTGTGCTCAGGGCCAGGCTGGCATAAGGCAAGTGGCAGTCTGTGTGGAGGAAAGGCGGGTAGTGCTGCCGGTAGCAGATGTAAGCGAAGAGCAGACCAATCACTCCCCCAACAAAGGCATCTGAGAGAACAGTGTTCAGAAGTGTTCTGATTATAACACATTCCAAAAGACTGCACACACTGTTAAAAATAGCAAACTATCACAGAGTTCATGAAAAGAATTGAAAATGCAAAATCCATTTCAGTTCACTTCCTGAAACTGGAATTAGAATACGTAGAACAGAAGTATTAGAACAGAAGTGAATACTTTATAGTAAATGTACAAAACAAAGTACTGATGGTGTCCCTGCAATGAAAAGCATGCAAAAGTCAAAGTTGACTGGCAGTGTGTCACTTTGTTATAACAATGTCTCTTAGGTTAAAAAATAAAATGTGTTAATTATGAACCAAAAAACAACATATTAAACATGGTATTGTATGCACAACTTTGAACAGTTCCAGGAAATTGCATGTTTTGCTGATTTTCTAAGTGTAAATAAATATACATTCTCTTAAAGGAACACATTTAAAAATGGCATACAGCAAAATTACTGAATATTTTCTTTTTATTTCAACATTTAAAATGTAATTTTTAAAGGATATATTTCATGTTTATTTGTTTTCTATTATGTTAAATAGAATAAAGTAAACAGTAATCGTGCATTAAAATGTGCAGAAGTGTGTTCTCTGTAGAGGATGTTACTTATTTTCCCAAAACGTGGTTTGACGGGGCACCCAAACATTTGCATAGGACTGTTTCTATGAACTACTTATATTATTATTTGATTATATTATTATCACCATGTATTCATGTATGTATTATTTTTTCACTAGCATGGGGATGGTGATGCCATGAAAGCCCAATCCACAAGTTATCCACATTAAGAAAGCAAAATAGTCTAACATAGTGCAGTTCAAAGTGAACTGAACCCCCATTGGGTTAAATGTTAACATCACAAAATGACAATTTGTATCCTTGGGTAAAAGTAGATATTTTATGATTTTATTAAATTTATATGATGTAATTACATGCAGTACTATAATCTAAATTGAGTGTACAGTAACCCCCCACTTACACGGTTCAGCAGTTGCAGCTTCAGTCTCTCACGCGTATTTTTTCTGAGAACCAAACTAATAATTATTCACGGAACCCTCCACGCTATTGCAGAAACTGCAGATATCCTCCGCATTACTTTTGCCACACCCCTCGTCCTCGTGCGGGTTGTTTATGTTTGGGCGCTGCGCTTAGGAAGGCAATCAGATGCACCTGAAAGGAATGAGCTTCCGTTGCTCAGCGCCGCACCCAAACAACCAGCACGAGGACAAGGGGGCGAGGTGGATGAGGCCCGGACGTCAAAGTCACCTGTGCTCAGAGACAGGCGGTTTGAAAGTAGTCAATCCTAGAATGTTATTTATTTCTCCTTGCTGCTGATTGGCTGCTGCCCTGTGATGCATCTGTGTTCTTGTGTTTTTCATTTTGTTAGTTTTAAAGCCCTTACTGTAGATTAAATTAATGTATTACTGTATTTACCCTGCTCATACCAAAGAAAACAACAGCGCATACTAAAGAAAACGGGCATGCATGACTTGCAGTGCAGTCTATATAGGGGTAATATCGATATTTTACATTCTAGTACTGCGGAAGTTCAGTGTACACAGTACAGTATAAGTACGGGTTTACCTTTACATTTTCTTTAAGGGTAATGTATTAAGCCGAGTTTAAAATGAAAAAGTGTTTTTGGAGCGTATTTGAGGGAATATTTAGGGTTTACACTATAAAAATAGGCATTTTTAGGCATTTTTCTTACCACATCACATCACGGTTGTTCACTATACGTGGGTGCTCTTGAGTGTTTTTTGATATCCTACTGAAAATGCCAATAAGCATCACAGCATGACAGTCATTGAGTAATCAGACTAGCAATGTATAACTTTCACTGTTCCTTCTGCTCTTCAATAACTGTCGCATAAACTTTTGTGGAAGCACAAGTCAGGTTTAAACTGAATTATAGCATCAGCTTCAGTGCCTCTACTACAGATAATACTTTCATTCCTCTGTTCATTTTAAGGCCCCAAGAAAACTCCAGACTGCCCTGAGCTTGTGTGGATGCTACTCTTTTAACCTAGAGCTAAAAAAAGATCCTTCAACAACCTTGATGGAGAACTTCGAGGACATCGTCTGTCAGTGTCAGACCTGATTAATGGTTCAAAATCTCCTGCTCTGAAAATTCTTTACCAGCTTGGACGTAAGGTGTGGACAGAAAGAGCCCCTCTACTTTAATGCTGAAAGAGCTGCACTTTATCCGAAGACAGCAGGAGGAGGCACACTAAATAAAACCCTATCTACCCCAGTTGGGAACAACCATAAATCTACCACCAAAAACTGAACCAGAAAAATAAGAAATGGCCACTTGGAGATACTCCTTCCAATAAAATGTGTCAATGTTTGACTTTGAAACAAACTGAAAAAGTACAGAATCAAATGGAAGAACTGAAAATCAAATGTAGTTCATTATTTATCAAACTATGCAAGTAATTAAAACATTTTACAGTTAGCTTGATAAATTAGACTTATTAAACACTCACGATTAAAACTGTGTAGAGATAAATACACATGCCATCATTTGTGTTATTTTATAAAAGTTTTCTAACAGTCCTACACAAGGCCTCCTCACCATATACTGCTGCACCAACTACGTCTAGAGTTAGCTTCAGTCATAGCTTTAGCATTAGTTCATCTGAAAGGACAGTTAAAACAGACAGGTTTATTCCAACAGGCAGAAGGCAGCAAGAAAAAAAAGGAACAAGCCACAATCCAAAATCAGAATTCAGAATTAGGTCCAACAGGCAAACAAATCTGACTCATTGGACAGGAGAAATGAATCATGTAATCCAAGCAATTGAGGTCAAAGTCCGGTATGGCAGTTCAATGAGCAAACAGAACAAACAGAGCAAGCAAGAATCACAGTCAAGAAAAACAGGCAGTGGGATCAATAACTAGGACAAAACAACAGGTTTCTCGGTATGCCTGTAAGAACAATGACAACGCTATGCAATGGTTTACATGTAAAATCTCTGGATTGGAGCCTTGTTGTGGTCTGACATAACTCCATCTCTATGGCTCTCGATAACCAAATACCCCGACCAAGTGGACAACCACATGGGTGAGGACCAGCAGGGACCAGGAGAGCAGCCACAAATACAAGGACCCAGATTACGGGCATGGTGAAATTCCCAAATCGGTGTCTGGTCTAGGATGTTCCGATGCTGGTACCAAGACTGCTACTACTAACAACCCCCCATTTTAGGAATCTAATCAATTCTTTCATGACATAGGCTGTCTCCCCCCAACTTCCAGCAGGGGTGGTGGGGTTGGGTGCCATTTTCCAATTGATGCTATGAGGACAAGCAGCTTACCATGTGGAGTATCGTCTGAAATTGGTTCCTCTTGATTTACTTTTTCAATAGGTTCTAAATGTTTCCAGGGTACAGGTAGGTAGGAGAAGGGATGTGGGAGGTTGTGGTTCCCTTCTCTACCCTTCATTTGGTTTTACTACACTCCTTGCCTCTTTCAACTAATTGATTATTGCAGAGCCTTTGCAGGACTTGGCAGACTTGAGCTTGCTGTGTAGTGTTGTCAGGTGAGAAAACAAAAATATCATCTATGTATCACCATAAAACAGTCAATCATGTCTCTGAAAATCTCATCCATGATTGATAGAAAGATTTAAGAAATATCATAAGAAAATCCATACAGCATAACTAAGTATTCATAATGACCCAGTAGTAATAAGCATTGTTTTCCACTCATCTTCCTCCCATATACTAATAAGATTGTAAACACTACTGAAGGTAAAGTTTTGTAAAGAAGTAGTATAGTATTATGAAGCTGTTTCAGAATAGATGAAATCAGAGGGAGTGTATGTCTAAATTTGACTGTTACAGCACTTAATAGTCTATACAGGAATGAAGGCCGCCATCTTTCTTACTAAAAAAAAAAAAACCTGAAGCAGCTAGTCAAGTTGATGGGCATATAATACCTACCAGTTAGGCTTAATCACTGTAATTGTTAAGTGACTCAGTTTCTGGAAATGGGAAATTTGGAAGAAGTTCTATTGCACAGTCCCAGGGGCGGTGCAGGGGTAGTTCCATTGGGGCAAGTGTTACAAATACATCCATGAAGTCAAGAGCAATTTCCATGCAAGAGCTGGGGATAGTTGGGATTGTGAGCAACAAGCTAGGGATGGCCAAAAACAACAGAGTCTCTAGGCGATTTAAGAATCAAAAAGGAGAGGAATTCTTGAAATAGAATGTGGACAGAGCCACACTGGTGAGTGATGAGTCCTGTTCCTAGAGGTTGGCCATCCAGAGATCGTATGGGAAGAGGAGGAGATCATTTGTGTACAGACTTTCCTGAATTCTTCACTAGCTGTGGGTTGATGCTGCTCTGGAGTTAATTAGTGCAAAAAATTACAAGAGATTGGGCCCCCACTGAGAGTTTGACTGGAACAGTAAATTGTTTATGGGTGATGGAAAAATATACTAGACAGTCTTATTTTGCTCACAGCAGGAGATCTGCCTTGGGGACGATTGGGGCAGACAGCAACAGTATGACCTGGTTCACCAAAATACAGTCACAGGCTGCTGTAGAGTCCTCATGTGAAAGAGACGCCCTTCCCATGGGTTGCATGGGTTCGGGGTTTAGCACACGACTAGGGGTGACAGCAGGTGCACTGAAGACTTGCCCTACCAGTAAACAGACTGTCCTAGGTCGTTCCTGGAAGAGACGATCCATGGCAACTGCAGTTCGGATGAAGCCATCGAGATCCACAGCACAACAGCTTTGATTGAAGCTTATAGTTCAGCCCACATTGAGCAGAGCCAGGTTGTTCCACTCACTCCCAGCAGCTAAGGTCCAAAACATTAGTGCATAGTCTGCTACAGTTTGTGATCCTTGTCTGAGGTCATACAGTAAATCATGGACTGACTTCCCAGAGAGAGGATGATCAAACACTTGGCAAAAAAGATGAATAAGACATCTCGGCAATCCATGGGACAGTGTCCCTGGCTATTCCCGTCAGAAGCAGTCTTGTTTCAAAATTTCTCTGCCTGATGTTTAATGTACAGTGAACAATGCAAAAAAACCTTACAATGTTCTGGAGACATATCATAGGCAGTTCTGTAACTGAGTTGTGGCTAGCAAAGTTAGCCAAAGAGGCTTGAGCCAAAGCAGATAACAGGGGAGTCATGCCAGTGGCATGTTAAAGAAGTCATGACCTGCTGCAGCATGAGCACTGAGTGAGGCTGGCTAACCCTTGTTCCAGACAGTCCAGATGCACTCTAAATTTTGCAAGACCCATGGTGCAGCCAAGTATTCTGTCACAAACAGAACAGGGAAGACCCAAACGTGGGGTACAAAATACAGATTTTGTCAGAAGGTAGCAATAAAAAAACATGAACAAGCAACAATCCCAAACCAGAATTCATTAAGACAGGCAAACAAACCCGAATCACTGGACAGGAGAACTGAATCATATAATCCAAGCAATAGTGATCAAATTCTGGCATAAGGGGTAATCAAGAATCATTGAAAAACAGACAATGGGATCAATAACCAGGACAAAACAACTGTTACGGCGCCGACCGCGCCACGGCCCCCCGCGGCGCGGCGACGGCGCCGCAAACGGCAACGAGGTTTCATCCTCCTCCTCAGACCAGCACCCGTACCAACCTGGGAGGGCTCCGTACCCCCAGGAGTTCCAGAGAGTCATCGCGAGTCGGAGGGTTTTCCTTCACCGTGTTTTTATTTAGAAATCCACAAAGCATAAATACACCGTGTTACATCAATGTTACCATATTAACCTTATCGTCATTACCACATTAATGCCCGCACCCCGAACAGACAGACAAGGGAGACTATATACAGATACACAGGGACAGGGAGAACCA
>JBBPCX010000154.1:9392426-9411417 GCA_037974365.1 Hydrocynus forskahlii | reverse complement strand
GGCGGGAGCCTGCGTTGGAGCCGCAGAGACCCCCACCTCACTCAGCCTTTGCAGACCCCTCTCCAGGGCCTGCATTAGAACCTCCAGACGGTCGGGCTCGCTCCCCCGAGACGCCCCCAGCCAGCCGCTGGGAGGCGCGGGCACCTCGCAGACGGGGGGCCGCCTGCGAGGCGCTGGCACGGGTCTTACCGGCGTCTCGGGTGGCGGTGCGAGGGAGAACAGCTTCTCCGCTCGGGAGCCGAGCCGCTGGGACGCGCCACACGGCGCAACAACAGAGATGGCTCATTATGCAGGTGAGAACACTAAAAATGACTTTGCAACAACTGACATGTACACTGGGAGTATGTGTACCAATAAATTAGAGTCATGTGACTAGAATTCTTTTTGTGGAGATCCAGATGGGGTTATAGGAGTGGGGCTTTATTCAGGGGGGAGCAGTTCTCCACACTGGAGCCTATGGCACTGCAGGTGAAAAGGGGACATTTTTAAAACAATAGACATTAAGTTTTGCCAGTAACTGTGTCAATCATTTTAATCTTGTCTTTATTCTCATTTCAGTTCCCTGCTTGAGGTTTATTATACAAAATTTTTTTACATTTTTGAGAATTTTACAGATGTAATGAAATCCTTTACTTAATTACTTTAGAATAGGGTTAAAAATGAACATGTAAAATGTTATGAATGCAGGTTTTCTATAAACTTGGATTTTTGGATCTGTAGAGGAATGTCGAAAAGGATTAGTGTCAGCAGTATACTAGCCAGTGAGAGCTCAGATTACACACAGTATTTGTATAAATGCTGCAATCAGAACAGATGAAACTCCAAGAAGTCCAGTCTAGCATTTCTACCTTCTCTTTCTCCCCCTCACTAAACAGAGAGCTCATTTTGTGTGTGTGTGAATGTGCATTTGGTATGATAAAAATGTGTGTGAAAAAAAATAAACTGAGATATGTCTCTCAGCAAGTAATGAAGATAACAGATGTGGCTTGATGATCAATGAGTGCAACAGAGTGTGAGGGAAAAAAAGAAGTCTGGAGAATATAATAAATCAAAAAATGTCTTAACTTGCTAAAGCAAAGTAAGTGTCCCCATCTCTGCTATTACACAAGGTGACAGCCTGTTAAACTCTTATTTCATATTGCCCCTTTCCCATGACTTCACGCTTTTCATCAGCAGTATGTGACATGTTTACTCGTCTCCATCCTTCTTTGATGGATGATGACGGCATACTCGCGTAATGGGTGTTCCAGCATGGCAGAAAAGACTGATGACTACAAGGAGATCAAAACCACAGAAGCAGCAAAAGGTGGTCATTAAAGTAGCCTCATAGGGGTAGCACCTGAAAACATGATCTCACAGACAGTGGGAGTTTCCTGCTCAAAAAGCATTTAGGAGAACATAAGCTGTTTGAAGGAATTATGTGAGAGCTATTCACCAACATCTATCACTGATGCTCTTCTTGTGGCTCTTCTTCTGTTCGCCTCCTGTTAACTTTAGTAGACTAAGGTATCCCTGATTGTGAGGACTGATGATTGTTGATGTATCCCATTCTTCTCCAGCACACAAATGACACTCAAAATGTGTGTTTTGGTCCTGTAATGCCACAACATGGCACTTTTTAGTGTTTACCTAAAAGTTCCATGTCATATTTTTGTCTTTTGAATTCATTTTTATCTCTGTGGACCAGCAAGGCCACTTTCCAACCCGTCCTTTTCCCTTTAACAGGATGTTTAGTTACTTTATGACTGATCTATTTAAATAACCATTGTTCCAATTGGCTGGCCTGTATTATACCTCATTCAAAAAGCAACTGGGACTGAAACACTCCTTCAGACTTCAGAGTGGACAGAAGGGGGTAACCTGCCGTGATATCACAAAAAACAGTTCATTCAAAAAGAGACATTTCTGCAGCTTGTTTTCTTTATATGAACCAAATAGACAGGGAAGTTAATGTTATGTTTTCCATAATAAACATAAGAAAATCACATGATCTTGCCCTTTTCCATGATCTGGCCCTTGAACAATAAACATGTGAGAGAATGTGACCCATGAACAACATCTCATGCGACTGCAGACCCAAGCCGAAGGCGTTCATAAGACCAAAAAGGAAAAAAACAATGAAGAAAAAAAATCAAATTTTCATAATTTTCCCCTCATCCCATGTCTAGTCAATAAGCCTGTAAGCTATGAGCCAATAAAGACAGGGCTGGTATTCAAAAAGCAGTCATAAGAGGGACTTATCTTGGATTAGAATCCTCACTGTCACAACTGTCTAACTGTAAGACCTGATGCTAAACCGCACTCTCCTGATGTGGCTCGTGAAAACAGATCCAGCTGTCCAAGAGGGTGCATGCAGCATTCAGTTACAAGGTGAAATTTTGTCAATTTTATAGCTTTGTTCATTTTTATCACTCAGAGTAAGTCATACTGTGTCCACACCCATACATCTGCACCACCTTAATGAAGAGCTGGAAATGATTTGAGCATGTTGAGAGGAGCATTGGGTATGTCATTACAAAAAGGATTTATGTGACTATTGACTTCTGGACGACTACTGAGGGTTTATTAGTGATCTATGTCTCATATTATGGGTTTGTAACTGAAACAAGCAATGTGATGCTGTATTTTCTGAATTCAATGTCTCTCCAGACAATCTTGTTTTTCAAAGATTCAAAACCTGTTTAAGAGGTAAATCAGAGCTAAAACTGTTCAGCATACTGCAACCAGGTCAAGAAGGAGAAAAGGTGGAGAGAGTGCCAAAAAGATACAGAAATATGCTCTATTTTGGAAAAATAACATGATGAGCACTTTTTAGATGACAGTGTGATCTGGAATCCTCCAGATATTATTCAGCTGACAAAGCTTTAAAAACTAAACATTTTTAGCTTTACTTTATCTACTCTAAATGGGTGCAGAACTAAAGAACACAAGCGTTCAAATGTTATAACTTCACACATAAGTTGTCAGGACATCATAATTTTTATCATGTATACAAGATGGATAAACCAGGGCTTATGTCATTTTTAGAATGTGCATCTAAATTATTTGCTATAATGATTTGTAAACCTATACTAATGTTTTACCACTCATTATTTATTAGTGAACTGTAAACTGAAATATAAACAAATATATCAACAACTACAAATACTGTCATTTATAAACTTCTGTACATTTTCAAATTCTGATGAAACTCAAGATTTCTTTATAGCTCAATAAGGACATAAAGACAGACATTTGAATGCTGGAGAAGAGGTACAGTGTGTGTGGTCGTGGATGCCCCAGTTCCTTTTACTGATGGTGTAACAGGAGACAAACAGGAGTTGAAATGTAAGGTCAAACATGTATACATGCAAATTCCCATGCAGCCTACTTTAAATCAGCATCTAGCTTGCACGCCAGTGGCCAGCGGTCTTGCACAGATTGGAATAGCCTGTTACAGGCAGCAGCCCGGGGAGTTCTCTGACCTTGCCAGTGGTGCTTGTAGTCACAGGTGCGGGACAGGGCGATCATCATGGCACTGTAGAGGGGCAGGATCATGGCACAGAGGCGCCAGCTGCGTCCGCGCCCATTGTCCGTAAAGCACTGCAGCTTGCCTGCCAAGTAGAAGGAGGTGAACCCCAGGCCAGAGAAAGCAACTGTGTAAAGAGAAAGAAAAGAAGTGAGACAGATACGAGTGGCTGAGTAACAAATAGCAAGAGAGACAGAGATTATTGAAAAAGAAACACAGGGATTCAACCGACTACCTGAGGGACATAGCTATGCTAAATGGCTGTATATCTGAAGTGAATGCTGTGATTTCATTACAAAATGGTGACCCTGCTTTGTGCTTTTTGTGCTATAAGCCCAAAGGGTTTCAAATTCCAGTTCACAGACTGAGCTCTGAATCCAAGAATACAATGAAGCAGACTTTGGAGCTGTAATTGTTTTGTGTAGTCATAACTGTCTTTGAATCTAAAGAACATATACAGTATACTGTTTTTTGCAAAAAAAAAAAAAAAGCTATTGAAGATTTTTCATCCAGTTTCAGAATGGTGCTACTGTTTTCACCACAATGGGATAAAATAACTATCAGCACCTCACTGGCAATACAAAGTCCATATTTCTGGTTTTGTTACCTTTAACTTATTAAAAGCTGTGCCCAGAGAAAGGTAGTACATGTGCATGTCCATGCATGTCCAAAGAATGGGAGCTTTTCTGTGCTACTGTGTTTTCTATCACTATGTAAAAGAAACATTATGGTGCCAATGTTCTTAGACATAGAGTGATTCATTTCGTGTGCACAAATTTTGAACAGAATTCACATTCAGAACAGAAATAAAAAAATAAAAGGAGACTGTAATGTGTTGGTTAGTCAAGAAAGTAGTTTGCAGCATAAATTTAAAAAATCAACACATTCTATGCTACATTCTTAAACATCAATGTTGACCACAGCATTGAGAAATATAGTCTGAGTTCAGTATAAGGAAGAAATAGTCACCTATTTGACAAAAGGGATAAGGCCTGTGTTACGGGTGGACATGACACAGACCTAAGGCCTCAGAACAGAAGGATCCCCTCACTGAAGCAACAAATTGAGCTGAAGCAATTATGCACAGCTTGTGATCTCAGTAATTCATCACTTCATAGTAGTTACATTTCCCTCCCATTGATGTGCCTTTCTCCCTGGAAAGGCTAATTTGATGGGCAGATTTCCCAGGGTCCTTGCCTCTCTTCTCCCACAACCTGTTGCCCTGGAAACCTTATACAGTGGAGCAGGACCTCAAGAAGAGAGCATGGGGATTTAACAAGCTGGTTTTGGTTACCACTGTCCCTAGAGTTGGTCACTAAATTGTTTTAGACAAAATTCTTGAAACCACAAATAAATACAATCATCTAATACACCTAATAAGGCTTTCGAAAGGAATTCCAGGGAGTTCAAATGAATGTGTTTTCAGTAGTGATGCATCAGAAAAGTGACAAGTTCAAACTCTTAAAGATGGATCATTGTGTCATGGCTGGGTGCCATGCCCTCGGACACAAGAACTGAGTCTGGGCTCCCCAGCTGCTACTTTCATTTTGGTTTGTCCAATGTTTTGGATCGGTGTCACCTGCACTTTATATATGTGTGTCAAAGTTAATATGAAAATTGAAAAATGTAGTTAAATACAGGGCACTAAATTATGGATTGAAATGATCAGTTGTAATATGAGAACTGGACAAACAACAAGGACAATAATTTTTTCAGACAAAATAATTTCTAGTTGTCTATTTGATCAATTTCATGTTTTTAAAGGTCAAGTGACAGCAGACGGAATGCTTTTATGCTTTTTCAAAAAAGTCCTTAGGCATTTTTAAGTCAGAATAAAAGAAATACAAGTAAAATATAATCTAATTAAGTGTAAAGGGATTATTATCTAATGAGCTAATCTCTTGTATGAGATTAACAAATAGATAAAAGCCATTTTATTAAAAGTTCAATAACTTCTAGATCCACATTTAGATATCAGATCTACATCTTGGGTCTAATTTGCTCAGACTATCAACAGCAGCAGCTCAGTTGCTCTTGTTTGCTGCACATTTTCTGTTAATTTAACGATTGTGTTTACAATTGCAATGAAGCTCATTTACATTCCAGATCACACTTTTAGGTGTCGAGTGAGCAGCTCCAGTCATGGACAATTAATTTGGCTCAGGTCTGTGTGAAATAAATTCTGCACCCTATGGAGTGAAAGGAGCTGATTTAATTATTTGATGATGAAGGAAACGAAAGTGAAATACAGAGGTGGCTTGAACACATCAGTGAAAACGCTGCCTGTAACTGACAACCTGCAACTGCACAAAGAAGTGCTTTGATGTTGGTGTGAAATCCCTATAGCGTACTGATGCGATGTGAGGCATGGGAAAGCAGTCTGGATCACAAATAAACTTGACAGCGTAAACCAAAGCTTTATTCTCACATTACTGTATGTTTACAGAGATATGCACAAGCATGTTACGAAGCATAAAGGCAATGTAGCCCATAAGGTGAATCAGTAAACAGACTGAACTTTACAGTTATAAAATACATTGTTCCTTTAGTGTATTTCCAGTGTTATACATATTCTAGGTATGCTTTACTTACAACGATGTACCACTTTATTTCTAAACTCTCACCTGGCTGTGCAGCAGCCTTTATTTACCATGGACAATTTGGATTAGCTGTCCTCATGCTAAATGGTCATTTTCTGACCACAGAGCTGTTCTTGGCCTGGATATTATTTTAACCTATTAGCAACTCAGACATGTATATAAACCCAGCAACATTACTGTGCTTCATACACTTCATGCTGTTTGTTGAGAATGATCCACCACTCAAATAATATCTGATCAGCAGACCTTGGTAAGAAACTGATCGGAGACAACAGGAACAGAATGAGAAAACAAGCTTCCTATTATGTGGAGAGAGAGCATGTACACAGTGACAGAAAACCCTACAATAAATGAAGATTGAGCAATAGGGTCACTCTTTGTCTTCAGAACATCTATAACATCTTTAATCCTTGTCACAGTGCTGCCACACATGTCTGAACTGTTTGTAATGGGAAAAACTAATGGCCCTTTTCTCTAGAGCAAAACCCTTTTGTTCTTTGATGGATGAAGAAAATCTATTTCCCACCTTGTGCTCACAAAATTCCCAGTGAGATTTAGTTTAAATCTGTTCATTGATAGTTTTACCATGCGCTCAAAGACCTCCCCACAACACAGAAATGTGCAACACATGGCATGCACATGTGCCCTTTCACAAAACAATGGGAGGAGAGAGGAATGACAAGTGGATTATCAGCAGAAATGTGCTAGCCCCTTGCTAGGCCAGCAGTAGGGTAATTAGCAAACTAAGCAAACTTTGTTCAAAAGCCAGACTGTAATGTACATTAACCTAGAAATAATTGTTTTGGTTAGGTTAAGCTACAGGAGTAAAATTGCCCTGCTTTTTTGTTGAAGTGCACTTAGCCTGCTGTGCAGCAAGCTAAAGAAATAAAGTAACAAAGTTACATCAGCAGTCATAGATAACCAGTGGAGTAGTTAGCTACATAAAGGGCATTTTGATGTAGCAAACTAAATGTTGTTGTTTAGAGCTATACGGGTTTGAAAAGAAAATTGTGTTAGATCGCAAGGATATCCAGGCAAGTTCTGCTCCCAAAGTCTAAAATGATGCTGAGTCCATCCAAAGGGTCATCTTACAAACTTCACTGAGCACAAATAGTGATGGTACTGCCTTTAAAATGGTATTGAAAATTAAAAACACCATTGGACCAATATAGTGTTAACATGTTCTGCTGCAAACGTCTACTTTTATGTTGTCTCCATTTATTTCTTCTCTAATGGGTCACCTTACAATTTCACAACTAATTCACTAATCAGATCATTGATTCCCACCTCCTTCAGCTGGACCACTTTATGCTAATGCACATTCAGAACAGAATTATGATCACTAAAGGCTTGTTTTCTTAAACCAATAAATGATAGCTGAAGTGGTGTAAAATATTCTTCTCCATATACTTGATATTAATTATCAGCTTATCGCTTGAAGTTTAGTAAAATTTCAGCCAGGTTGAGTAACTTTTTGTAGTTATTACCGTACAGCAAATTAGCACAATAACTTTAACTCTGTAGGCATTACAGCACCATCGATTTTGATAAAACCTCCACTAAACATCCAGAAACTAGGAAGCACTTAAAAGGCCTACTGTGCAAAAGTGGCCTGTAAAACAAAAGGTCAATGCACTGCAAAAATCAGCCTACGCAATTGAAAGAAGTGCATGTTTTTTCCAAGTCAGGCAAACTTGAATTGTAATGTAGTTGAGTGATAAAACAGGGTGCCATCACAGGAGGCAAAAAAGGTGATACAACTGGTGTGTCAATTAAATGCAGAGTACCAAAACTGTGGTATTGTGCAGAAAGTCAGTTAGTCCTTTATCACACAGAGAGGAAACAGAGATTAGCCATGGATTAGCTGTCTCTGGGTAAAAAGAGTCTGCATCCCTGAGCAGAGCTGTGGGAGAGAAACAAAGGGAAAGGTGTGATGTTTTTCACTTCAGATAAGCGTGTAGAAGACTGAAGGCATTCTTTTTCGACAATGCTCTGGCATTCACAGTCAGTAGCTGCAGGCTCCTCAGCTCGCACAAAGCAGGCTGAGACACTGTGCCTGAAAGCCCAGGTCTTTGCTGATGAACGTGGCCTTATCAAAAAGGAATCAGGCCCAGAGAGCCAAAGTACATTTTTGGCTAGACAAAGCCCATTACCTTACACAGCTCTCCAATCTCCTTGGCAAAACTGCAAATTCAATAAGGTTGCGGCAGACATGCCGAGGTTCCCTTTCACAGTGGATTTCATAAAGCAGTGCTTCTCAGCCCTGATGCTAGAGGAGCCCTGGCCCTGAACATTTTAGTGTTATCCTGGCTGAAGCACACTCACTTTTACTAATCAGCTCATTAACAAGTCCTTCTAAAGTTGAACTGGATGTGTTAGAACAGAGAAAACACTAAACCAGGCATAACAGAAGTAGAGAAGTGAGACATTAACTTAATGTTCTGTGATTTCATAAGACTTCTGAAGGCGCGTTGTTGTAATTGTCAGCAGATCCTTTAACAAGTCCTATAACAGAGATTCAGCACCCATGGATCGGCTAGCTTGTACAGCCCATCCCACAGATCCTTGATCAGATTGAGCACTTTGGAGTCAAACATCTCAAATTCTAACACCGTCATCATGAAGTGGTGTATTTAATCTGCAACAATGTTTAGGTAGGTGATATGAGTCGAAGTAACAGCTATATAAATACACAGCAGAACATTCCCCAAAGTTGCTTGGATTTTCATATATGCCCATTTTTCCCACTTCCAAAACATCAACTTCAAAAACTGACTGTTCATTTGCTCACTGTTCACTGTTTACCCCAGCCCTTGGCAGGTGCCACTGTAATTACATAATCAGTGTTACTCACTTCACCTGTTAGTGGTTTTGGCTGTGGCTAGTGCCTGTCTTCCTGTCTGTGTTTTGACCCTTCCTGCATTTAGCACTATAAGTGGGGATTTGCATCCATGTGAGAGGATGACACATGCTGATACTTTCTCTCCCCCAATTTTTATGCTGAGGGTGACTGAAAGTGAACTACAGTTACATGTCCCAAACGTCTGCATAGGTCTTACAGACTTCTTAATTGGTTTTCAACATGTTTAAATCTCTTTCATGTTTTAAGTTATGTATCAGATTTCTATGTGGGTCTTTCGTGTTTTTTTGTCACCATGCTTCTAACTTCTTAATGGGTTTTGAGCATGCTTCAAGCTTCTTTATGGGTCTTTCATCAAAGTCTAAGTAAAAAGTCAGCTTATTTAAGGAGCACATTTTAAGTGCATTTGTCACACATAAACACACCATAGCAACAACCCCTGTTACCATAGCAACCACACTTCACATTTTGGGGCAGCTGGTGACCAGGTGAGGAACTGCCCCTGCGATCAGAAGGTCATGGGTTCGAATCCCTGGACTGAGGCATCACTGAGGTACCCTTGAGCAAGACACTGTCCCCACTCACTGCTCCCCAGGCATTCTGCTGGTGGCTGCCCACTTCTTTCCTTGGTGAATGCTGGGAAGAATTTCACACTGTTCACACTGTGGGCTGTGGTGTGTTCACGTGTGACTATAAGAGGCCACTTTACCTTACCACACAGTGTGAAATTTGTTCCCTTCATTTAATCCTTTCACCATATGAAGCAGTGGGCAGCCGGTGACACAGCTCCCTGGGAGCAGAGTGTGGGAATGGTACCTTGCTCACGGTTACCTCATTCCTGAAATTTTAACCCATGACCTTCCAATCACAGGGGCAACTCCCAAACCAGGCCACCAGCTGCCCAAAGGATGCAGCGTGATTTGGCCCCATTTCAAACCATGGATCTTTTGCATGCTAGGCAAATGCGATGACTACTGTACTATGGAAAAGGCTCTTTTAAATAAAAGGAGTTGAACAAAGTGTTGTACAAAGTAAAAGAAAAGACAAACAAATTAAAATCTGAAAACCTAAAAAACTGAAAAATTCAAAAGGACAATGACTTCAAACAGCAAAAATGTGTTTTTCAAAACTTAATGACTACTTGAGGATGATGCCAAGGTTTTTGACACGTAAATGAACAGATGCTGGAAGAACTGAAGTGAGTAGGAACTTCTGCTGTAAGGAAAGGAGTGCCAAAATAATAATCTCAGTCTTGTTTTCATTTAATTAACAGAAGTTTTGGCCATTCAATCTGCACTTACACCAAAGCAGGCCATCAGCTTCCTTACAGAGGATACAGAATCAGATCCAGAAGTTTTCAGCATGTTTTCCTCATGGGTCTTTTCCCATGCTTCATGCTGTTCCATGGTGTTTTGTTCATGCATCAAACAAATATTAACCATGTTGCAAACATCATGGGACCCTACCGCAGAAGTTCTCAAACTTAATATTCAAAGGTCCAAAACCAATTTCTAGGTAAGGTCAAAGGTCCGGGACAACAAGTGATAAGCAAATCCCTTTTATTAAATTTGCTTACCACATACAATCAAAAGAAACGGCGATGTTTGCCTATAACTGTTTGCTCATGAACCTAATCCACTCTCACTTTTGACAGTAAAGTGTAATTTGCACTGTAGTTTTATGAAAAGATTTAACAATAAACTTGATTAACTTAATTACTTTTATGCCTCAACAAATAAAGTGGCAACGGGACATAACACCTTCTTATAACACCTTCTCAGAACACGGGACTCTTATAATGACACAGGTATTTTGCTCACTCGTGCTCGCAGGACTGCACATGAATGCCCGTTAGCCTTAGCGGACTTGCTAATGTGGATGCAAAGCCTGAGAATTGAGGCGTGCCAACATTGTGTCATATGTGCGCTGACTGTCAATGTTGCTGCGGGTTAATCTAAAAAAACAATCTAAAATATGTTACATTTTACAAAACTAATAATTTACACTTAATTGCATTGCGTCAATGCATTCCTAATATGATGAGTGGACTGGATCCAGAATGACTTGGAGTTCGGTCCGGACTTTGAGAATTGTTGCCCTACCACCATGTATTTAATATCCATTGTAAATCCAAATGTTTAGGTTTCAATGCTTTTCTCAGCCATTTGAGACATTAAAATTTTGTTAAAATGTTAATATTTGGATTTACAGTGTAATGCCTTAGTCCTGATTCTTGTGACATTAATTTTTGTAGTTTTTTTCACACATTAATCTGGAACATAAGGAACTAGGCAGTTACTTGAATCCATTGCCAACTGCCACTGCAGGCCAATCTAACTAAGCTATCTCCCATTAAATCGGAGCTGTTCCAGTTATTTGCTGATATTCATGCAACAAGCGTAGAACCAGCATATTTACTGCTCTTCATACATATTTATAGAAATTTAAGGATTCTTGCAGCACAAAAAGGGAGCTAATGAGTTCATTGGGTCATTAAACAAGAATGTGATTGCTCATTAGTTCTCCGATTTGGCACAACGAAGTTAAGAAGTTTGAGAGCTGAAAACTGGGATGCATGGTTTGACACTTTTAATAAAGAAGCTCCATCTCATTCTCACAATCAGTTTGTTGATAGAATGCAGTCAGAGAAATGCTGAGTCTTGTTTGTCATGTTTGAGGCTTTGTACATTAGTACTTATTTGACATTCAAAGTAATCTCATTCTGAATCTGAATGAGCTTCCAAATGCTCTAACATTACCTCTAAGCAGTACCTCTATGCAGTTCAGAAGTTTACAAGGTTTATCCTTTGAATAAGAACATAAAAGCCATACATTTGGGGAAAATGGGTATTATACAGCTATTACATGATAGAAAATAAGGTTATAAGGACCCATGTTGCTCTTGCTACCCACATAAATGGTAGGGGCAAGTCCTTAATATTGCTCTCAATTTTGGAATAAAATTTGCAGAACTAATAATAAGCAGTACAGCTGATTACTGCTGGGTGAAGTATCAAAGTTTTAATATTTTCTTATTACTACAATACTTTTTATATAACAAAAGATTAACAGCTCAATACCCATACTTAAAATAAAATGGAAACAATTATACAACATTATCAACAATATTGAAATAGCAGTACAGGGAAGGGAAAGGTGAGGGCTGACTGGAGCTATGCTCACAGGCTTGTTTATCACTGTTTTTACTCCTAAAATCAAATATAACTCAGCGAAAATTAGTCTAAAACCCAGAATGCGCCGCTGGAGCTCTTTTTCCTACTGGAAGATGATGAAAATACAGAGGAACTGTGTTCAAATGTGGTTGTGCAGGACAAAGAGGCCCCACACTGGTATATCGCCCGATAATGGTCTACTAGTTAGAATCTCAAGAATCCCAAAACAAAAAGGGATGAGATAAACAGTCTTTTAATGTCAAACTTAAAGTTTGAACCTTGACCGTAGTCACATTGCTCTCACTGAAACATACCCTGACCCTGAGTCGTGGCTATCAATTTGGTGATCCTGCAAAGATTCTGGAGAACGGCTGGCTTTTTCTACACCCACACACACTCAACCACCATCACACACCGCAAACAACAATCACTTCACTCTACTTAATTACAACCAGGTGGACATGTCATTAGGTGCCTCGCAACCCCAAGAGAGTGCTAGTAAAGCTCTCTCTCTTCACCTGGGTTGCCTAGGCACCTAACCACCACTCATACCCCATACAACCTTCCACACCTATGCCCAGAGCTGACTGCCTCCCAATAAACCCGGGACAGGCTGCGTTGGAGGTGTGGTCGAGACGGACCAGATGTGACAGTACCCCCCTCCCTAGGACCGGCTTACAGGGAGGGGTGAGGGGCAACCCTGACCCTCCTCAAAGCCGTATGAAGACGTCCACGGTGACCGGGAACTTCCCTTGCTCTCGGACCCAGTGGAGGACGCCCCCCCAGCATGAGGAGCCAGGCGCTCCACCCGGCTCCAGTGGAAGTCATCAGTCAGCTCTTTGCTCAGTAC
The DNA here is from genome assembly GCA_037974365.1 of Hydrocynus forskahlii. Taxonomy (NCBI): domain Eukaryota; kingdom Metazoa; phylum Chordata; class Actinopteri; order Characiformes; family Alestidae; genus Hydrocynus; species Hydrocynus forskahlii. The sequence continues at coordinate 9,398,426 of JBBPCX010000154.1, read as the reverse complement.
CTCCCTGGCCGGAACCCAGCTCCTCTCCTCTGGACTGTACCCCTCCCAGTCCACTTAGTACTGGAGGCCCACTCAACGCCTTCGAGAGTCTAAGAGTTGGCTGACTCTGTAAGCCGGGGCTCCCTCAACCTCGATCACCACGGGGAGAGTAGGCACCACTTCTCCCCTGTCCAACAGTCCTGCTATAGCTGGCCTGAGGAGAGAGACAAGGAAGATGGGATGAACTCGCATGTGAGATGGTAATTTAAGTTTGTATGTGACAGGGTTCACTTGTCCTATCACTTCATAATGGCCTATGTACCTGGGAAACAACTTACTTGAGGGTCGTTTCAAATGGAGGTTTCCTGCCCTGTATACTGGCGCCTCCCTCCGATGCTTATCTGCATACTTCTTGAATCACCCAACGCCCTGCTGATGGACGTCTGTGCTCCTTCCCATACCCGCTCAGCCCTCCGTTACCAGCGATCAACCTTGGGCACGTCCGAGTTGACGCCCAAGCAAAACAAAAAGGGGGTTGACGCCCAAGCAAACACTCAAAGGGCATTAGGCTGGTCGCGGAGTGGCACAAAGAGTTTTGGGCATACTCCGCCCAGCCAAGGAACTCTGCCAAGTCGTGCTGTTGAGCATGGCAGTACGCCCGGAGGAAACGACTCAGTTCTTGTATCAACCTTTCAGCCTGACCGTTGGATTCTGGGTGATACCCGGAGGTCAGGCTAACAGTGGTCCCCATTTTCTTAAAGAATGCAGCCCAAAGGCAGGAAACGAACTGGGGACCACGGTCGGAGAGGACACCTAAAGCCTTTTGACCCTCTATAAATACAAAACATGCAAAACATAATTAACAGAAACAGTTTTGCAGATAATCTGATGACTCCTTATGAGACTCTGGCTTTCAGCCAGATTTATTTCACTCTTTTCAGACTCATTTTGGCTTTTTAAGATCTATCAGCAACGTTACAAATAGTGCTGTACTTTCAATAGATTGTTTAAATACTGAACATCCTTAAAATTCACTACAGCAAAACCAAAGCCCAACTCCTATTTTTAATGACTTAATTAAGTAACTAATTAAGTCCAGCTGTCCAGCAGACCAACAGACTTCTAATGAGTTGTACACAAAATCAGAACAGCTGGTACCAGCTGAGTGAATCATTGAGAATCATGACCATAATATTGCTTCGTTCTGCTCGCTGAAAGTGAGTCATGAAATGAATTTGAGTTTTTTTTCCTATACAAACTTCTCTAAAGCCATTAGAGGCTGGATCAGCTCATTGCCTTTGGTTATAGACACAATGAACAAGGTGGATATGAACAGCATTGCAATGTTACGCCCAACAGCAAAAAGTCCAAAAACCATCTTGACACAGCCTCTGTCAAGACATTAAGCCTTGTCAGATGAGCCAGTTACAAGGATTACTGTCCATCATAGGGCAGACACACAAACAAATTTATGATTATTAACCCAATCATTGATCTATAATATTACAGGGCAATCAGGACAAATGCAGCAGTTTTTGTGTGCATGAAACATATTAAAATCTATACTGTTTACACATGCAAATTATCACAGGCCTCTCAACATTTTGAACACAAGTCTCTACCTAGGAAGTTTTCCTAGAACAATGAAATAAAGCTGTACAAAGCAAATAAAGCTTGCAACAAAGAAATAAATATCACGTCCCTCCATGTAGGTCGGTCACACAGAAACTAAATACAAATCCCCAAACCCCACAAACCAATCACAAAACAGAAACACTTCTCTTGAGCACACCGGCAGCTGCAACAAATAATAAACTAAACCCAGTGTGCTCAAGAAATAACCCACACAAAAAAAACCCTGGCAGCCTCTAGCGGCCACCCACAGTCACTGTCCCCAGGCGTAGGCAGACTTCCTTTTTAGATTTTTCATTTAAACAAAACAAACTGGCACCAGGGCCATAAACAAAACTCGAAACAAAATGAGAATGGAGAACATATAAAGCCATTCAGTATGACGGTGGACTGACACCCAGGTCCTACACAAATTCTCTGAGCATACCGGTCAGCTGAAACACATTATAGAAACATATCTAAGACCAGTGTGCTCAGCCATCATAATAAAAGTCCCCAAAACAAAAAGAACTGAGAAGGACGGTCTCTAGAGGCCTCCAAGCTTTATAGTACTGTGCAGAGACCACCCTTTCATTTAATTTCCAGTCAGGGACATTTTCATGCTGATGATCATGAAGCTATTCATGTTACAATGTCAGAAACAAGCAAAACACTTAAGTTTTAAGAACTATGTAATGAAATGTGATACTAAATTGGCCAGTATTTAGTGTTTTCATTCTTTGCCTATATTACAGCTTCCCTTCAAAGAGACTTGCTCTATGCTCTTCTATTGAAGTCTGAAGGATGTTTTCCTGCTTCCTGCAAACACCTCTAAAGCTCAGAATTAAAATTTGGCTGGGTTCTGTTTTTCATGATTGAAGTAATCCCAACTTCATTAGTCCCAATTTATACTCATCAGCCAATAAAATCTCTTTCAACATCTCAGTCCTTTCCTTTTCTAACTAACAGCTTCTTGACAGCAACACATCCTTGCAGATCCACAGTGCAAAGTCATCTTTTCAAGTACAGGATGAACAGGAATATGTGTGTATTTTTTATGGATCTGAAGCAAGAGCGGAGCTTGATTTGATAAAAACATAAAAACATTAAGGGCTGTTGATCTGATGGGGGCAATTTTGGTCTTCAGTACTTTGCACAATTCCTATACTTCCATTTCCTTACTAGCCCTTATGTTTTCGAACCATAGTTTTGGAAATATTCTCTTCTTTTCCACTAACTTTCTTACTTTTTTATTTTCTATCTTATCTACCTAGAAATATCACCTTTAACTGTTTTAGATACACATGATCGGGAAATATGCAAAGTAGCTGAAACGTGTTAGGGTAGTTGTTGGTGTGAACTTAACTGAGCAGGCTGGACTTTATCGTCACTCTTGTAAAATGGATTTCAGACTTTCTGATTGAAAGGCCTTATTCCCACCCATTATACAGACTCTTCTCTCTTCTACTGAGCGGCAAACGGTACTGAAGCTTTGGTTCTGCAAGACTGTGTCACAGTTTCATACCACAGGCTATCAGAACTCTGAATGCACGTAAATGTCTAGTCCCTGTCCAACCAACTGTCATTCCAGTGAACTACCTCACATTATACTTTATTCACTTCTCAAATTACACTCCAGATTTTCAACAGCACCTGCACTTTACCTTCTGTTTACTGCCACAGCCACATTCATGTCCAGTAATTTAATTTAGCACTCACTCCGTGTGGTTTAATGCTGCTAACTGCCTCTTGTGCAATGTCATATTTATGGTGCAACATTAGTTACTGTGGAAGGTTTACATCTTATTCTCACTAGATCATTACATTGTTGCATTTTCTATCTGTTGTTGTGGCAATGTCGTAACTTGCACTTTTTTGATGTTACTGCTTGTTGCACTGTGGCCCATGGAGAAATGCCTCGTCACACTATGTACATGTACACAGCTGCAGATGGCAATGAAGTAGCCTCGAATCTTGAACCTATACCTCTGACAGATATTATATATGTTAGAGTTTGTTAGAGTTTTTACAGTTTTTGTTTGATTTTTGATGACTGTATTCCTGTACACGTTGCTGAAAAATGAATAACTTGTTCGCAGTGGCCATTTTGTTTTAAATGGCCTTTTTAATCTCTGCTTTATGCCCAGTACTCTATACAACCAAGCTCATAAAACATCTCTCTAATTTTGTGAAAAGCAATAGGACATTATAGCGTTTATCAGGAACTCAGTAATGCCAATGTTGAAAGATCAACAGGGTTTTAGTATAAAAACATGATACAGAATGTTAGCAATGTCTGTAATCCATACTTTTAGCCAATGAGGTAAGGAAGTAAACAATCTCCCCCTAGAGTTATTTTATTATCACGAGTCTCCACATGAGATTTTCTATTGTCATACAGTCTCAAATTTATGTTGAATACTTCCAGCAGCTTGGCCAGTTAATTTGAGGTGACCCAAACACCTGCTGCCAGGGTGGTTGTATAGAACCCCAGTTAGTTTCACTGGACAGGCAAACACTGAGAAGTCAAGACCCTTCCGTATTGGTCCAACCAAAGACAATGTTAACAAACAGTCAAATGTGAAAATGTCTGACAAAATGTTATTTTAACAAAATAAGTAAAATACTTATAATAGAGTATAATAAGGTAATTTAGGCCAATTCTTTAAATAAAGGCAAAATGTAAAAATTTGTTCTGACATTGTGATATGTGATACTTAGTGGCGTTATATAATTTGTAAAAGATATATGCTTATTTTAGAGAACACAGCACTCCAGTATGAGAAATGTAAATACATGCCCATACTGGTCCACTTCTTGGCTAACCAGAGTGTCTTGAAAATCACTCATTTGTTTTTGACAGCACTTGTGCCAAATTACTCAACTCCTGGATTTTTTACAGCTGTTCATGGCCTAAGTGAATTTAGGCCAAGAAGTCTCTGGTGCAGCTTTTTGGGTGCAGGGAAGGATTTCTCTCTCTGTCAACAACACAGCAAAAAGCTATTTCACTGAATAAGAAAACAAAAGAATAGCAGACTAACACAGAGCTGACAGTAATAACTTCTGATTGGGCGTTTAATTTCAAGTTTCTCTTTTCATTCAGGATGCAGAGGTTATTTATTTGACCTGACACAAAGAGAAATTTGAGGGTTGAAAACAGAGTGAGTGCAAATGCATTTGTTTTGAAGCACTGATGTTTGGAAGATGAAAAGGACTGAATAATATCCAGGCAATTTCAACTATGCAAGGCACACCTGGGACTAGTGCTTGCGTTCCTCATTCCATTGAGCGGATCTTGGTCCACACAGAGCATTCACACGTCAGATTAATGTCTTGCTCAACCAACTCTGTTTTCTCAGAGAGGCTCAGAGGAGAGAAACAAATTGTTATCTTACCAGACAGTTAAACTATTCCCTGTATCCCGTTATTCCAGTATACTGATTTTACTTCATTTAAATGTGTACAGTATTTACAAATGAATAACTTGTTACACAAACACAATTATTGAACAAAATAACTCAAATGCAAGTCAATTTTTTTGTTATTTTATTCATGTGGAATTTTTATTCATGCACATTTGAATCAAATGAATACAATGCATTGCTTTCTTCAGTGAACCCTTCTGATGAACTCTGTAACACTACCATAATCTTCTTTAGACGAGATGAAGACTACAGCACAGTAAATGTCATTACATTACTCCGATTACAGTAATTCATGAGGTTCTACATTTATTGATTTGATGGGACACTTGCCAAACTACATGCATGATTATTATTGAGCTTATAATGAAAAACACAGAAGCACTTTAAAGTAAACTGAGTGTAAATTCTATATAGAGAAAATGTGAATACCACTTTACAATAAGACTACCTTTAGAAAATGTAAATTCAAAGTACATTTATTTACTAATGGTGATTAATTAGGTTATGAACACCTTGAAATCATTAAAACACCAAAGTAGCGGGGGCGCTAGTGTGCGAGCGTATGGAGTAGACGTGTGTTAGCACAGCTCCTCTCCGCGATACTAATAATTTAGTATTACATACCAGATATAAAAAAAATTGGAGCCAGTCAACCAATTATACCTCTCTGAATCTCTGATTGACATAAATAAGTTGTAATGTTAGTCATGCCTAAGGCAATTCAGTCTAAACTTGCAGCTAGCCATAAAACTAAAGAGGCTAATGTTAGCTCTCCCTCTGTGGCTAGCAAATCAACCTGCTCGGAGCCTTCTCACTCAGCGGACATGCCACTGGCCATGTGCAAAGAGCTTTGTAAAGAGATGTCAGAGGCCATTCTTCGCGGCATTAACGAACGTTTCAATGCATTCGAGGTAAAATTTCAGTCTCTTTTGACTTCACAAGCCGACTTGGAGTCTCGGGTGGTTACTCAAGAGCAAGCTATCAG
>JBBPCX010000154.1:9371144-9384603 GCA_037974365.1 Hydrocynus forskahlii | reverse complement strand
TGTTGTGTTGTTACAGTAGTTTATAGCTGCATTAATGGATTGTTACAGTATTGTATTGTTACAGTACTGCATTGTTACAATAGTGGTGTATGGTTACACTACTGTAGTGTTATAGTAGTGGTGTATAATTACAGTAGTGTATAGTTACAGAAGTAGTGTAAAATTACAGTAGTGTATAGTTAAAGTAGTGTAGAGTTACAGTGGTGGTGTTTAGTTACAGTAGTGTATAGTTACAGTAATGTACAGTTACAGTAGTGTATTGTTAGAGTTCTGTATTGTTACAGTAGTGGTGTATAGTTACAGTAGTGTATAGTTATAGTAGTGTATAGTTACAGGAATAGTGTATAGTTACAGTAATGTATTGTGACTGTAATGTATAGCTACAGTATTTATGTATAGTTACAATAATGAATAGTTACCGTTGTGGTGTATCTTACAGTGATTTATAGTGACTAAAAAAGCAGGGTATAATTATCGTAGTAGCCGTATTTTCACCTTACAGTCTTTTTTCACTCGGCTCTAACCATTCTGCCAGTGGTAAGGAAATCAGCTCGGATATTTGTAATGAACAGAACATATAAAATAAAATATTTTCCCTGTAACACCCCCCGTAATGAAGACACTGTCGGTTGTCTGTGTGTGAAATGCGACAGTGTTGAGCTGCTAGTGAGCAATGGGGAGTAAAACACTAGTGAGCAATGGGGACAAACTAAATTCACAATGTTCCAGAAAGATGGCCATGCATTTCTTCATTTCCAGCACTGTACAATTGACACAATAAAATGATAATTTAAACAAACTATAAATCAAAACCTATATATGTATATATTGTGATTTTGTATACATATATTGGGATTTTACATATACATATATTGTGATTTTGTCAAATTCTTGAAAGAAAAAAAATGTCTGAATAAAAATGTCTGAATGAAAACAATGTTTATTTTCCCCATAGAGAAAAACAACATCAGATATCCTCATTTGGGCATGTTGTGGACGGAATGACTAGTCTCAGAGATTTGTTGCTGATTGTAGATGTTGTGAAACCTCTGTAAAAAAAAAAAGGTCCACCAAATGGTTGTAGGATCATTTCTTAACTGTTAAACCTTAACATGTACAGCAGAGAAAATGTTAAATGTTAAATCATTTAGTTTGAGCTTATACGTTCAGATCTACAGTCACAGAAACATCATTCAGTTTCACCTCTACAGGATGACGAAGGTCAGACACTTTTATCATAAAAAGGTGTTCTATTATCCCAGAGTGTTTAACTTCTTGTTTCAAGGAGCGTTAATCGATCATTCATACAAATGTATGACAACAAAACCGAGACTCACATGACTGTTACTTTCAGCACCGAAACATTAAAAAAATGCAGCTTTTGCAGGTCAGGAGATTCAGGAGTGACTTTATCACAGTTAAAACTGAAAGTGTTGAGAATTTTGTGCAGCATGAACTGTTGGTTTGGTTTTAGGAACTAAAATCGAATTCTGTTGTTTTGTGCATGCTGTGGTGTGGCCACTAGGGGGCTTGAATCAGAAGAGGGTTAAACTTAATAGTAATTCAGAAGAAAAGAAAATATTCCTCATCAGGGTCTCGCTCTCCTGCCTGCTCTGAAGATTTACGGTCCGAGCGTGAGGTCGTCCTGACCGACAGAGCAGTCTGGCAGGTACGGCTTAAAACCGATCCAAATACGCAGCTTGCCCCCCCCCACCGAGCCAGGATCAATGCAACATGAAATATTCAGGCCTAAAGTGTGGTGTGGTTCTCCAAAAGGCCAGTCGTTTACGGCTTAATTAGTTATTAGTGCCAGAACGCTTGCCGGGATGTTTTCCATGAATAATACAGGACGTTTTGAAGGTCATTAAAAGGAAGGCATTTTAGCGTGAGGCGGGGAAAGCCGCGCGAGCGGCGTGCCAAACGCTCGCAGATTAACAACGCCACCGCCGAACAGCCCCCGGCGTGCGGGCACCACCACGGGCGCGGCGCCGGTAATTTGTCAAGCACTCTAGCAGGGCCATCTGTGGCACAGACTGACAAATGTCCCCCTCTTTTGTCATAAGGACACATGTCTTACAAGCGCTGAATTAATGCGCCTTTTGCGGCGCATTTATTTGTCACCCAGGTATTTATCTGCATTCTGTCTGGAATCGCTCACACTGTATTACCTCCGCCCTGACAAGACTGGAGATGGGTTCAACGTCCCAATGGGACGTCCCATGCATTGTCCTTTGGACAAACCCAGATGAAGATTCTGCAGTCTTTTCTTTCTCCAATCAGAAATAAATCATCATCTTATCTGGAGATTACTGAGTCTGACTTGTTTCTCCTAAACCCCCTTTAAGAGAAATAAGGAGCAACCAATTCAGAATCTCAGTTTCCTTTCTTTAACAATTTTATAGATTAAAACTGTCTGACTTTGGTAGTTGCGACTTGACTTTGAAGACAAATTTCAGACTCTTTTGTAAAGACGACCAGGTTTTCTTTTGGTTTATCTGATCTAAGATCTGCCCATAAAGAACAAAAATTAACACATTTTTTATTTTAGGTCTTAAAAAAAAAGTTCTCTTTGGAGAACTTTTAAGATAGTCTCCGCCCACAAGTGGGTGGGGAAATCCTGCAGAGGAAGGGACTCCGTAGAGCAAAGTGCCTACAGCTAAAGGAGTTCCAACCACTCAGCATTCAGCACCACCAGTATACTGATCATCTGGAATCATCTGCTCCTGTTTCTTCACTGGTTCAGGACTTCAGTTAGATGCTCTTTGTTCTGCTTGAATAATTCTCTGTGTGGTTTAATGGACAGGGTACAGTAACAGAATCTTATTCTCAGAGAAGAAGAGTAGGAATGGAAGGGAAACCAAAACAGGATCCGTGTTTTTCCAAAGCGAGGGAGATAAAGCAATTCGCTCCGTTTAGTTCTAATGAAGCTGAAATTGAAAAAATGCTAATAAAGATTAAGGGCCATTGGATGATTGTGCAGACCTGTAAACAAGCGGCATGTTCGTGCTCCTGATTGCACTCTCGGGGCTGGATGAAGATTGCTCTCTGCTCTTTTCCCCTTTGCAGGATATTCATAATTGATTTCAATCCGGCCAGCAGACAATATTTCTATTTTAAGATAATTTGGGATGCATGATTTTCGACGCCAGCCACTCTGCGTCCTCGCTCCGAGCCCCGGATCGAGAATGTATTCATCCATAAATATTGATATTCCCCGTGAATCATCTGCTCCATGCCTCTTGTGTCCCACGCACGAGAGAAAGAGAAAAAAAATAAAATGAAATAACAACACGTCGTGAAGGCAGCAAAATTACAAGAGCAAACTGGATAAGGTGACCATAAATGTACACCTGCTGATCCAGCATTTATTCACTTTTAGGCAAAAAAAAGGCTTCCACTCTAGTGGGAAGGGCTCTGGAACATTGCTGTGAATTTGATTGTATGAGAGCATTAGTGAGGTCAGGTAGTGATGTTGGAACATTACTGTGAAGATTTGATTGTATGAGAGCATTAGTGTGGTCAGGTGCTGATGTTGGAACATTGCTGTAAGGATTTGATTGCAGCCCTGAGAGCATTAGTGAGGTCAGGTACTGATGCTGAAACGTTGTGAGAATTTGATTGTATGAGAACATTAGTGTGATCAGGTACTGATGCTGGAACATTGCTGTAAGGATTTGACTGCAAGAGAGCATTAGTGAGGTCAGGTACTGTAATGGAACATTGCTGTAAGGATTGCAGGCCAGAGAGCATTAGTGAGGTCAGGTACTGATGTTGGATGATGTTCTAGATCCCAGAGGTTCTGGATGGAGCGCCATCACTCTAGAGACTCCTCAGTTCAACACTGGGGGGGGGGGGGGAGTTGTGACGACCTCAGGGTCATGTGTGGCCGCTCCAGAGCATCTCTTTCTATCAGTCTGTGCTTTTCTATAAAGAGTTTACCAAGTCAGCAATCAACACACAAAAGGACCGTCTGAGTACTGTATTTTCATTCACAAATCATGTACATTTGTGTATTAATGAACAAATTAACATGCATTCATGCATAAGTTTAAATACCCCCCATTCAAATGTCCTGTTTTGTTGATTTGCCACATGAAGCCACATGCTTACCATGTATGGAGAATACACTTATACATGGCATTGTTTTTACATATCAGAAATCCCCTCCTTAATCCCGTCCTCTCACAGAGAGCTCCACTTCCACAAGCTGGTCCAATTAACTATGAGTAACATGGACACAAACACAAGCACACACAGGGCAGATTTTAAGGAGTTACAAAGGACAAATCCGATGCAGGAAATGGTGGGACAGGTATAAAAGACATCTCCAACATGAAAGGCTGTATAGTGAAAGGCAGCAGTAATGGACATTGCACGTTGTTGCTTGTTGTTGGTTCTTCGTGGCTCCAGCGATTAGGGAGGATATGAGCTGCTGTCCTGGAGAGGCCTCTTCAAATAAATTGCTGTCAAATAAAAGGACTGAGGACGTTTACCAGTACAGCGTCACTCTGGTTGAGGTCATCTTAGGATGCTCTTGACCTCGACCTGCTATAATGGTGGTCCATCATATTTACCAAATGGGTCATTGTAAAGATCCTTGCTAAGCAAGTCATAAAATAGACTGGCAACACCAAAGTGACTCTCAGGGGAGCATTTAGGGCAGCCGAGTCCAAGTCTCATATCGCAGAGCAAACAGAAGCGGGACTCCATCAAAACTGGACGGCAGGATTTGAGCAGGACAAAGAGCCATTTTGATTAAACCTCAGATCTCAGAGTGTATCAGTAAACTCTGATGATAGTAAATATATAAAACATAAAACAGCATAAATATTATAAAAGAACGAGAGAGGGTGTGTATAAATGTGCTGGGGTCCTCGAGTTACAACAGTCTCGACATACAGCATTTCAAGTTTAGTGAGTATGTGGACTGGCATGAACTATATATTTTATGTATTTGTACACAGACATACACACACAGACACATACACATATTAAGCAATTTTCTCCGGGATCAATAAAGTTTTCTGATTCTGATTTCTAATTCTGATATGTATGTATACATATATGCACACATAAATACACTCTTCTCACTTTACTCTATGCAATATTAATTATGGATATGAGTTTGGATAAAGGCACGCAGGTTTGGTTTATTTCTCAGTTGTGAAAAAGCAAGGATTCCGATTTGGTTTCACTTTCATTCTTTCTTATTTTCTCCCAGAATAAAATGCTATAACTGTACCCTTACATCGTCTTATTTGACTTAGCTTAGTGTCTCCAGTCCACAGGAGCTGTGGGGAGATTTAGTTGTTTTTTTTTCTCATATTGATGTAAGTTATGACCTTTTCCCGGCATCGGCATGAGAATACGGCACGGAATAAAGAGCTTTAGTCTTAAGACCGGCCGTCTAAAAACAGTCTCTTTTTTAATAATGACATCAATACGCTGCCAGCTTATTTTATCTCCCTCGCCTTGGCGACACGACCCTAACCTTTCGGCACCGAGGCAGACTCGCTGCGCTTGTGCCTTGTTATCATGTAAGACAAAGCCGTACCAGATGTACAATTCTGTGCAAAAGTCTTGAGCCCCCCTCATCTCTTCACATTTCTCTTCCAGAGATCCAGAGTTTCTTGTATGTTAATGTGGTCTTGAGGAACAGTTCTCCAGGCTTCCTGAAGGACTTTAAAAGACTCTCATTTTCAGTCCAGTCCCTGAACCTGAGCAGTTTCAGAGGAATGTTTTTGTTTTTCAAGACACACAGACGCCCAGACAGTCATGTGTATTATTTATGTCTATCTATCAGTCAAGCTATCTATCTTTAATCTATCTATCAGTCAAGCAAATTATCTGTCTGTCTAGCTATTTATCAAGTTTAAGTTCAAGTTTATTTATATAGCACATTATCATACACAAAATGTCATTCAATGTGCTTTACAAGAATATGATATAAAATAATAAAACAAAATAGAATAAAAATAGAATAAAAGAATGAAGAAACAAAGAAACAAATGACTACATAAAAGTAGGACAGCATAGAGGATAAACACCATTTCACCAGGTTTAGTTTCAGATCTTTTCTCCACTAGCTGAGCAGCTCTTGCAGATCTAAGACACCCACCAGGATCCTCTATGCTGTCCAACCAGCTGCCCATCAGAATCAGATGTGCACCAACTGCAGGTTTAAAAAGCTGCTAAAACTGCACTATTCTCCTCCACCTTCTGCACTTCTATTTTACTTTTAAACACCAAACATGGATTTAGGACCCAAACCATTGATCTATCCAGCTAAACTAAACTATCAGTCTAAAAATCAATGCCTTTCCATACACCCCCCTACACAGCAGGCACCTATAAGGAGAATTTAAGTCTGTACTCCCTTCTGAATGAGGCAAAAATCAAGGCATCCAATCAGAACAGTGCTCATTTACATACATCAGTATTAAAGGCACAGTAACAGAGACAGCCTGTTTAATTCTGCGGGATTTAAGGAGCCTGGAAAATGATGTAGAAATGAACTGATGAGCTGGTTCAACACAAAACAGCATAAATATTATAAAAGAACAAGAGAGGGTGTGTATAAATGTATAAACCCCATTTAAATAGACAGGCTCTGGTTTTTAAAAAGAACTTTAATCAGAAGTAAATGCCCCCAACTCTCTCTAATGCTCTGTTTCTTTCACATCGTGTCCTGAGGGCAGAGGTAACACACATTTCCTGATAAACTCTGATTTCAGTAAATATAAACGGTGTAAAACAGTCTAAAACCGGTGTTTACCCTCAGAACTCAGTGTATCAGTAAACTCTGATTTCAGTAAATATAAATGGTGTAAAACAGTCTAAAACCGGTGTTTACCCTCAGAACTCAATGTATCAGTAAACTCTGATTTCAGTAAATATAAACAGAGTAAAACAGTCTAGAACCGGTGTTTACCCTCAGAACTCAGGGTCATGTGAGGCCGCAGAGCCTGTTCTACTGGCCAGTGCTTTTCTATTAAGTGCAATGAATCAAATTCCAGTTTTCTACCAAAGCGTAAAGCCTTGTAGTCCTGCCTCTGAGCTGTCCTTTGATTTCTGATCATGCACCAGAGGGCGGGGTTAAATAATAATAACCACCTTAACCCTCACACCACCTCCACCAGTCCCTGCTCAGCTAAATCAGAGACCCTCCCTGATACAGAGCTTCACATGGTATGGAAAGAGAGAATGTTCGCATTCACACTAAGGGTAAATTCACCCCCTTAGGAGAGCCGTCTGGATACTTTTGGACAGTGTAGCTTGTTTTGATGTTCACGTAGGACCTCAGACGTCAGCCAGTCCAGCGCTTGTTTACAGAAAGGAACCTCAGTGTTTATTCACATTAAAACTGTTCCTTTAAAACAGTGAAGGACCCTGCAGACATCAGCTTTAATCAAAACGGAGAGGTTGTACAGCAGTCATTGTCCCAGTTATTGGTCATTTGATTAATATTAATGGTGTTTATTATTGGTACTTATTACACCGCAGGGAAGTTAAAGCACTGATTGGATTTCTGAAGGTTGTTTATGGTCATTTAAGGCTTCTTACTGGTTTCACGCTGCACTGAAGTGGTGACGGTTCGGCTCCTGGACTGTTAGACAGTCTGGTCAATTATTTTCTTGCAGTTGCCATTCAGAGCCAGAGCTGCTATAAAAAAGAGTGACACTTTATTTAAGCCTGAAGAGCGCAGCTCAGGAATTTAAGGGCGGCAGGTAGAACACCTGTGGTGGAGCGCCCAAAAACTCATAGTCATCATTAACTCGTTTGCTAAGTTGGTTCCAACGATACAGTGATTGGTTGAGTTCTGCATGCGTCATTTTCTTTTTCACAATAACGACATCACTCCGCTGGTTGCTAAGTAACAACTGTCCTTCTGCTGCAGCTGGTCATTAGTGATGTTCTACTTTAGCAGCCAGAATGGAAAGTGAAGCCCTCAGAGAACTTTATGAAGACACTGAAGACATTTATTTCACACTGCAGTTTTTCAGTCCAACTCTGAGAAAGAGTGCGACAGCAGCCCCACATCGCTTCCCCCAACCTGCCCCCCCCACATCGCATCCTCCAAACCACACCCGCATCACACCCCCAAAACTAACCCCCCCCATGCATCCCCAAACCCAGTGTTTTTTTTGGGTCAGTTGTGTCCAAATAATTCATTAAATTATAAAAATAAGTGTACGAGAGACTTGTACGCACAGTCTAAGGCTTTAAATATTATAAATGAACAAGTAATACAGAAACTAGAAAAATGTTCTCAGGGTTTTATAGGCTAATCCCATTTACATCCCACACCATCCAGTCTGTACTTCAACTGTTTCGGTTCAATGTCAAAAAATACAACACATATGCCTCAAAACAACTTTTCATGGAATTGAAGTGGTGAGAGAAGGGCTGCCCTGTTCCAGTGAGTCAGAAATAATTCATGCGGGATTAGAAGTGAGGAGCCGCGGCGTGGGGAGATTCTCCTGCAGTGAGGACTCATTCGTTACCTGTAGCCTGTGGTCAGGTGTGGAGAGCGTGATGTGCTGAAATGGTCCTCCTGAATGATGATGCGCCGCTCTGAAGTTCTGGAAGATTCCTCCTCAGGCCCTCGTCGCTCCGCACCAGGACACACATCTCTAATCAGAGTGGGACAGGGCGGTCAGATCATTAGAGACGGACCCAAAACACTTTATCTTCAAATACTGGACCCGAAAGGGATACTCAAGCATCTGCAAATACTGTGTAGGGATACTGAGACTATGGTGCTAAGAAACGACAGAAACATACACACATTCAACAGAAACATACACACATACATGTAAAAATCTTCACACACACACACACACACACACACACAGATATATACACACACAGTACATATATGTACATATACAGTGCTCAGCATAAATGAGTACACCCCCTTTGAAATTTTTAATCAATAGCTCAATGAAAACAAGAACAATTTCAAAATAGGAAAAATAAAGTTTCACTGAACACTTTCAACTCCATAACATGAAATTAAGGTTAATAATAATAATAATCACAAAATCTTTAGTTTTACTCAAATTAGCTGAAGCAAAAATGAATACACCCCACAACAAAAACTACTACATCTAGTATTTTGTATGACCACCATGATTTAAGTCTTCTAGGCATGGACTGAACAAGTTGGCGACATATTGCAGCATATATCTTTTTCCATTCTTCAAGAACAACCTCTTTTAGAACCCGGATGCTGGATGGAGAGTGATGCTCAACTTGTCTCTTCCGAATTTCCCAAAGATGTTCGATTGGGCTCAGATCAGGAGACATACTTGGCCATTCAATCACCTTCACCCTGTTCTTCCTCAGAAATGCAACAGAAGCTTTAGATGTGTTTTGGATCATTGTCATGGAAAGGTGCACGATGACCAAGGGCATGGAGTGATGGTAGCATCCTCTCTTTCAGTATAGAGCAGTACATCTGTGAGTTCATGATACACTCAATGAAATGCAGCTCCCCAACACCAGCAGTACTCATGCAGCCCCACATAAGGACACTGCCACCACCATGTTTCACTGTAGGCACCATGTATTTTTCAGTGAAATCCTCACCTTTGTGATGCCATACAGTTTTGAAGGCCTCAGTTCCAAAAACAGATCTTTGTCTCATCACTCCAGAGTATAGAATCCCAGGAGTCTTCATCTTTTTCAGCATGGGCCCTAGCAAATTCTAGGCATGCTTTTTTGTGTGTGGACTTTAGGAGAGGCTTCCTTCGTGGACGATACCCATGCATGCCAATCTTTTGCAGTGTGTGCCATATGGTGTGACATGAAACAGTCACTCCAGTTTGGCTTTCTACTGCTTTAACTAACTGCAGTGAACTTACATTTTTTCAACCAAATTTTTTTCAACCCTTCTCATCAGAAGGCGCTCCTGTCGAGATGTTAACTTCTGTGGACGGCCTGCGTATAGTGCACCTGCATATAGTGAAAAACTGTGGTGTTGTGATGTGGTAAAAAAAAAGACTATTTTTATAGTGTAAACCCTAAATATGCCCCCAAATATGCTCCCAAAACAGTTTAATTTCATTTTAAACTCAGTTTAATACGTTACCCTTAAAGAACAGAAATAAATAGGGTTCTTGCATTGGCTACTTTCAAACCTCCCGCCTCTGAGTACAGCTGTATTTCACCATCCCAAGACGTACTTTCTTTGCATTCTCTGGACAGTACCAAAAAAATTATTTATTTTTTATGAGGAAATGTGCCTGAATTTACGTTGATATTTATGTTACAAAATTAGTAAATTATAATTTTCTTAATAACTTAGGACTTAAATGTATTAAAATATTGCCACGAAAAAAGCTGAGGTCTGGGCCTCATCCGGCACGCCCCCTCGTCCTTATGCAGGGTTTATGTTTGGGCGCAGTGCTTAGCAACCCAGCACAAGGATGAGGGGCGTGCTGGACAAGGCCTGGATGTCACAAAGTAAAAATAAAAAGTGGAGGATATCTACAGTTTCCGCGTTACTGGGGGGGTTTCAGCAAACAATTATTAGTTCAGCTCTCAGAAAAAATCTGCGTTGGACTGAACCACAACTACTGATCTGCGTTAAAGTGGGTGTTTACTGTATACATATACACACACACAACCCATATGTATTTATATAAAAATACATTCATGTATATGTGTAGATGTCACATATATAAACATATGAGAGGGATGCACAAAATCATGTCATAAAATTATTTGTTACAGCTGGATACAGTAGTGCAGCCCATGTAATTACACACATTTATAAGTGTATCTTAAAGGGGACCTATTATGCAAAATTCTTTAGTTATAATAGGTATATGGGCTATACAAAACATGTTCATGAAGTTCTTTGCACAAAATCACTCTCACATAAAGAGGTATCACCAGCTTTATTCTTCACAGTTTCAGTCCCATTCAAAATGAGCCGTTTGGACAGGGCCCCATGTGACGTCAGGTGGGGGCCAATTTGCATAGAACCGCCCCTCATCTGTCGAGGCCCCACCCACTAGCCTGTTGCTTGTCACGCTTTCAGCTGCCATCTTGGGTCTTTGCAGTTTCATGTATGCTGCATTCAGCTGTGCCAGACCATTACACCAATCAGGACGTAAAAAGCGTGTTTTGTTCCTGTGGATGTATACTCCGCTGCGCCCCAACACCAGATTAGTTAAAGATCCGCCATTACGTCTGCTAGTTTTACAAGCACTAAGCCGAGCGCGGTGTCTACCGGCACACATGAAGTGTTGTGTTCGTCTTGCTCTGGGTTGGATAGGGCTGGATACCGCCTATTTTCTGCCTTTTCCACATGTGTTAAGTGTCTCAATACTTTTGTCCACCTAGCTTATCTCCCACTCTTTCTCCCTCCCTTCCTTCCTTCAGCCTGGTCACCATACAGGCTAGGACCACTTTCACAGACTGAAGGGATGGAAAGAAAGAAAGAAAGAAAGAAACACTTTCACTGGTGTTAAGGACATGGATTCTAATGTAAAATCCAGAAGTTAAACACGCAGCTTAAGCATGGGATGGGTGGGGCGTGGCCAGCAACAGCTTGTTTGCATAAAAGGGACAGAGCTTGAAACAACTCGTTTTGAAAAACTGTGAAGAATAAAGCTGGTGATATCTCTTTATGTGAGAGTGATTTTTTGAAAGAACTTCACAAACATGTTTTGTAAAGCCCATAGACCTATTATAACTTTTTTTTTTTATTGTGTTTTGCATAATAGGTCCCCTTTATGTAAGTATAGAAATAAAAACTGATAGTTAAATAAACATGCATATCCAGCTGTAACTGGTCACGTCACCAGTGATTACACCGTTTCTGTGTGTGTTAGTGTTGCCACACTGTTCTTCAGTTGTAATTTATATCAAATGGGGCGTCTGTCATTAATGTCACACTCTCGTGTAGTTTGAGTGTCTAAACTGGATCATTAATAACTAATAATTAATAATGCTTTAAAAAGAAATAATAAGTAATAATTTATTTATTAATAATTAATAAAGCTTTTAACTGGCGTCTCATATCGAGTTCCCCGTGGTTCTGTGAAGCTGAGGTCAGGAGGTCAAGAGAGAAGCCCTGTTTAGATCTGAGGTGTCTCCTGAGACAGGACCCCTGATGTTCACGGTCAAAAACACAAATCTTCAGGCCCATCGGCGCAGCCGCAGTCTCGGATCATCACAATAATGACCCGCAGCTTTAAAGACGCTGCTAATTGGCTCTAATCTGCCAGGAGTTTGTCACATTCTCACCCCAAGCTCTGGGTGAGGCTGAGGACGAGCTGGAACCCTGGAACTGCGGTTCTTATTCTCTAATTACTGAAATATAAAGGTTACTCTAAGAAACCCGCACTGAACTCAGGCTACTCGGGTTCTTCTTTCACTGCAGCCCCATTTTAAATCATTTATACCCCACAAATAGATCAGCACGGCCTGACAGACACACCGAGCCCTTGCATTTCAATCAGAGGAGACTCAGCACTGCTTCATTAGATTGTCTAACATTCACTACAGACAGTCATTAAAAGAGTTCACATGTACAGAGCTCTCAGGAACAGGAACTATCTATACATACATATACACACTATATCTATCTATCAGTCTATATTCACATATACATTAACACACACTGTATACAATGCAAACACACACTCTACACAAATTTATTATATACATATAAAGAAACACTCCTAAAACAGTGTCTGCAAAGAGAGATGGAAAACAAAGTATAAAATGACTTTTATACTTTGGATCCAATACTGATGGAATTAAAACAAGATATTAACTTAATATTTTATGATTTAATTCCATCAGTATTGGATCCAACTGTTGCTGCTTATAATGTAACTTACACGCACACAAACTCACATACAGCACACACACACACACACACACACACACACACACAGTCTACAGTTATACACTGTGATCACAGACATCCTGCCGCACTCGTCCCAGAGAAGCTCTCTGGACATCACAGAAGTGGGTTTGATCCCTACAGGCCACTCCAGTGTAAGGTTCTTCTGAGAGTATACTGTGTATGAAAGGGGTGTGTGAGTGTAAAGAACCTGTTTAAACATTAAAAGCCTCCAAACAATGGAACGTTTTTTTTTTCTAAAATCAAACACCCAAACCCAGAACTGATGAGGAACCACAACATTCAAAATTTCAGAATCAACTTCACACATCAGCTTCATCACCTTCAAACACATACACACACACACACACACACACAAACACACATACACTCACGCACACACACACACACTCACACACACACACAGACACACTCACACTCCCCCCCTACACACACACACATACACACACACTCACTCACACTTTTACACACTCAAAGTCACACACACACACACACACACACACACACTCACACACTCACACACACACACACACACCCACACACACACACACACCCACACACACACACACACCCACA
>JBBPCX010000154.1:9352695-9371044 GCA_037974365.1 Hydrocynus forskahlii | reverse complement strand
AAGGTGTAGAGCTGGGAGGCGGTGGGTACAGAGAATTCAAGTAAACTGGGACACTGGTGTTGTCGCCCCACCACTCCACCCGTTCACTCAGATTAGTAAAAATCTGCAAATTTAAACAAATTTAAACTCTCTCCTCTGTTTTCTCCGAGGGGAACTGCTGCACATCTGCTGGACTGATCTCCGTGGGAAACTGCCCTTGATTGATCCCGGCTTCACCCGGGTCACCGCTGCCTAAAGCTCCAGCAGTGAAGCTCCGGCGGCTCCTGATCCTGATGTTTATGGACTACGGACTCTTAGTTTCTCCTCCAACAATATTTACCTCTCTGGACACTTAGCGAAACCAACTCTATTAGCCATAGAGGGCCTATCTGTCTAGAACGTTGTTCATTAAGGCCCTGTCGTTATTTATCCCCATAAAGATTGTTGTTCCTTTTTCTCTGGGACGACCTGAGGAGGACAGGTTCCCCTTTTTGAGTCTTGGTTCCTCCCGAGATTTCTTCCTCCAGCTGAGGGAGTTTATCCTCGCCTCTGTCGCCTTTGGCTTACTCACTAGGGGCTCGGACATGGACTTTGTAAAGCTGCTTTGTGACAACCTGGTTGTAAAAAGCACTATATAAATAAAATTTAATTGAACTGAAAATTGAATTGAATTGAATAGATATCTGCCTTATGAACATTTAAACACGAGTTATAAGTAATGCACAATGGTCTGTTTTCATTAAAGTTTAAAACAAGTGAATTTTGCCCTTGTCTTTTACAAGATCTTTCAGAAAGCAATAGTTTGTGTCACATCTACAGGTACATAACATCAACAGTTATAACCAAATCTTATTCAAGAGTTTAATAAAATAAGTGCCACAAGTCCAAGTTCATTAGTGTGTTTTAGGCTTTGCACTGTTAATAGTAACTGATGTTACCGTTCAAAACACTCAATTTCAGACTGATCAAGGAGCAGATAACTTGCTGACACTCAGTGTGCAAACAATACCACTGTCTCCGGGGGAGCCGGGTGGGGGAGCCGGGCTGGGCAAAGTTTTAATGCTGGTTCGTTGCACATGTGTGATGCCATTTATGGGTCTATACAATATTTACATGAAATGCATCAATGGATCAGGTTATTTTCATTTTAACAGATTTCACGAGCATATGCACATATATGGGCTACGCAATCCACTGATCCAAGATAACGTTAGCTGTTAAGTTAGCACTAGCACTAACATTAGCTGCCCCTCTCAGTTCGGTAGCAACAGTCTCAACATCCGATGTGCTACCACCAGTAGACGGTTGGTCTTCTTGATCAGCTTGTTTGGCCTTCTTTTTAAAGAAATAGCCCAATGTGCCTTGTTGCTTTCGTCTTTTCGACATGTCAGCAACAACGCCTTGTAAACATGTATTGCCAACTAAACGAGCTTGTGTGAGTGGGTAGTGGGGGGGCTGCAGGCAGTGGCCTCACCAGCGTGCAAGCAGGCTACATTTTTTCATGAGTAATAAGCTGTAAATATATTTTTTATTTTACTTATTTTACACCTATGAGAAATCCCATGACCAAACTGGCATTTATTTGGTTCATCATTTGAATATTTGAATATCATCATATGAATATTTTAGAGCTCCCTCAAAATTTCACAAATCATGTTTCCAGAGGGGGAGCTCATGTCCACACTAGGGGAGCTATAGCTCCCCTGCTCCCCGCCTAGTTCGCACCCTGCTGACACAAATTCTTTGCAGTCGCAGAAATGAGTAGAGGGTTTGCGGCTCGGATGCAGAGCCAGATAGCATTAGAATGGTACCATGTGGTGAAAAGAGGAACTACATTTTAAAGTTTTATGATTTGTTTATTCTGACAGAGCTAGCAAGCCATACATTACACATTATAAGACCGAAGCTGCGGGCCGTATGAAAGGCCAGACTTTGCAAAGGGCTGGTTTAAACTATTTTCTCCATCTCCACAATGTCTGCTATGAAGTGACATAGCCAGCTCTGCGACAGTGTGCAACAACACACTTCACAAATCAAAGATGAAATTTTTGCCAAATAGCTTTATAATAGTTTTGTTTTTTAATTCATTTCATTTCTCTGAATCACATAATACATAAAAATACTAAAGCAAAAAATGATGTGCTAGAAAACAGGAAGTGATGACTAATGAAAACTGTAAATGATAAATGAAGAAATTATCATTACATTTCATTTGTTTTATTAACCATTTAGTCTAGTTGGTGTCGATTGCCATTTCAACCATATACACAGTATACAGTGAAATGTAACACAAAGAACAAAAACAGAACACCATAAAGAACAAAATCAGGACACCACAAGGCTACCCAAGTGCAGGAAAGACAAGAGTAAAACACAAGAGCAACCGTACAATAATTAAGGACAAGACAACACACAATAAAGTCAAGAGGATCAGTAACTGTTCTAGAGTGAGCGAATACAGCATTATGACATCCTTTATTTTTTAAATACTAAGGAATGCAAAGACTGAGGCAGACAGCAATAATTGCATGTAGAAGTAACAGGATTAGAAAAAATGTAGGGATACACCGGTCGATAGGCCAGAGATTGTAATGGGACAATTTTCAGCCTGATCAGCCTGATTGGTGACCAACCGATTAGTATTTCCGATTACAAACCAATTTACGCGCGCACACCCACATCACAGTTGGGCACATAAAGACATGCTAAGAAGTCTGTGATTTGGAAATTCGTTAGTGTGAGTGAAGCAGATGTAAAATTTGCTATCGGCAGTAAGTGTAAGGACCAGGTACACCATGGGGGAACCAATGCAAAGACATTTAACACAACTGATTTAATTGGACATTTAAAAACATCACCCCAGTGAACACGCCCAGTTTGAAGAAGCTAGTACGTGTGTGTTTGGGGGGATTTTGCCTTAGAAATTGCCTAAAAATGCCTATTTTTATAGTGTAAAAATGCCCCCAAATATGCTCCCAAAACACTTTTTCATTTTAAACTCAGTTTAATACATTACCCTTAAAGAAAAAGTAACAGTAAACCCATATCCATACTGTTCAGTTTACATTGAACTCCTGAACTGCTAGAATATAAATACCAATGTTACCCCTGTATAGACTGTACTGCAATTCATGCACAGGTGAGGTTTTTTTCCTTTGGTATGCGCTGTCGTTTTCTTTGGTATAAGCAGGGTAAATGCAGTAATAATTTAATTAGATTTTTAGTAATAAAAATACAATAAAATGTATGGATAATCACCAATAATCTTTACAGTTCAATAATTTACTGTTCGCCGGCAGCGCGTCTTATTCAGGGGCTTCAGGAGGAGTCGTATTGGAGTGACCCACCAGTTAAAGCAGACACTGGACAGCGACTGAGCTCAACACCCTCCTTTAATATAATTTGCAGTAATAAATATACAGGGCTTTAAGAAGAATAAAACGAAAAACAAGAGAAACACCTAATATAGTTCACGTTGTTCTTTGAGACAACGCAAGGAATATGACCAAAGCACTTGAGTGCGCCATGGCAAGTTTGCCGTGCATGGCACTTACATTACTGCTAGTTGTGAACAAGGGTCTGCTGTACCACCGAAGCATCACTGATGTCATAGCAACTGCAGGGATAATTATTGGGCATTTTATACACTCAGCCCTCGCATATTCATGACTTCACAATATTCAAACTCAGTTGGGTCAGTCTAGTAAAAGATTGCAGCAAGATATCATCACCAGATGGAATAGTACATACTACATGCTGCATTCGCTACTGGAGCAGAGACGTACTTTGGGGGCATACGCTGCAGAGCACAAGCTGCCGGCTACACTCAACACACATCAGTGAGAACTTATTGAGTATTCAGAGCCTGCTCACACCTTTTGAGGAACTTACGAAAGAAATAAGCACCTCGATAGCAACAGCCATGGATGTCACTGCACTAAAACGGCTTTTGGAAAAAAGAGCAGACACAGAAGGTGGAGTGGGTACTGCAAAATCAACACTGCTGCAGGCAGTTCAGAGAGGCAACATTGAAAATGAGCCAGTGTACACGCTGGCCACTGTTCTTGATCCCTGCCAAGTTATACAACTAGCTGATAACATATTAATAATATACATGCATTATAACATAATGCTGATGATTAGTAGTTGTTGTAGTAGGAAACTGAATACAGTAAACCCCGCAGGGGTTATGTTCCAAGAGCACCCGTGTATAGTGAAAAACTGCGTTGTTGTGATGTGGTTACAATAAATGCCTAAAAAGGCCTATTTTTATAGTGTAAACCCTAAATATGCCCCCAAATATGCTCCCAAAACTCAGCTTAATACATTACCCTGAAAGAAAATGTTAAAGTAAACCCGTATCAGTTTACACTGAACTCCTGCTGTGCAAGAATGTAAAATACCAATGTTACCCCTGTACAGACCAAACTGTAATTCATACATGGGCATTTTCTTTGGTATAACCAGGTAAATACAGTAATAAATTGAATTTACAGTAATAGAAATACAGGGCTTTAAGAAGAACAAAATGAAAAACACAAGAACACTGGAGGCACTCCACTGCTGCTGCGTCAAAGGGCAGCAGCCAGTCAGCAGCAAGGAGAAATAAATAGCATTCTTGGATTGGCTACTTTCAAAAAATAAAATTAGTAAATTAAATTTTTAGCACTTAAATTATATACAAATGTTTCTACTGACACAAAAAAAAACCCTGTGATGTCCGGGCCTCGTCCGCCATGCCCCTTTGTATCGTGCAGGGTTTATGTTTGGGCATGGTGCTTAGCAACCCAGCAAAAGGACGAGGGGGCGTGGCGCATGAGGACCGGACATCACAAAAGTAAAAAAATGCGGAGGATATCTGCAGTTTCCGCGTTAGTGCAGGGGTTTCAGCGAACAATTATTAGTTCGGTTGTCAGAAAAAATCTGCGATGGACTGAAACCGCGTCTGGTATGTACCGAAATAAAAAAAATTCTCAATTTGACCTGGGGCATGTTTAATTATTCAAAAGTGTCAGAAACCAAAAAATCCCAATGAACATTGTTTATATCTCATTAACTCAATTACTAACGATTTCAATCAATATTTGGTGTAATTGTGATCTTTACCTCACAGATAATATGGTTCAATGAGGACAATTCACTTGTTGAGGATGAGGACCCCCAAATATGCATTTAAATGCATTTTATCCAGGACTTTCCACAAAAACACTCCTTCCTTCAAAATTTGTAATTTCAAGAATGATTTTCTATATTAAGTTGGGCAAGCTCAAAAGCTGACTTGATGTCTGTCACACGAGTCACTGCCATCCTAGTGCGCGCTGGCGTTTTATTCTGGTCTTTATTATGTTTTCTGCTGACAGTTTTGCCTGACACTTATTTCAGGATGAAGACCACTGTATTTCACCATATATTTCTGGCTCATAACCAGAATCATCAGACTCAGAATTGACTGCATGATGGTCTCTTCAGACACATCCTCCTCTATTTCACTGTCATGATCAAAGATGAGTTCCAGAGCCTCCTGGGCAGTCATCTGTTTATTTATGCTACTCATTTTGTAAAGCTGTGACAGAAACTAGATCATATGTAGCTGCAGAGTGTAATGTTGGTAGGACCCCCTTGCAATCTTTATGTTTTGCTCGTCTCCTACTAAGTGCCCCCTCAGTGTGGGTGGTGTTTGCCCACAGGAACAGAAAAGGTTCCCATCAAAGTAATAACACCACCTGCATTCTCGCGCTTACAGATGGTCAATAGAATGGGTAGAGAGAGCGAGTGTGTGTGTAAGAGAGAGAGAGCATTTGGGGTGAAATAGGTCACACAGTTGCAAAGATTGACACTTCTGATCCCTTTAACCTCCACTAGGACTGTCGGGTCACTATCAGTGTAATATAAACATGCGGGGAGGGGGGGTGGGAATTTTTTATTTGACCCACAACATAACTGGGGGGTGACTGCTACTCTCAATACCAGATAGGGCCAAGGGGTTAGAATACATACTGAAGAAATAATACCCAAAATACTCACGCCTTAATGTTTAGAAGAGAACACTTCATATCCATAAAGACAGCCTCAAACTGAAAAATGCATAAATCTTCCTCAGCATATGACAGGTAAACTACAAGGTCAGCATCTGTTAGCTGCTTAATAAAGCACCATTAACAAACTGTAGAGCTGTAGGTGTAATACAGCACATTTTGCTCTTTACAGGCAGTTGCATTAACTAACACAGACAAAGGTTAAACTGATCAGCAAACTTGTTGTTTGTAAATAAACAATTACAAAGCTTTATGTAGACAAGAGGATCAGTTCCCTGTCAAGGATGGGATTAAACAAATGTACAAGCAGTGGTCAGTGCTTCTAGGGGTGAGAAACAGTGAAGCTAGAACGGGGCAGTGATGGAGCTCTCATGCTGAATCATATGCTCAGACTACAGCATGCACAAAAAACCTTTCATCTGAAAATGTTTTTTTTTTTTTATTTTAAAGAAGGCCAAACTTTGGTGACTGGGATTATTTAATGGATTTTCACTGACAGCTTTTGAGAACTGACTGTGTTCAACAAGGCTGTTCAAGAAGATGCTTTAAGATACACAAGCCTCATATGAACTTCATCTTAATCATAACGTAAGCACATCCCCACTTTCATATTCGTCGTACAATTACATCTTCCACAGCCCATAGTTTTACTGAAAACCTCCCAGGAATATTAATCTCATTTGGCACTCCATCTTGTCCAGCAGACATAAATAACCTGAATGCTTCAAGAGCTCACTTTGATTCACACCAGATTGTCGCATCTCTAAGATGCAAAAACATCAGACAGAAAAAGCTGGCTCCTTGGTATAATGATCAAACGTGCTTTAAAGCAAAATGCACGTAGACCGTAAATGGCGATCTACCAATTTGGAATCTTTCCACTCCGCCTGTAAGGAGAGCCTTAGAGACTACAACAGAGCACTCAGCACGGTATGCTCAGCCTATTTATCATCCCTCACTGAAACTAATAAAAATAATCCCAGGTTTCTGTTTAGTACAATTTCTAAACTAACTAGGAACCAGGGAGGTGCAGAAGCACAGGTACCTAAAAACTATAATAGTGAGGATTTTATGGACTTTTTCAACAATAAAGTAGAAATCATTAGACAAGAAATTTAAACTAGAAACTTTTCCACATTTGCCACCTTATTCAGCAGTCACAGATAATATTCAAAATTTAGCTGAAGTTGAGAAATCTTCTACCTGTACACTTGATTCTATTCATACAAGCCTGTTTAAAGAAGTCCTACCCATAACGATCAGACTTCTCCTGTCAGTACCCCTCACTTAGTACTGGTTATCTACCAAAAACCTTTAATCTAGCAGTTATTAAGCCTCTGTCAAAAAAATGGAAACTGATCCATGTGAGCTCTCAAATTATCTAATTATCTGTAACGTACCATTTCTGTCTAAAGTTTTAGAAAAATCGTGGCCAAACAGGTATGTTTCTTACTCCATAAGAAACATATACAGTAAACAAACATTCGTGGCTTCAGTCATTCCTGGATTTTGTCTGAGAACCAAACATATAAGTTTTCACCCCACAAATTCCCAGACACCGCAGATATCCTCCACATTTTGTTTTCGCAATGTATAATTTTGTATGCATTTTAGTGCTAAATTATTAAGAAAATCTGATTTACTAATTTTGTAACAAATATTAATTCAAATATAAATTCAGCTAAATTTCCCTATAAAATCTAACTGTATAATTCTTTTTGTACTGTCGAAAGAACACAAAGCAACCACATGTTGGCTGCTGTTCTCTTTCTGTTTTCATTTTATTCTTCTTAAAATTCCACCCAAATGCCATACACCTTTTAAGGCTTCTGGCACTGAACCCAAGTGCCAGAAAAAGTTTAAAGGTGCGTGCATGGTGTGAATGTGGGCACGGCCGATTGAGTGAGAGAGCTGAGCGGGTTAGTGCTGGTTCAACTCAACTGTTATAGAAAAAACTTCAATAAAAAGAGGCTGCAGAGCTCAGTCGCAGTCCAGTGTTTGCTTTAACCTTCTCCTGAAGCACCTGAAGAAGAGGCGCTGCCTGATGAACTGTAAATCCTCGTCAATATAATTCATTATTGGTGATTACCTAAATATTTTACTGTATTTTTATTACTGAAAATTAAATTACTGTATTTACGCTGCTTATACCAAAGAAAATGACAACATGTATATGTGGTTACTTTTACATTTTTAAGGGTAATGTATTAGGCTGAGTTTTAAATGAATTTAAAGTGTTTTGGGAGCATATTTGGGGGCATATTTAGGGTTTACACAACAAAAAATATTAGGCTTTTTTTTTTTTTTTTACCAAATCACAAATTCAACATTTTTCACAGGAACATAAACTCCGCAAACATCTGCATCCTCATCACAGTATAGAAACAGCTTTAATAAAGACAGCAAATGATCTTTTACTGTGAGCTAACAAAGGATTCGTCTCTTTGCTGGTTCTGCTTAACCTGGTTCTGCGACATTCAACACGTATATTTTACTAGACCAGAAATTTTGTCTGAGTCACTGGAACCGCCTTAATCCTGGTTTAGATCATACCTATCTGACCGTTATCAGTTTGTAAGAGTTAATGGAGAATCCTCAGCACCCACCAAAGTAAAATACTGTGTCTTGCAAGATTCTGTTTAAGAACCTCTTCTTCTAGGTCCAAAAACTGCTACAAACCAACTGTCACGTCTAATGCTTGATCTTGCGGGTTCCTCAGCCTCTCCAACAAAAAAAGGGATGAGCGTAAGAAAAGACGAGTGTTGGTCATCACCGACAGCGTTTGTGTGTCGGGGAAGTTGGCCTGAGGTATCACATGAAGTTTGGTGGGTTTTGGACGAAGCATGCAGGACTATTTGCAAGTTCAGTGTGCCAATACTTTTGCGACTCTTTTTCGACGGAAAAATGGGAATAATGAACGAACGACAAGATATATAAAAAAGCTGTGAACAAGCCCGTAATTCCAGATCGGACCTGACGTTTCAGAGTTGGAATGGTGTCTATCTCGAAAGCCCTGGGAGGAGTAGCGTGCCAAAAAACGGGTGAACGGAAGAATAAAGACGATACTAAAACTTAAGAACAACAATAGGGCCTTTGTCTGCTGTGTGCATGAGCAAACACACTAATAACTAGACTGCATTTCCGCAGAGAAAATGCAAAGTGTGCTTGCTCTAACTTAGTGTTAACATTAGTGTTACCATTAGCGTTAACATTAACATTAGCATAGATTTAGCATAGAATTTGCATTAACATTAACATAGCATAAATATTAGCATTAGCATTAAAGTTAGCATTAGCATTAATGTTGGCATTAACGTTAGCATAGTATAAGCATAACATTAGCCCAGCAATAGCATTATCAAAGTATTAATGTTAGCATATCATTAGCATAACAAACACAGCGTTAGCATTAACATTAATATATCATTAGCATTAGCAAAGCTTTAACATTAACATTAGCATTGCGTTACCATTTACATTACCGTTAGCATTAGCATAGCATTACCATTAACATTAGCATACCATAACATTAGCATAGCATTAACGTTAGCAGAACATTAGCATAGCATTACAGTGTGTGTAAGAGTGTGTTTGTCCCAATACTTTTGTCCACGTAGTTTTGTATGACAGCTCTGTCCCAATACTTTTGGTCATATTGTTCAGTTTAAACTGGTGTGTCTGTGGGGGCATAAAAAGTTTCATAAGGTTTGGTCACTCTATGGAGCCTTAGCGTTTGTGAGAGTGTGTGTCCCAATACTTTTGTCCACATAGTTTTGTTTGACAGCTCTGTCCCAATACTTATTGTTCAGTTTAAACAGGTGTTTCTGTGGGGGCGTGGCCAGAGGTCTCATATAGTTTCATAAGGTTTGATCACTGTATGAAGCCTGGAAGTTTCTTCTGAAACTGCTTTCATTTCAATTGGGTTAAAATGAATGGCAGTGAATGGAGGGAAAAGGGATGTGCGAAAAACAAGGAAAAGACGAGTAGGTTGTTGTTGTTTTTTTCCAAGGGGAACCGCTGTACATTTGTCCAGCTCGACCAATAACCACTGGGACCCCGGGTCACCACCTTCTCAGGCCTGCAATTCATCAGCACCCCATGCCAAGATGTTGTTGACAGGTTTGGCTGCTATGACTCCCCACAATCTCTTTTAACATCCAAAGGCAACAGCTGTTTGAAGCTCCAGCGGTGATTGTTGTTCCTGTACCTGTTATTATGGACTAGAGATTCACAGCTACCCTTATTGACTCTTAGCTGTACCAACTTTCAATAGAGACTCTCTTTTTCTTTCTCTCTGGGTCGACCTGAGGAAGATGGGTTCCCCTTTTGAGCCTTGGTTCCTCCTGAGGTTTCTTCCGCCAGCTTTTGTTGCCTTTAGCTTGCTCACTAGGGGCTCGGACCTGGATTCTGTGAAGCTGCTTTGTGACAACTTGGTTGTAAAAAGCGCTACATAAATAAAACTGAATTGAATACTAGCATAGTACTGTATGTAATTATTAGGTAAGAGCAGAACTGGCTGATTTATTAAAAAAAAGAGTAATCTCACTTAAAGACCAACTTTGGGTCCTCATAGACCCATGCCAAATTCAATACTTGCTGACTGCCAATACATGTACATTCGTATGACAGTTAGCTACAAGGACATTTAGATATAAAGTACAGATAGTACATTATTAAAATTGTATGATTCACAGCACAAAAATATCATGTAGAATGTTTATCTAGGACAATCCTGAAGGTTTTGCATTTCACTCATGCTTCTGTTTGTTTGGCAGTTTGTTTGGTTTTTGCATGTTTGGGATTTTACAGCCCTGACAAGCCATTCTTTTTAAAATGATGATTAAGCCCTACACTTGACTATATCAGACAACCTTTCCAGCATAGCCAGCACCTTTTTAGCGATTTGTGCAAAAGCTCATCTGTGGGATCAGACCAGATCGGTTAGCCTTCACTCCCATCACATGCATTAATCTGCTTTCCGTGCCCATGTCCGTGTTGCTGGTTCAATGCTGATCCTTTCTTGGACCACTTTTTATAGGTATTAACCACTGCACACCAGGAACAGCTCATTAAACCTGTCATTTTGAAGATGCTTTGACCCTGTCATCTAACCATCACATTTTGCCCCCGACATTGCTGCAATCATCACAATTGTTTCAAGAACTTATTGTTTAGTTGCCTCCTAATATCCCAAGCCTTGTAAGGAGATAAATAATGTTATTCATTTTTATCTTGTCAGTAGTTTTAACACTATGGCTAATCAGTGTCTAATATGGCCAATATTACCTGAAGCTTTGTCACACTGTTTACTAAGAGGCACAGTTACTTCTATTATTAGATATTATTATTATTATTATTATTATTATTATTATTATTGCTAAGGTATTTTCAAAACTGTTTATCATTAACACCTATTAGGCAGCACTGACTGAATTCATGTCTAAATGTGTGCTAAAGTATTCCAAAAAGGTTTTATTCACAATAGGCTGTCACATTGATACAGTAGTTGCAGGCTAACATGCCAACTAAGGATGTTGGACAAATGACAGACAGAAGAGAGCTGGTTGCACTGGTAGTCTCCCAGGCCTGGAGAAAACCATGTATTTCTGTTCGTTAACAGCAAGTGTCCTCTACAATGCAGCCTGGAACTTTTAGGGGTTAAGAGGAGCGGCAACACAAAAGCAGTACAGACAGGTCCTGGAGCACACTGCTCACTGTCACACAGCATTACCCAGTGTAGGCTGTAGGTCACAAAAGGACCTTTGATTATGCACACAGCCAGAACAAACACATACATGTGCTTTATCAAAAATGTTAGTCTTATAAACTGCAGTTCTGTGAGGCAATGTCTGAGCAGAGCTGCTTCTTGTCAGTCTTGACTTATAATAAAATACAAATTTAGGTCTACTTGTCATGAGACAGAAACTGATCAGTTACACAGAACACGCTACAGATAGCAATACAGCTTTTTAAATGAACCTCAATTTTTTCACAATTGCCATATCTGTGAGAGCTTATTATCCAGTGTGTCCACATTGTACAAGATTGTAACTGTAGACTATGGACTAGTCTATCTCTGTGTTGCAGCTGCCATACAAAAACAGATTGAACAGAAAACCCAAAACTGTTTTATTCATGCCATAAATTAATTTTCATCATCTTTGCTAACGCGGCAATGCCGTGTGGTAAATCACAAGCTCCTGGATGCTGTATCAGAGCTAAAATAAGTAAATAAACAAAAACTCACATTAAATTAATAGGCTAACTGCAGCCAAGTACAGCCTTATGCATACCTCAGGTATTACCATCTTGAGAACTCAAATTAAGACTGCATAACTCATATACATGTATATACATAATACATGTATCATGTATTAATGGACTGTATAATTTTACTTCTCTGATAAATCTATATAAATTCTATTTCTGCCAGAAAATCACTTTTACTTACAAATTGCAGTAATCATCCAACCAATGTGCCATGGAATTTTGATATTTGCTCAGTTTATGTTTAGTCAGCAGTACAGCATCCCAGATGTTTGACAAATACCAGGTTCATCTTCAAAACATGCTGAGATACTGTGATTAGTCCTAGAACAATATCTGTTTCCCTAAATCAGTACAGACTAATTAACAGGTAATTACTACTTTAGAATATTTTGTCAAAATATATCATCCCAATTCAATACAAAACAAATATGGTACACAACGTGCATTAAAATATTTCTTATTTATGAGGTTTGCGGAAAAAAACTCCAGCAAAACAGCCCTGCTAAATTTTTTAAAAGGTCGTAAAACCTGAGATTTTTTTCTAATTCAATGTATGCTAAACTGAAATTCAAACAACTTTAAAATAAGCCTAATCAGATTTACTGTCCAATTCTTTACAATGGATTACTGATGTAATGTGAATCTACAGTACAGGACATTCTTGAATGGTCCAATGGTAATCAGACTATCAGACAGTCAGAAAACCATCTAACTACAAGATAAGCCTCTCACCAAGGACATGTGCAATAAGCAACCAGATTATGATCACAAATCATACATTATAGTCACACATCATAGATCATAGTCACACACTAGACAGTCAATATCAACAAACAGACAGACAGACAGACAGACAGACAAACACATAAACAGACAAACACCCACAGACACACAGACATTCACTCAATATCGGTTACAGGAATAAAGCAACATGAGTGAAAATAAATAAATAAATGAATGAATGATGAATGAATCAATGAATAAATAAATACATGAGAATAATGACTGTCACTGGACATAACATCTTAACCATATGCGATAATGAATGCTACAAAGAAATCATGATCCTTTCAATCCATTATGTGTAAAAAGACATACAAGAGGGGGACTAACAAAGTCACAACCAAATGATGAGAGAAAATCTCAAATATAGCAGGCTTTTCGAAAAGCGTTCAGAAGGACTGTGAAGACACACATTCATGAAAGTGAATTAGACACCCCATATAGATCTTGAGGGGAAAAAGTGATCACCCAGTCTGATTGCTACAGTAGAAAGCTAGGACTTTCTCTCAGAGTTTCAATCCATCTCTCATCAGCCAGACTCGTTTGGTCTCACTTTCTAAAATGCACAGACCTTAATTCAGCAGGTAGCACATGAGGTAATTTATAGCAGGATGGCAGAAGAAATAGGCTGCTGTCTCGAGGACAGCACCTCATCTCTGTAAGGTGCCAGGTTAGGGATTCAAATGGCTGTCACATGCATATTTTTCAGTGATCCAGTTCAGCAAGGTGTTATTGCTATTACATATAATGTAAGGTTTTTATTAATAGCTCAGTGAACACAAGAACAATTTCCAAAATCTTCACAAGGCTGAGTTTAATAGAACACGTGTTTAACTCCATAACACTGAGGTTATTATAATTTAGATGACAAAATCTTCAGTTTTACTCAAATCAGCTGAAGCAAAAATAAATACACCCCCCCAAAAAACTACATCTAGCATTTTGTATGACCACCGTGATTTTTAAGGACAGCAGCAAGTCTTCTAGTTATGGAATGAACAAGTTGGTGACATTCTGCAACATCTATCTATTTCCATTCTTCAAGAACTGGATGGATGGAAAATGATGCTCAACTTGTCTCTTCAAAATTCCCCATAGGTGCTCGATAGGGTTCAAATCAGGAGACACACTTGGCCATTCAATCACATTCACCCTGTTCACCCCTATAGTGCGAAGGCACATTGTGACTGCTCCGTGTCTTGTCTTCGTATTTGTGTTTTTCAAACCTTTTTCCCACAATTTTCAACAGGTATCTCGGTTTATTTTGTATTAGTCAGCTGTGCCCTCTCTAAACATGCGGATAGAGAGTGTTATTTCTAGTTTATGAGTCTTTGTTTTGGCTGGCCACACACTGCTATGCTAACGCAGCTAGCGGCACTGACCCGGTCTTTGTCTACACGTGTGACCAGCTGATCTTGCTGAGGCAGACAGGAGCACAGTGCGGTCCTCTCAGACATCAGCGCCATGTTA
Source organism: Hydrocynus forskahlii (assembly GCA_037974365.1). NCBI lineage: Eukaryota > Metazoa > Chordata > Actinopteri > Characiformes > Alestidae > Hydrocynus > Hydrocynus forskahlii. Next base: position 9,356,507 of record JBBPCX010000154.1, on the reverse strand, counting down.
CAGAAGGGAAAGACCAAGACAGAATGATGTGGAGGAGCAAAGGTGCGTGGGAAAAGAGCAGCAAGGAATGGGAAACAGCCTGGTGAGCAGAGGAGGTGGAGATACAAACCACACCTCCTGTCCGTTGTTATGGGCAATGTGAGGTCACCGGACAATAAGATGGACGAGCTTACAGCACAGGTCAGACATAACAGAGAATTTCGTGAGTGCAGTTTGATGTGCTTTACTGAAACATGGCTGCATGAGCGCAGTGGACATTGCTGGCTTTTCCTGTGTTTGGGCAGACAGAACTTGGCACGAGAGTGGAAAGAGAAAGGCGGGGCGGACTCTTTTGTTAATGAGAGATGGTGCCACCTGAGTCACATTGTGATTAAGGAACACGTCTGTAGCCTAGACATTGAACTGTTAGCAGTAGGGATGCTCCGATCGATCGGCCGAATATCGGTATCGGCCGATAGTCACATTTTATGACTCGATTGGTACTCGTTAAACTTGGCCGATCTTAGGAACCGATCACAATTGATGACGTCAATGCGTGAGGACACACGATGAGTGGGGACGTAAATGTTTTGGCGCCACAGTCATGTCATTGCCGGTGTAGAATTACTATGACGTTTCGAGAAACAATGAAAAATTCGCTATTTGCCGTTTATGTTCCAAAGAAATCTCACGTGGAGGCGCATTGTCCAAAACATTTAATACAACGAACCTCATTCGGCACTTAAAAACGAGCCATTGGGAGTCGTATGGTGAATACGAAAAACTGGCAACTGCAAAAAAGGCAACGGTAACTAATAATGCGAGTCTCACTCAGCCATCCATAACAGACATTCTGAAAAAACACGAACTGTACACACCAGACAGCAAGAAAACTAAGGATATAACCACGAAGATAATGGAATTTATATGCATTGACCACCAGCCTCTGTCAGTCACAGAAGACATTGGATTTAAATGCTTAACATCTTGAACCACAATATAAACTGCCACTGCGCAAATATTTTAATGTTGTTGCTCTCCCAGAGTTATATCAAATCGTCTACAGCCACATAAACAGTCTACTTCACGAAAATTTTACCGCGGTGAGTTTAACTACGGACATTTGGAGCTCTAGCGTATTCCCTATGTCCATGTTAAGTTTGACAGTGCAGTGGATTAACGAAGACTTTGAAAAGAGGCAAGTGATTCTCCACTCCCAGGAATTTCCTGGCTCACGCACTGCTGAGGCTTTAGTCGCTAAATACAAAGACATGTTGCAGGCTTGGAACATACCCGAAGAAAAAGTGCATGTCGTACTACGCGATAATGTGAAGAATATAGAAGAGGCCATGAGAGCCTGCAATTTACGCAGCATGCCGTGCATGGCACACACTCTCCATTTAGTGGTTCACGAGGGAGTCCTCTCACAGCGGGCTATCCGTGATGCTGTGGTTATTTGCCGCCACATTGTTGGGCATTTCAAGCATTCGCCCCAAGCATACTCGCGTTTAGGAGATATTCAAAAACAACTCGTCCAATCTCCGAAAAGGTTGCAACAGGCAGCCAAAGAAGTATGAAGGCGCTTGTCTGTGAGGTTAAAGGAGGGAAAGGACAGATACAGGAGAAAACTGGAAGAAGACTCAATCCTGCTAAAGCACCAGGCTCAGATGGCTTAAGCCCACAAGTACTCACGTTGTGTGCCTCCCAGCTGTGTGGAATATGGCTGAGGATCTTCAACTTGAGCCTCAGTACCAAGATAGTAACCGTCCTGTGGAAATCATTGTGTCTGGTTCCTGTACCAAAGAAGAGTGACTGGTCCTGGACACTCTCCGCCCCCTGGTGAGGCCAGTACAAGATTCCCACCAGTTCGTCTACCTGATCAGGATTAGAGTGGATGATGCCATCATCTACCTGCTGCACCGTGCCTACAGCCATCTTGACAGGCCGAGTGCATCTCCTCATAGAACTATCCTGTGGTGTGCTGGGGTGGTAGCATTAAAGTGGCAGACATGAAGAGACTTAAACTGATAAGGAAAGCTGGCTCTGTGGTGGGTGAGGAACTGGACAACATGGAAACTGTGGCTGAAAGGAGAGCATTGTCCAGACTTCAGTCCATCATGGACAATGTAGATCACCCCCTCCACAGTGTGGTGGCAGAACTGAGAAGTACTTTTAGCCACAGACTTACCAGGTTAAAGTGCTCTGCTGAACGCCACAGAAAATCCTTCCTTCCCATCGCCATCAGACTCTACAACCCCTCCCTCAGTCAGACACCCACAAAATAATCTGTGCAATAGCCTGATGCTACTTGCTGTATATTTACTACAGGTTCAAAAAACTATAATTGTGTGAAAGAGTTTATCATTATTTTTTCTATGATGTGCAACAGTTTACTGTGTGCAATACTGTGCAATGTTCTTACCAGATGCTAAAACATTATGTGCAATTTCATATGTTGTTCTCTAAATAAGTGCTTAATCACTTAATTACTTGTAATATCTTATGTGCAATAGTCTTCATGTGCAATATTACTGCTTGGTCAATATTACTTTTCATTATTTAATTTTACTTAATAGTACTTAATTACTACTGATTTTCTAAAAGTGCAATAACTTATTCCAAACTACCATTTGTGTCAGTAGTTTTTTTACTCAGGTGTGTTACTTATAGATAGATATTATATCAAGCATTTCTGTATGTAGCATAGTCTATTCATATTGTGGTTGTTTGCTTTCTACAGATTTTTATTTAGATTTTATATCGTTCGGCCTGTGTCTTTGTGTGTTGTGGTAGTCATCACATAAGCAATTAGCAAAACATAAGCAAGGTTCAATCAAGATTTCTGAGTTCATGATACCATCAACGAAATGCAGCTCCCCGACACCAGCAGCACTCATGCAGCCCCACATAAGGACACTGCCACCACCATGTTTCACTATAGGCACCATGCATTTTTCTTAGAAATCCTCACCTTTGTGGCCCCATACAGTTTTGATGCCATCGGTTCCAAAAACAGTGATCTTATCACTCCAGAGCATAGAGTCCAAGTAGTCTTCATCTTTTTCAGCATGAGCCCTAGCAAACTCTGGGTGTGCTTTTTTGTGCGTGGGCTTTCGGAGAGGCTTCCTTTGTGGACGAAACCCATGTCTACCATTCCTCTGCAGCGTGCACCGTATGGTTTCACGGGAAACAGTCACTCCAGTTTAGCTAACTGCAGTGAACTTGCATGCCGATTATCTTCAACCTTTCTTATCAAAAGACACTCTTTCGAGATGTTAACTTCCGTGGATGGCCTGGACATCTCTGTGAGATGGTTGCACTTCCATCTATCCTAATTTTTGGATCACTTTTGCTACAGTATTCTGACTGATATGTAAAGCTTTGCTGTTATTGTAGCCCTCCTTTTTTTGTGTAAATAAATTATTTCCATTATCAGGTTTTGTGACATTTCTCTTTCATGTGTAGCCATTGCTGACAGCATGAAATAGGATGGGCTGTTCTTTGTTAAGTAATGCCCTTTTATAGTCACCTGTCTGCTGGACACCTCTTAAATGAATAAATAGTTACACCGGTGGTTGAATTCTTGTTAATTACAATTTTGTAGTCTTCAGTTTTTTCCTAAGACTTTAATTGGGGTGTACTTGTTTTTGCAACAAGGGCTTTAATTAATTTGCTAGGAAAATCACTATGTGCTGTGTAATTAACAAATCTTTTTAGAAATTAATGGCCCACATTTGTGGGAGTATTTTGTAGTATCCCATAGATATAGTTGATTCTGAAAGGAATTTCTGACAAATCTGGTGGGGTGTATGTGGGTGCTCTTAGAATGTGAT
>JBBPCX010000154.1:9322083-9339650 GCA_037974365.1 Hydrocynus forskahlii | reverse complement strand
ACTGGCTTGCTAAGCACCGTGCCCAAACATAGTTGAGGACGAGGGGGCGTGGCGGACGAAGCCCCAACAGCACACCTTTGTCGTGGCAATATATAATTTTTCATGCATTTTAGGGATAAATTATTAAGAAAAATAAAATTTACTGATTTTGTAACATGAATAATCAGCTACATTGCTTTATAAAAAATAACTATAAATGTTTTGTTACTGACGAGAGAACACAAAGAAAGCGCATCTTGGGATAGTGAAATACTGCTGTCCACAGAGGCGGGAGGTTTGAAAGTAACCAATCCCAGAATGTTATTTTGTTTCTCCTTGATGCTGATTGGCTGGCGGTATTTGACGCATCCCTCGATGTACTCAGAGGCGGGAGATTTGACATTAGCCAATCCAAAAACATGATTTATTTCTTTGCTGCTTATTGGCTGCTGCCCTGTGACACTGCCGACCAGAATTTCCCCCGTGGAGCATCTCGAGTGTTTTTGTTTTGTTCTTCTTAAGGCCCTATATTTTTATTACTGTAAATTAAATTCATTTATTACTGTATTTACCTGCTTATACCAAAGAAAACAACAGCGCACACCAAAGAAAACACGCGTGCATGAATTACAGTACAGTCTATACAGGGGTAACATCGCTATTTACTTTCTAGCACTGCAGGAGTTCAGTGTAAACTGTACAATACGAATACGTATTTACCTTTACATTTTCTTTAAGGGTAATGAGTTTAAAATGACATTAAATTGTTTTGGGAGCATATTTGGGTGCATATTTAGGATTTACACTATAAAAATAGGCATTTTAGGCATTTTTAAAACCACATCACAACAACGTGTTTTTTCACTTTACGCGGGTGCTCTTGGAACGCAACCCCTGTGAAAAGCTGGGGGTTACTGTATATGGCTATGTCCTAGCACTGCGTGATACCAATTGGTATGAGGGGTTTGAGGAAAACCTGACCTCGACCCTTCATGTTGAAGGATTCATTAAAATAAGACAAAAAGTCCTGAACACAGTGGACCCCTCTGGACTGAACTTTGTTCTGCCTAATTAATAACATCAGAACAGACTACAGCATACCACAGCCAAAAGTCATTAGGTCAGCATGGTGGTGTTGCTGGTATTGTGTGTGTGTTACTCTCTGTTTTGTTCTATTCATATTTGGAACTGGAAATATAGGTCATTGCTGCAAGAACCTCAATTTTAAATCAATTAATAAATAATTTATAATATTGCAGTGTTTTAGTGATGAAAATGAGCGGACAGGCAGTTTCACTTGCCCAGCGTTAATTCTAATTCAGTGTTCAAAGTCAAGAAGAGGGTATGCTGACATTTTATATGTAAAAAAAATACAGTCACTTCTATAAACTTGATTATGTTTAAATGTAGATATTTTAGAGGAAAATCAACTAATGGACTTGGTGTGTAACTCACACTCACTCACACTAAAGAAGTACAAAAAAACTCAATTGCACAATTTTTTATATCCCCAACTGCAGCTGATCAACCAACCCCTGTGTGGTGACCAGAGTTGGTTCGTGAAATTCAGTTCTCTTATGAGCTAAGAGGGCATGGTGCTAACAAACATTACAAGTCAATAGTTACGCTAATTGTTCATGTAAATACTGTAAAAACATCTCTTAACCCACGCAAACCATGTTCAGCTCTTACATTTACATTGACATTTACAGCATTTGGCAGAGGCTCTGTTCCAGAGCGACTTACAATTGTGCCTTGTAGTCTACAAACTAGTAAGCCTAGACTTAAAATTAAGAGCTGCTGGAAGATTAAGATTCTACCAGAGCTGAAATAAGTGCTTTACCAGGGTCCTATCGGATCACATACAGAAGACTGTTTTGGGTAACGATTGTATTAGTTAAGTTAGTTTATGACATGAACATAGTTATTCTGAGTGCTCAATGAAGAGGTGGGTTTTCAGTCACTGTTTGATGATGCCCAGGGTCTCAGCAGTTCTCAGCAGTTAGGAGTGGTTTGTTCCATCACTTCTGTGCTTAAGATTAGAAAAGTATTAATGTGCTTCTTTGAACTTTGAGAAGAGGTTGAGCAAGTTGGCCTGTGCTTGATGCTCTAAGAAGGCAAGATGTGACCTGTGGTACAATAAGTGCTGATAGGCAAGACTGAGGTGTGCCATTTTTGGTTTTGTAGACAAGCATCTGAGTTTTAAATCTAACCCGAGTAGCCACGGGAAGCGAGTAAAGGGTATGCAGTAGCGGAGTGGTGTATGAAAATTTTGGTCCACTGAAGAGCAGACATGTCTTCAGAGGAAGGTCAGCCAGGAGTGAGATAGAGTAGTTCAGTCTAGAGATGACAAGTGACTGGACAAGTGTCTGAGTGGTGTCAGTGGTGAAGAATAGACGAATTCTTCTGATGTTAGAAAGAATGTATCTCCAAGTTCAGGAGAGACTGTTATTGTGAGATAATAATGTGATCTTTTAATCTAAAACACCTGGATTGCATGTTTTTGTAGTCGGAGTGATGTCACCATTTCCAAATGTGATGATCAGGTCAGGTCTTGGGAATGCAGCCCCTGAGATGTACAGGAGCTCTATTTTGCAGTGATTTAGCTTCAAGTGATGCACTGTCATCCAGGAGGAAATGACATTCAGACATGCAGAGATGCGGGCTGACAGCTGAGAGTTGGGTGTCGTCAACAGTAGCAGAAGACTATATATGAAGCTATAATATCACAAAGTCTAATGGCTAATGGAAAAAAAGGTAATTTATCAACACTGTGATCTCTTCATCACTGAACTTTCATTATCTGTTTTGTCTTGATCTTGTTGATGATTCTACTGTATCACCGCTCACGAGGGCAGTTATAAGGCAGGACTACATATGCGTGATGATTAGTAAATCAAGTGCTAAAATCAGGTACATTGTAAGCTGTGGATCCTTGCTTCTTTCACTTATAGCAAGTTTCACACATTTTTTTTGCTCTATATTTTGACAAGACCCATGATTTCAACTGAGCACAGTTTCTCAGATGTTTTACACTTTTGTAAATGCTGTAGTTGTTCTTTTAAAGTACTGTACTACAAGATGTTTGGTTCATGTACTGCAGCCAGATAGCAAAATAAAGTGTAGGCATAAGGAAAAATCTCAGTTTCAGTTTCAGCTAGACTCCCAGAGACCAATACCAGTACCATAGATGTACCGCACTACAGAACATGATAATGTTTTGCCCCAAAGTACATGAAAACCCTCGCTTCATTTAATGTGAGCCAGCACAGTCATTATTCATAGCTATTCATATTACCCCGATTTTACAACCACTGCAGGGGCCTGAGAAAGCTGTGGTTTGTGAGTAAAATATCTATGGGATGTTTTCCAACATTTGTCAGATGACACTCAGCTTCTTGACCTTTTCCTGTGCACATTAGTCTTATTGTTGGTGCCTTAGGGAAATATCACCAGCATTGTTTCACATCACAGCCAACTGAATCTTGATTTTGTGAAAAGTTCAGATGATAAAGTATTAGTATTAGCTTGAAAAACTAATCATCTGCAGCAACCTTACATATTATTAACAGCTATAACAGAGGTGCCAAAGGTTTTCTGTGAGTCTGCAACTCCACATCTTTGTATCTATAGAGAATAGACTGTAGCCCACAAAATGCTTTGGTGACATGGCAAATCCAGCAATGTGCATTCTGATTCATTTTCATATTGCAGTTTCTGTTGGAGTTAAAGAAAGGGATTTTCTGCATCTTGGTTGGTGCATATTGAAATGCACTAACTTGGTAACTGTGTGCAAAATTGACCTGTTCCCATTTGCCAAAACAAAATTCTCTGTGAGTGGTGTTACAGTACTGAGAACACTATTTGGGGGTTTGGTTCTGGTATTTAGCCTAGTTACAGCCGTGCTACCTCTGCCTTCTAAATGACATCCTTGACAACGTTTACTTAGCAGTGTACTCATGCCAGGTCACTTGTGTTGAGTTATGGCAATTTATAATATCTTTACTGTTATATACAATTTCAATGATTTCAATATTCATACACAATGAAATACTGGCATCAGTCATGGTTTCCATGGATATTCCTCGTGAAAACAGGTTCTTCAAAACAACATTTCAGAAAGCAGAAATTAGATCTGAGTCTTGGAGACTACTCACGCCTTCCAAGCAACGAGGATGAAGAATGCTCCTTGTGAGTTTTATTGTTTCATTTGAGGATTATATTCCAGTTCTGCTAAGAGGCCTGTGCTTGTGATATCTGTCAAGGCAAGAGTTCTTACTTTGCCTCCATCTGTGATAAAATGTTTAGGAGCACATTTACTAAACCTTTTCAATTATAGTGACATGATAAATAACTGGATTATGACTAACACCTTCTCCAATCTTAGGCTCTTTGTATAGCTTCAGCTTTAGTAAATAAAACTTATATTTCACCTATATTTTAGAGACATATTAAGGATGCCACCAATCTTTACAAATAATCCCATCAGTAACCACCAGAACATCCACACAACATCTGACTGAATGGCAGAGAGAACAGAAATCTACACCAACAAAAGGTCTGTCTGAGTCGTTCAAGGTTTGATGTACCCTCAAAACCTGCACAGGCCTTTTCTCTGGAATGAAAAATGAAAATAATGTATTGCCAGCATATCAACTGTCAAGCATCAACTGGAGGATGAGAAGAAGAAAGATCAGCGGCTTGAGCTTTCAGTAACTGTCAACAAGCATTTAGGAAACCTTACCCTGAGAGCTGGACTGAAATCTGAAGGATGTTTAGAGCACAACTAGCTGAAATAGACCTCTGAGGATGTGCCCTCATTTTTTTTTTTTTGCTATTATTATTTGCTATTATCACCTGGATAAGCCCAAGGTCTAAGCTGTTTTTGTCTAAAAAACATGAATATTTAAAAAATATTTGCCTACAACCATTATATATTTTTTAATTATTATACATTTTTATATAAAAAGGCAATATTAAAAAAGTATTTTGATTCTTCTATGTACATTTCCCCTTGAATATAATTGTCTTTGAAGTTTCATCATTAAGTAATTCAAGTAGGAATACTGCTACATATATACTACATTCAGACACTATTGGACATTTAACTGACATCAGAACCAGAATCAAGAATCAAAATCAGAAACCTTTATTGATCACAGAGGAAACTGCTTGTGTTCCAACTGCACACACAGATACAAGAACAATATAAAATGTAAAATCTAAATAAAATCAAATAAAAACTCTGTAGAAAATGCTCTAGACAAAATACATTATTCTATATGCATAAAGATTAGGGAATTAATACTATGCATAAATAACTTATAGTTAAGTGATTTACTAGTAACACAAATATTGGTTAGCAGTTGATCTCTATATTGAGTATGTTACTGCATGTAATAGAGAAAAGTAGTACATAAGTAATAAGTAGTGATATTTCAGGTGGTAAGACCATTGTAAATAATACGATTTACGATGTTGCACATTTTTAAATTATATAGCACACAGTATAAAAACTGTACATGATCTTGCACATGGTAAGACTACTGTATATAATAATTAGATATTGGACATAACGATAATGATTTCACACCCAATAAGAAAACAGTAGACTACTGCACGTAATAATAAGATAATAATGCATATAATAATTTAAACCCAATGAGAAATTGCACAACTCAGTAGCATCACGTTCCCAGGTTGGTGTGGGTGTGTGACAGAGGGAAACTCATATGTGGACACTGAGCTCACAGAAGGTCTCTCATGGCCCTCTTCTCTAATTTACACATTAATTCCTACAGGGGAAGGTAGTAACGGAACAATAATAATATTTTGAGGTAATTGTAAATTTCATTCTTGCCTCTGCTATTTCACTGACTGCTAGATTATTAGGCCTATTGAAGCAAATCAATATCTAGGAATCATTCACTGAATATCAGGTTCTTTCTGTAACACCAGGCCAGCATAGTTAATAGTCTAAAACCACAGTGTCTGCCACCAACAAGAGTTCAGAACCTTGGAGAGAGACCAGAGACCATTCACTATAAATCAGCACAGATGCCAGCAACTATTAAACCCCACCCTCTCCAGCCCTGGAATGCCAGTGCTTTGGACACAAAACAAGCCTGGGACAGACTAGAGAGCTGTAGAGATGCTCAATGTCTAACCCCTCTACAATTTTACATTAAGCATGACATTGATTGATTGGCACCTCATAATATTTCAGACCTCATATGCCCCTGTTCTACTTCTAGGGTTTTTAGAAGGGTATAAGGCCTGTGATGTCTCAAAACATGTAATAGGCTGATTTAGTGTCTAACAGTGATTATTACTTTCACTGTGTTTATTTTGGTTTGTTACACAGAATAACCACTGACAGATTACACAAATGACATTGATTGTCTTGTTAAAACTGAGCATATGGAGATCCAGGATATAACTGACGGTAATTCAACAAGGACTACACATCAGGGCTAGATGTCTGGGACAGAGCATCTGCAGAACAGCACAGCTTGTGGGGTGCTTCTAGTCCACATTGGTAAGTACCTTCTGATAGTTATACAAGTGTGACGGTTGGCAGCCGCTAGAGGCCGTCCTTTTCTGTTTTGTGGTTTTTATTTGGTCTCTTATTATGATATCCTGAGCAGGCCAGTGTGCTCAGGGAGTAATGCTTGTGGTTTCATTGGTTTTGATTTTGTATTTAAATTCGTTTGTGGAGGACCTTCGTGGCGGTCCACCGTCATACTGTGTTGGTTGTGTTTCCTCTGTCTCCTTTTGTTTGGAGTCTTGGTTCTGGCCCTCATGCCTTTTGTTTTGAGTTATAAAAAAAGAATTGAAATGGCTGTCTGCCTAAGCGCCTGCCCTCATTTGGGAGAAAGGGGAAACACATCAAAGTAGTGCTGGATGCCCAAAACACATTGATTTGTGACGTCAACAAAAGTTATCCCATGTGATCTGAAGTGATTAAAGAGTTAGTGTAGAAGAAGTCACCAAATTATTTATGCTGGTTATCAGACTATTTTTTTAAATGCCCCATAAGTGGTTTTCAGCAACAAAAAGTAAATGTATCTTCCTCCGTTCTGTTGGAATAGCCAACATGTGAAACGGCTTGACAGAATGCGTATGTAAAGAGTATGTAAAGCTTCAGCAATACAAAGGAAGTAATGTAACTAAAAACAAGATAGTTTGATATGTGTAACAAGTTCCAAGCATATACTGTATGTGTCAACAGTAGTTACTCGTTAGATAGTTTTACTATCACAATTTTTATGTCTATTGAATTATTCCAAAACTGTAAAATGAAGGAAGAAGTGGCCAGATCTGATAAATGACATTTTCTTTTACATCATGTGGATGGTTGGGTACGTGTAGTTTATCTGCAGAAGTGATGGCACCGGAGTCAGTGGTTTCTTTCAGAAAGATAATGTACCCTGTCACATGACAAACATTGTAATAATTTGAGGAACAAGTCAAAGAGAGAAAAAAAATCCTCAGATCTCAGTCTGATCAAGCATCTGTGGGATGTCCTCGACAAATTATTCCGATCCACAGAGGCCCCACCTCGCAACTTACAGGACTTGGAGTGCCTTGCTGCAAACTCCACATCACACCTTCAGAGGTCTTGTGGAGTCCATGCCTTGACAGGTTGGATCTGTTTTGGTGCCATAAGGGAGACTCAGACTATATTAGGCAGTTCTAGCATTCTATTGTTATGGCCATTCAGTATTTATGTTGTTTTCTTGCAACTTGAGCCTGAGCTCCACTAGTATAGCATCACCAGTCCTAGGAGGATGAAGGCTAACCTGTGGCTTCCTTCAAAACATGACATCTGTCTACGTGTCTTTCATGCATGATCACAGCTTAGCATGCTTGGAAGATCCCACAATAGAAATATCAGACTTTACGCTGTTGCCTGAGGCTTTCAACTGAGAGAAGATTTCTGAGGTGTATTGTACCTCTTACTTCGTTACTAGCATCAATAGGTCTGGCTGAACCAGTGTGCTGTACTTACAAACATGACTCTCTTGGGGATGCGATCGGATTCCACCAGAGGATTCTTGTAGAGCCACAGCTCCTCAGGCTGGATAACTCTTTCAAAGGGCTCCAGAAACTCAGTGAACCTGCAAAAAGCAGGTTACCTCATTAATGTTCAGTCAGCTAGTGATTATGATGTAAGATTATCATGTAAGTGACATTCAGTCCACAAAATAACCACTTATTTTAATGAAACGTACACATTTAGTACACTTTGCTTGATGCCTATGACTGACAAAAGCAGATGTTGATTAAGTCCAAAGCCTTTTAAATGTTAGACATCAGGTTCAGGCCAATAAATAATACAGCCGTTGAAAAAAATAAGAGACCACATCATTTTCTGGTTATTGCTTTTGCAATTGGTGGGAGTGTGTCTGTGTAAAATGTGCATGTCACTGATGATTTATACACTATTGACCACACTTGTTTCAAAATTCCAAACAAAAAATGTTTTTTTAAAATATTACATATAAATAATTTATTACACACCTTTCAAGGTTACTTTATTGTCATCAGCAGCTGTGTATACGTATAAAGTGAAATGAGACAACGTTTCTCCATGGACCATGGTGCAACATATAGCAACATACAACATTCAACAGAGTGCAGGTTACAACAGACAGAGGACAACAGACAGACAATAAATAGACAGCAAGTGTGGACATTACGTAAACCCTCTGGACATTACGTAAACCTTAGGTATGATTTCTGCACAGGAGGCAGTTAGCAGCATGACAGAACACTACAATAAATAGATAATAAATAGACAATGTAGCAGAGTAACAGTAATGTGAGTGTGATGTGAAAAATCGTATACCAGAATTAAAATATTGCACTATATATACATATTACACATGTGCATATGTTGCACTGGAATCATATTCTTATTCCACAGGACAGTTAGCAGCATAGAAAAAACACAATGAGCAAGTGTATAATTATAACAGTGACTCTTCGTTAGGGTGTCTATACTGGCAGTAAACAGGGTTACAGTAAAGTGCAGGTGCTAATTGGAAATGTTAAACTACACAACACTCTTACATTATTTTACAATTGCAACAATTAAAATAGTAAATTAAATGTTAAGTGCATGGTGTGTGCATGTGTGAGCTTTGTGTCATCCCATCAGCAAAGTGAAGCTGCTGGAATACAGCACAAAGAATAGCTGCTACATAAACACTATTGCACTCACTACACATATGGCGGACTTTCTTTTTTTTTTTACACTGCTCACACTGCAATAGTTCATAAAAGAATAGCAACCTGTGCTGTTTACACACACACACTGCTGTACAAACAGTGAACAGAAAAAAGGGAAAAGTGGTCGCTCATTTTTTTCCATGACTGTATGTCACGACATTCTTATCATCTCCAACAGATAGACAGCATGATGCACATGACAGATACAGCTGAAACCGGATTATTCAATATTCACCAAATATGACGGTCTAGTTTTATTCATTTGAAAAAGAAAAATCTTTCCATTCAAAAAATTCCATTTAACTAGATACAGACATGAACACCAAGACGTACACAGTAGCAAACATGCTACACATTTAGAAAACCTAGGGAAAGCCCTAGGTTTTTCTAAATGTGCAATGTCTAAATCTGGAGGAAACACATTCAAGCGCCTGACAAGCCAACTGAATTCATTTGTGCCCAAAGGGGAATTAATACTGCTTGTATAACAATATTAATTAATTTATTATCTGAGCTGTTAATCCTAACCAGGGTTGCAGGGTTGCTGAAGTCTATTTCAGCGTTCACAGGGCAAAAGGCCTATGACCTTTACAGCTTACCATTATTTTCAGTATGATTTAAAATTTAACACAGGGATCTGATGAACCAATTAGTCAATCAGTTCAGCCTCTCAGCTCTGATGGGCTAAACAAATGACTGAGAACACACTCATCTTCTTCACCTGAATGTTATTCAACAGTACAAACTATTACTACATTTGCTATTCGAATATTTTTTAATTTTCACTTTTCCTGCACAAGTCTTTAAAAAAGGGGGTGTATTGCTAAATCATTAGAGGGAGGTGGCTGGGTCTAGCCTTTAGCTAACATTCAATATGGCTCCACATGGCATTTGTTTAAGGGGTATGGCCCACCTTTAATAAAGAAAACAGCCAGTCAACTTGCATGTAAAGCTAGAAGTGGGAAAAGCCCACCATGGTTTTGGAGATATGCAGTAGACATTACACCTTGAAATAAACATTTTTTTATTGCTTTAAACCTCTACAAACCCTTTCTGTGATTTTTGTCAGAGTAGACAACTAATTCCAGATATGGATTAATTGATCTTTCCACATTCAGAGAGATCCAAGCTTGGAAATAACTACCCAGGGATACTGTCAAGATGGCTGTTGAGAGGCCAGACTGTTCAATAAGGACTGTAGCATGACATAATTGTTCTAGCATTTTTGTTGTTTTTCTCCAAGGTTCATTTAAAATTATTTCTTTAAAACAGTGATAGGAAAACATAAGTGTTATAGTATTGTGATGGTATGAAAAGTGTTCACAAAATACAAAGCTCAGGACAAGAATAACATTCTCTAGTATGTCCTCATTCATCTGGCAGATTATACTGATACAGGAATTTAAACACATCTTAATTTAAAGGTATAACAGATTTGGTTTATTGTGTAGTATGCCTGCAGGTCCATTTTGAGTCAGAACCCACTGAAAACAGCACAGTAGAGTTTCACCTAGCATACACTAACAACTGAGCCACAGACAGCAAGCATTCTAAGCATGTCATTTAACAATGCATTTCCATAACATTGTTTCCTTAGCCTCATTTTAGCCTCATTTCATACATTCCTGCCTGAAGTCATTCAAAACAATTCACACTGTTAAATGGACCAATACATAAAGGCCATATTTTCTGTTAAAGGCATTTAGCATGCTAAATGGTTTAAATGACTGCCAAAAAACCTAAGTGAAAAAACTGAATTTACAAAAAAGAATGGCATGTAATTACAGCTCGATCAACTATGTTGTATGAAAAGCTTCATTTGAAAGATGAAACGATCTCTTTTTTGTTTTTCATTTGTGCTTATAACTTAAAAACACATTTTCAATGCATCCCTTCCAGCTCAGAGCACTTTCTTTTAGCAGAATTACCCATAAACTGGTCTGAACGCATTTCTTCCATCAATCAATGTAAACAACAATCTTCCACTGTTGTGCTTTCAGCACTGAGAAGATGAAAGTGTAGATAAAAGGAGAGCGACTTTTGCTCGTACATTCACAGTGAAGTATAGCTAATTTGGCTCTTCTGCCATCAGGCTTGGCTACTGTCTTTCATCAAGGCTTTGCAGGCTTTTGGCTTTCTGACACTAATTCCCTCAGAACAGATGAGTGTCCCGGCAGCCCATAAACACAATAGCAAAGCCAACAGAGCACAATAGGTGGGCTTCCTTAAGTGGTCTATATGTCTTCATTTGGTCTCTGGAGCAACCCTGTATTGGAAAGAATATTTTTTGGGGGGGCCGGTGGTGGTTTTACACCATCGCTAATTACAGCATAATACATAAAAAAGCTCCAAATGTCCCAGATGTCTGCACACATAAATGATAAATCAACCCAACACATACATTAAAATTATTATTAAATCATTTTAACAGCGCCAGGCAAAAATTATTTAACAGAAAATTACACAAAACCCTAAACAGCCAAATATAATGTCCAATTTGTTTTCACCCATTGCCTATTACAGCTTCAATTCTTTTTGGAAAATTTGCTTTCAGAAATCTGCAGGGACATTTTTGTAAACACTCAAATCAAAGGTTAGTCTTAGCAGGTGTCTGAGGTTTCTGCTCCTCATGACCAAAATCATCCCAAATACAAATTCATAGTGCTCATTTTCTCTGCATCTCAGATTCCCAGTCTCAATGTGCTGATATTTTGGTCTTTTGTCAGTAAGAGCTTTTTGACAGCTTGTAATTTTCTGCTGTATATATGTGTATATACTGTACAATACTGTACAACTCCTGATTAATAATCATATGCAGTCATGCTAATTGTGGCGAAGTGAGTGGTAATGACTTGGTGCATCATTAACTACAATGAAAAGATGTGCATTGGAACGCTTTTTTTCTAAGCCGACCCATATTCCTCTAGGCGAAGCACAATTGCAGTTGAGAGTGTTATTCATACATTAATTAAGAATTGCTTGTTACTGGAGATTGAGCTTAATTAATCTGTCATGCATACCACTACCTTGTGCAACACTGTGGCAATAACAGCGACCCTAGAGGCATGCTTTCCTGAGCTGCATAAACACTGTAACTACACATAATTAACCTCTGTTGTGGCAAACTGCTTTTTTTTTCCAGGACACCCCAACTCTAGCAGTTTAGCACTCTGAGCCTTCTCTCTCCCACTCTATACACTAAAAATGTATTTGAACAATGTCGCACAGCCGTCGGAGAAAGATAAAAGTAAGTTGTCCCCCGGCATCTCTTTGTTTCCTTCCATCTGTAAGGAAGGATCAGAATCATAAAGCACACCCTGAAGTGAAGCACTATATGCAAGGGAGAGTTTTTACAAAACCACAAATTTTCTGAGCTTTGTAGCATTATGGCTTTTTATGAGGAAGGGCTGGTGGACCTGCAGAGGCTATTAATACAAGCCACAGAAACGCCGGGTATCATTTTCATTACAATGCTGGGCATACTGTAAAGCTTTTTTGGCAAAAATTAGGCATGGCACAGAGGTCAGTGGTTTGAGCAGTCAATAATAATTAAAAAGTTCATAGGACTGAAACAGGAAGCACTGCTGACACAGACCTTCATAATTTACTATTGTCTATGGAAAAAAAATCAATGAAGTTTTCAAGTCCTCACTACTGGTCACTGTAATTAGCCAATTCATTTTGTTGTAAGTGCATTGTCCACCAGATTCAACTGTCATTTGAATCATGGGTCCCAAAAACACTACATGGCCATATATGGACACTCTTTACATTTAGCAGGTTCAGTCATTTCAGCCTCACCCATTGCTAACAGGTACATAAAATCAAGCACGAAGCCATGAATCTCTAAGTAAACTTCAAAATGCATCATACTGAGGAACTCACTGAATGTGGCACTATAATAGAATGGTTTAATTTCCTACCTGCTAGAGCCGTCCTAGCGAGCTGCAAATGCCGTTATTGTGAAGTGAAAACATCTAGAAGCAATAAGATCTCAACCTCGAAGGGCTGGAGCGCATAAGAATCAGCTGTCGGATGTGGGCATGGGAGCAATGTTTAGTTTGTGTTAAACATTGGGAATCAACAGCAAAAAGAGCAAATTTAAAAACATTTCCATCAACTAATTTGTTCTGTAATTCTGTCTTCACAAACTACTAGAAAATATCAAGAAATAAAGTTGATAATATGACAACTTTGCAGTACTTAGTTATGTTTAAAATGTGAAAAAATATTTTAAGTTAAAAATATGCTGCGTTCATTCAAATGATGATGCTTTAAATTAAATCCATAAAGAAGAAAATTAAAACACAAAAAGTCAAGTAAATCTCATGCTGTACTAGTGTTTTTGCTGAGTTTGGTGTGTAAGAAACTAAACCAGCCTGCACAGAGCCCTGATTCATCCCCTTCAAATACCTTTGGGATGAACTGGAACACCGACTGCCAGTCAGGCCTTATCGCCAAACATCAGTGCCCAAAATCAGCAATGCTCCTGTGGCTTAAAAGAAACATATTCATGCCGCCTTGCTCCAAAATCTAGTTTTCACAGATGAGTAGAGGCTGTTTTTGGAGTGAGATGTCATGTTCAAGTGTCACATATGAATGTGACATATTCACTTACTTTTCCCCAAGTAGTGCAGGGACACATTCTCTTGATTTTCTGAATAGAACAAACTTAAATATTATATATTTCTGCTAATTTAATTTTAATGTACAACTATTACATATTTGCTGTATTTCACATTTTGAAAAAATAAATCATGAAATGTGCATGTTTGTGCATACATTTAGGGATTCTTTCAGCCCGTGCTTAAGTAAGACCCCTTTCAGTTGAAATCACCGCCTTTTTTGTAGCAGCTAATAGTCTTTCTCTTCTTGATTTAGGAATGTTTTTCCACTTTTCCCTGAATTATTCTTCTTGTTTAGAAATATTCATAGATTGTCCTTCAGGATATAATAACAATAATATTCAACTCCAAGTCCATACAGTTAAATATTCAAAAGCTTAATCTTTCATTTCTTTAAATAGTTCAAGGTTGATTTTGAAGTATGTTTTGAATAATGGTGTCATATCCAGCCTCTTTTCTTCTTCAGTGTTTCCACTGACTGTGGGATATTAACTAACAGAATTTGTCATTTTAAATACCATAATTTCTCTCTAATGCCTGAAAAATTTCCTGGGACATTTGGCAACTCCAAAGCTTAATAGAAGTAGCCTCATTCTTCACACGTAACAATGTGTTAAAATGCTTCTCCTTTTTCTCCAAACACACAGGTGATTTTAGGTCTTTCATCAGACAAGATTACTTCATTTCAAAATGCAATGTTTTTTTAAGACTTACAGAGGACAGGATTTTATTCCATTTCTCAATGCAGTACCTCTCCTGATCATGCAGAATACTGGATCTTCTCTTCTGGAGCTTAATCCACAGGTTTTCAGTTAAATTTAGGTCAGGGAACTGGGATGTCCTGGGGAAGCTTCATTTTGTGTTCATTTAACCATTTTGATGTGTGCTTTGGATCGCTGTACTGCTGGAAGATCTAACCATGACTAAATTTTAGCTTCTTGGCAGAGGCAGCCAGAAGTTGATTGAAAATCACCTTCCTGGAATCCATAATGCAAGTGTGCAAACAATACTAATATGCGCTTTTTGCATCTATTCGCTTTGTGCAAGTCAGAGCAATTTTTAATGCTCTTTAATCTTTCCCATGGTGATGGATGATTTAGAGATTTAGACCTTGTGTCACTACATTTTTACATCCCAGAGAAACAGGAAACCATTGGTGACTGCTTAATATTTCCTAAACACTTAGGCCAACTTAAAATTAGTTAAGTATGCATGGGATGATACTTCTTTTACATTTCCATAATTCAAATTTCCTTGGGTGTCAATAGTTGTGACTGTAATTTTTCACTAATTGTTGCTTTATCCTCAGCTTAAACATATCTCAAATAAAGTCAAGGTAATTTTTCTTAAGCACCTAAGTGGCTAAACACTAAAGAGTTAATGTTATAAACAAGGGTATAAAACCTTTGTTACAAGTGTTAACGCTGCTTGATGCATGTATGTTGCAACATTCATACTGTGGCTACAAATTCCACTTGCAATTCAGAGGACACTGCTGTACACAGAACAAAACATACAAGCTTTAGACCATATTTGTGTGCTTTAGAGTGATTCTCAAAAATGTCATTCAATATTCCCCATACAGAAAAATGCCTTAGACCTGGAGCTGTTGCTCACTACAGAATAATGCACATCCTCATGTTCGGTAATGTAGGCCCATGTCTGAGCCTTATTTACCATAAATTAACAATGAGTGTGTGATGCAACACTGTGAAAAGGTTTTTTTTTTCTTTTACCATCTAATTGACTGCAGAGAACTGAGAGACGACAGAATGCAGGTTAGGCTCAGAATGATAGTTTCATTATTGCCTAACTAATGTGCTGTGTGAGTATGAAAAATTCATTTAGGCGTGAAAATAAATTTTACACTTGCTGGAGCAAGTAGGAAAGCATGGCAAGTTATAGAAAAAATAGTAATTGGGCAAGACACTTAACACTACAGCCACTTACCTCAGCAAGCTCAGAGTGACTGTAAATTGCTAGAAATGAAAATAACAAATGGCATCCTTTGGAGCTATTGGATGAGTCATTTCTAGCAATTGGTAGACACTCTAATGTTGCTTAGGTAGAAGACTGGAGTATTAGAAATATTATGACTGGAATATTATAAGACTGGAATATTAAGAGTATTGCCCAAGAACTAATTTTGCTGTCGCCTGGCATACTTTCACAGGCAGGGAACTGAACCCATGTTGAGGGCACCAGTTATAGCCACCAAACTTACTATACTAGCCACAACTTTCTTTAAATGAAATAATAATAATAATAATTACAATTTTCTTTAAGCTGCAAATGTATTTTTAAAAGTGTTGATTTTTTTAACCCACTCAAAAGAAAGTTTGTTTAAGGAACCAAAAGTGATTTTTGTATGGCATCACGCCAAGGAACCCTTTTTAGAACGTTTATTTTTAAGAGTATGTAACCACAACATCATTGTTTCAGCTGCGCGCTCTATACTTACATGTCTGACTAACACAGAAATCCTAATAATCTAAACCTAGAACTCTTAGGGGAGTTATAGTGTCAGGAGGAGAGAGCGTGAGAAATGCTGTGGGAAAAAAAACAAGGAAACTCTTCTCATCTCTCATCCGTTTCTTGACGGCCTGCCATCTTCCTGCAGGCTGATCTACTGCCAGGTCCAACAGCGTATCAGAATCCTCAGCAACAGCTTGGTCAGGGGTAGGTGAGGTGCATACAAACACACATGCATACGCACAAACACACACATGCACACACACACACACACACATAGGACTGAAATATCATCAATCCTGGTGGGTGTCAAAGCACGCTGGGGTTGGCACAATTGTGACAACCCAACTCATATGTCCATATGGGAAACTGCCCTATTCCCCCAAAACAAACACACCTCCTGAAGAGCTAGACACAACAATTCTCCAGCAAGCAGGTTTTAAATAGCTTCATCTCACAAACACTGGCCCAATTCATTTCAGTGTTGAATACAGTGTCCTCTAGATTCATTTGCATTCTTGGCAAAGCTGACTGAAAAGGGTTTCTTAAAAACAACCTCTTCAGTCATTATCTTATTAAAGAAAAAAATCTTACCTTCATACATTACAATAAGGTAAAAGTGTGTTGACCTCCACATATAAGGAGATGGACATAAGAAATAAAAAATGCATATATTGTCAGTTAGGGCGATCAGAAAGAAGTCTAGAAAATTCAAAACCATTATGAACTAGCCTGGAAGAGGATGCAAGGCTATTCTGTCAGGTGCCCGTTTTATAAACCTTAACCTTAGCTAAGCTAGGCTAAGCTATCAAAGCTATGCATTTCTGTGTTCAAGTCAGCCTCCAAACAATGTTTTGGCTAAACATAGGCACTATCAAGATTATTGTAAGCTCTTTAGTTAACTTTTCTCAAACTCTGGAGGTTTCCTAAAGAAATACACCAAATCAAATATAAAACCTTTGCTACTGCAGGGCATTCATGTTTTATCTAGTTTCTTATAGAAAAACAAGTCCCCATCAGAGTCCAGAGCATTATAGCAAAGGGGGACCAACTCCATATGAAAGTTAATGCATCTGAATTCAGTGTCATTAAAGTCCCTGTTGGTGTAATGGTCAGGTGTCCCATTACTTTTGTCTATATAATATGGACAAAAGTAATTGGACGCCTGATCCCTGCGAAAACCAGCCAAGACGCAGCCCAAAAAAGCTACAAACTTTCAAAATAAAAGGATTTAAAAAAACTCACGTTAACGTGCAA
>JBBPCX010000154.1:9295203-9321983 GCA_037974365.1 Hydrocynus forskahlii | reverse complement strand
AGCAGCAATGGCGTCGGCTTGTTGTTGCATAGAATAGTTAATCACTGTTAAGTAAATAAGTAAACTAAAAGCTATAGTCTGTGCAAACAGCCAAGTACATATTTGTGAGAAAATCGGAAAATGGGTTTTTCACCACATTTTATCACCACATTCGACCATCTTGGGGAACCTCTATATATTATCCAATTTAAATGAAATTTGTTACTTTATTTCCACCCTAAAATGAACAAATTCAGGGGGTAAGACCTCGTACATTATAATTTTATATTTCCACCCATCAACTGGCTGCCACCCTAATATATATATTATATATTTTACAATACAGTCATTCCTAGATTTTATACCGTACATCTTTAGACTGTATATGTGAACATTTTATTTTATACAATACTGTGACATAGTACTTTATTCTATTTTTTAAATTCTATTCTATTGTTTTTCTTAATTTTGCTGCTTTTAACTTTGTACTGTCCACTTTCTGCTGTTACTAAGTAAATTTCCCACTTGTGGGACTAATAAAGGTTTATCTTATCTTATCTTATAATGGAAGCAGTTTGCAACAAATGTAAAAATACACAGCCCATATATACACTATACAATATCACCAGTGTGTCTAAACATGTTTTTAAATGTATAATATAATGTAAAATGTATAATAATAGTAAAATCATGGTGCTGCTTTGCTTCTTATCTCAACACTATCAAACGATGTCACATCGTACCTTCGATGTCACGAGGTACCTTTAGAGGTTTTAAAGACTTCACAAGTTTGGTACCTGTCCTCTGATCATTTATAACAGTGCATTTCACATCAAACCACTCTACACAACTGTGTGTCTTAACAACTTCATCATGCAGAACTTTGGGAGTTTGCTTTTACACAATGGGTACTTCCAGCTATTCAACTGTGTTTTGGCTCTGTAAGGCTCTAGCCCTGCCACTGGGGACCTAAGCCCTTTCTGCTAAGCAAGGGTTCCTGCTTCATTCTGAGGCCTTCTAGCATACAATCACCATCGAGTGGTCAACGGCACTGTGTTTAATCAACAGCAGTCTGGTCCAAACTGAAAGGCCCAACTCAGATCTCTCTGTACTGAGAAACTGGTCCGCAGGGCTCAAAGAGACGAGAAAAGAAAGGCAAATTGCAGAGATCAGAATATCAAGTGTATTTGCTTTTATCTGTCTGACTGCAGGGGGATTCATTCCTTTGAATAAAAAAAATATGTAAACTGGGTAAGTTTAAAAAAAAATGTATGTTTGTTTTTTTAACCAGTAAAGTTTACTGGTTAAAAAATAATAAATAATAAATAATATTACTAAATTATTACTCAATGTTGCTAAAGGTTGGTATAGATTTACCAGCTATGTATGCATATATAACTAAGAGTATAAATATAAAATGATTGAATAAAACTAAAATATGTGAAACAGAACTTTTTTAAGTCAAGTGCTAGCACTTTTAGCTTTTTACCGATGTGAAAGCTAAATTCTGTCCAGTCAGTCAGTCTTTTTAATGAGCAAAATATTCCACAACACGTCGTTTACATACTTGAGCTTTAGGTGGGACAGGTGGTCCTCCCCAAACGCAGGTGAACAGAATAGGTCTATACAAACTAAACCATTCCCGTTTCTCCATGGTGCTGCAAATGTTAAGAGTGATGTGTTTATTTATGTATGTGTTTTTTCCACATGAGAGAGGGGTCAGAATTCGAATTACTGAACCGGGCCCACAGGTCCCACCTACTTTCTCATCTTTTCGCTGTATAAAGGAGCAGCAGTCTCTCTCCTGCTTGGTCATTACTTGAAGGATGCCGATTTCTTCATAAAGCAGGTAAAATACTTCCTCTACTTTCCTCTGCTTGTTGCTTTTTTTAATCATTGTGGCCTACACCTGAGCAGCCTAAGGGGAGCTCATTTAGTCACCATTTTCTTTCCAGGGAAGCAGTACTACGTTATTTCTTTCCACTAAGTTTGAGGAATAATACTTTATTTGGCCTGTAATTTTTAATGGTTGTCTGAGTTGGTTACCATGCTTGTTTCAGATGTTAGGCCCTGGCTCAGATCCTGCAGGTTATAGGTTTAAATTATATTGTTGTTACCAAGCTCTGCTAGACAGGTGAGCTAGCTAATGATAACAAGCAATCGAGGCTGTTCTCACAGAGCACACCTTCACAGTTTTGTGTTTTTGTCATGCTTCATATGCCCCACATTTGAGAAATTGTTTCTTGTTCATTTCTTTTCAACATGTTTCCCCTTCACAGCTGAACCAGTTTTAACTTCATAAACTGTGTGTCATCTTGCATTGTCTCATTGGATTATCCTTTATTTACCATCTACAATCGACATGTAATGCCCGCACACCGAACAGAACACACAAGACAGAATATATACACGAACAGAACCTAGGAAAACCAATGAAACAACAGGACAGACCAAGAGGCACATGAAACTAATGATGAACAGAAACCAGGAACATGCACATGTGAAACAGATACTAAAAACAGGACACAGGCCTAAAGGTGGAACAGGGGTGACCCCTACTGGCCACCCCATGGAACAAAAACCAGGAAACCCAAAACACCACCGTGACACGCACATTGTAACATATAGAAAGAGGCTAGAGAAAAGTGCTCTGATTTTTTAATGGAGGTGAAAAATTGCTTTTGTTTGTATAACCTAATTTTAGTGCACTGCTTCAATCAAGTTGAATAAAACTAAATTTCTTGTTACCACATGGAGTAATTTTTAGTGAACTAGACCATTTTTTCATAGTGTACTGTGCACCACTAAAACATTGTCTCTTAATCTCACCATTTCATTTTTCACAGAGGTCTAGGGAGAGACTGTTGACCAGGGAGGAAAACTGGTTATCTCAGGATGGCAGGATCCCAGCATGCTTCAAGTAACGACTCTATCTTAAGACATGTTGGAGTTACGATGAAACCACCAAAAGAAACACTTTGCTGTGATTCGTCCGCTATTAAACGCACCAGTTCATCCATGCTGCTGTGCCAGATGAAATCTAAGATGGAAATGGAGCAATAATGCTGGTTATTCAAAATCATATAATGATTGAAAAGGCCTGTGCTTTGGTGTGGTTCCCAGATAAGACCAGACCCCAGCAAAATTCTGCAGCTAATTCCACTACAGCAGGTTCTATGCAAGGTCACACAATAGAATTCACCTCAAATGTGAAAGCAGAGTGCATGGTGATGGACGTTTGTGTCCAACAATCCTGCTGAATAGCAGTTAAAACCTCAGCAATGATGATCACTGGACTGTAACAAAGACCTCCTCTGGGTTCCAGCCTTTTTTTTAACTGAACAGCACTAGCAAAATGCATAAACAAAAGCAGAAATATGCCAAACGACAGCTTGAAATTTCCAAAGGTGTTGTAGGAAAGCATGTATCGGAGACAGGTAAAAAGAAAACAGGTGAGACACAGATCTGCACACTATGTGGGAAAAGTTTCACCCATCCAGATCATTTAAGAATCCACATGCATATCCACACAGAGAGACAAGCCCCATATATGCACAGAGTGTGGTAAATGTTTTACTAGGTGTGGAGAGCTGGATGTTCACAAGAGGTCTTATAGGGGTGAGAAACCATACAGCTCTATAGAATGTGGAAAATGTTTCAGTTCACAGACTTCAGTGAACACAAATAGACCCACACTGGTTCAAAACCTCACGCGTGTTCCCAGTGCGAGAAGAGATTTGCTCATGCTAGTGAGACATAAGAGGGTCCACACAGATGAGAGACCATGCCCCTGCATGGACTGTGGAATGGCCTTTCGCACCCTGAAGAAGCATCAGCAAAGACACACAAGATCAAAATCATTCAGCTGTGCCCACTCTAAAAAAAGTCTTTCAGTTTGAAGGATATCTCCAATAAAATAGTTTATTGTTTTTAGGAAGACGTAAATGTATTGAGAACTCAAGAAAAGTATCATTCATTTCCAATGATTTTTCGTAGTTCAGTGATCTTATCACAGTCTTTCATGTTGTGTTTTATAGTAACAAAACATCATTTAGGACATAAACTAACCAAACGTTTATTTAAAATATTCCAGTTTGATGTATACTATTAATTATTACCTTTGGATTGAATATAGGTAGAGATTATTGGAACAGTACAATAAAATTGGCCACTATCAAGTCTTCAGGTTAGGTATTCAGCTTAGATTTTTGTTTTGTCTATTAATTATAAAATATGGGATGAATAGAAATCCATTTGGTGCAAGAGTGACAGGAGTTTGACAGTACTACAACGTAACTTCTCTCTTAATCATGTAAGTCTGTCATGTGGTGGGGGTACTAGAAAAATAAGATCATGTGAAAGAGGTATATTGTCAGATCAGGTTTCAGTCTTTGCTACCTGGTTTCAAATACATTTTGGTTTGAGTGTTCATCAGATTGAGGACTATATAAAAGATTCTGTGTCATGAAAAGTCTGGGTCTGGTGTACTGAAAGCTGCTCACCCAGTAGAGAGAATGTACAGTGTGGCCTTTGACCTTAGCCCCTGTGGCCTTTGACCTTAGCCCCAGTTAACAGGTCTTTAGCCGTAGCAGCAGCCCGAGGAGGGCCTTTAGCCGTAGCAGCAGCAGCAGCCCGAGGAGGACCTTTAGCCGTAGCAGCAGCAGCGACCCAAGGAGGGATTTTAGAGGTCCGGGAAGGGCCTAGAATACCAGTCGGGGAAGGGGGCCTCCTCCTGAATTTTTTTTTAAAACTGGGGTTAAAGAAGGCTCTGGTGGAGCCAGGGGTGAGGGCTCCACCCCTGATGACAGCGAGGGGCCTTCTGAGGACTCCAGTGGGGCCCAGGGAGAGGGTTCCAACCCCGAGGACAGTGAGGGGCTTCCCCAGGGCGCCGGTGGGGCCCGTGGAGAGGGCTCCAACCCCAAGGACAGCAAGGGGCTTCCCCAGGGCTCTGGTGGGGCCCGTGGAGAGGGCTCTGGGAAAGGGCCCTGCCGCAAAGGACACTAAGGGGTTCCCCGCAGAGGGGCTACCATGAGGGGGCTTGGCCCCCGAGAACAGTGTTGAGCTCACATTAAGGGGCTCGGCCCCGAAGGACAATGGTGGGCTCCCAGCAGAGGGGCTCCCGGGAGGGGGCTCCACTCTACAGGACACTGAGGGGCTCCCTAGAGGGAGCCTCCTAGGTAATGATGGAGACTCTCAAGGGGAAGGGTCACATGGAACCCACCCGGGCTGCCCTGGCCGTGCGGAGCGCCGGCCAGTATACTATCTGGTGGAATGCGACCGGGTGGGGTTCCCAGGATGCTTCCTTTTGCCTCCGCCTCCCCCTTCTCCGCCTTTTGATGGTTCGTGGGCGCACTGGGGGTGCGTTTTAGGAGGGGGGGTACTGTCAGGTCTCGACAGCGACCAGCAGGGGTCGCTCTTGGTTAATGTTGGGGTTTTGTGTTAAGACTTTTATTCTGAACTTGGTTTATGTTGTGTCTTTCATGTCAGCTGTTTTGTATTTTGAGTTATTGATTATGTATGCTTATTGGTTGATGTGTTAGACTCGTGAGTATTTAAGTTCTTTGAGTCTGAGATGTCCTTGTCGGTCAACCCAGCACTTTATGTTCTTGAGTATCTAGCTTTGTTTATTGTAAATTGTTCGCATCTTGGTTAGTCTTGTCTTGTTCAAAGGAATCTATAGTCTTTTGTCTGGCTCTCATGCCAGTGTTTTGTTTTGTGTTTTTGTAAAAGAATAAAAAATGGAAAACGTAGAAGACGTCTGGAGCGTGTGCCTGCCAGTCCTGCCTGGAAACAGACAGGACCGCTGACAATTTGTTTCAAGATCTCAAGAACCGCTTACAGTAAAATTTTGAAATTTGCTATCCTATTTGTTATTTCTTGAATTCAGTAAATGAACAGTTTTTGTACATTAAATTGAGCAGAAAAGTATTCTCTGTGGAGAATATGTACTTATTTTCACTTCAAAACATTATTGGACCAGGACTGCCAAAACTTTTGTAAGTGTATATTTGTATTTTTAAAAGGAGACAGTAAAGACAAATTAAGACTGTGGTTTATATGTTTTGTTGGAGAGTCGAATTGTCATCTACCATTATCTTACTGATAACCCATTTTTTCCATGTGTGAGTAACTCTCTTTTACAAGTTACTGACAGGGAACAAATACTCACTCAGTGACTTGGTGGTTTGCCCAGAATAAAAATCCATGAAAATGTAACATGTTTTCCTGTTTGATGTATTGGGGTAAGACAAGGTTTTATTACACTGAGTCTCATGTGAGTTATACTGTAAGTACTGTATGTACTGGTTGGGTTGATATTTAGTAGTCAACCATGATCTCCCTTTCTGTCATGCAGAAATCTGGCTTCAGACTTTCAATGGTACAGTCAGACGTGTCCATGGTGCACAGACTGCAGTCACAGCTGAGGGCTACAGGGTACGTAACATGGGGGTCCACTCCAGGAGGACAGTCTGGCAGACGGACAGTCTCATAGCGGACGTCCCGGTAGGTGCACACGTGCTGATAGATGGTGGAGAATGGGCTCTTGTACACCGGCTCC
Organism: Hydrocynus forskahlii; assembly: GCA_037974365.1. Classification (NCBI taxonomy): domain Eukaryota; kingdom Metazoa; phylum Chordata; class Actinopteri; order Characiformes; family Alestidae; genus Hydrocynus; species Hydrocynus forskahlii. The sequence continues at coordinate 9,315,445 of JBBPCX010000154.1, read as the reverse complement.
TGTATGGAACACATTGAGGTGGAAAGGTTCTATTTATGATATCATACAGATATATTACAGTGTTACATCATATTTGTTTGCTTTGATGATAATGACGTATTAGTACTGTGTGCTAAAGGGATGTCTTACACAGCTGACAAAGCTTGTTTTGACTGGGCTGTTCCATTTCTCTTAAAATAAGACCAAATGAATCCTTACAGTGTTGCATTAACCAAGAAAAAACACATTTCCAGAAATTAAACCATTGCATATATTCTAAACAACATTCATACTGTTGTGTAACACTATTACAGTTACACATACACTATAGTCCTAGGGGGTAAAACACTTGCCTGTGAACCCGTTGACCACAAAGTCACAGGTTCGAACCCCCCCACTTTCTACCACTATGTCCTTGAGCAAGACACTTAACCCTCAGTTGCTCCAGGGGGACTGTCCCGGTAACTAATGATTGTAAGTCGCTCTGGATAAGAGTGTGCCCTTTATAGTCCAAGAGTTTGTAGACACCTGCTCATCCAAAAACTCTTCTGAAATCAAGTGAATTAGTAGACATTTTGTCCCCCTTTTCTGCATCAACAATCTCTTCTAAGATGACTTTACACCAGATGTTGGGGTATTTCTGTTCAGCCGCAAGAGCATCAGTGAGGTCAGATGCTGATGTTGGGTGATTAGTTCTGCATCAGAAATGCCTCACCATCACATCCCAAAGGTATTGGATGGAGCTTATTAATTCCAGAGAACACAGCTCCATTGCTCCACAGCCAAATGTGGAGGCACATTATACCCCTCATGGCACTACGCATTAGGGGTTTTGATCATGTATGGCTGCTTTAAAGCTTTCTGTAATATGGATAGCGCTCTTTTATGGGAATTACCCAAACTGTTAGCACAAGTAAATGTCTGTGACAACAAGGACAGCACATTTAATGTCATAATTAAGTAATGTACCATTTTCCCCTTTAAATGTATACTGTACATGCAGCTGCAGCTCTCTCTGATTTATAGCATGCTTAAGAAAAGTCTTCAAGCTTTTGGATATGTAGTGTACATTGTATAGAACTACCATTTTCCCTTTTCAAATTATACTGTGTATGCAGCTGAATCTCTCTCTGACTGACAGCATGCTTAAGAAGAGTATGACTTTTCATTAAAAGAGGATTCACCTTGGTGAGGCAGTGTCCACTGCAAATGGACGTTTGAAACACCAGGCATTTTGGGCAGCCTTCTTTCTCCACGGACACGGTCTCATTGATTGGCTCACAGGGTTGTAGAAGGTAGCTTTGAGCAGGGATTAGCAAGGAGCCAAAGTTAAACAGGAGAAGAAATGAGCAGGACGGAAAGGCTGACATCCTGTAAGAAGAAAAGTGAAAATGCAGTCAAAATCATGTTGAAAGCATAAACCCCTCGTCCAGAAAACAAACGTCGAGTTTTGTGACACATTTCTAATTAAGCAGTCTAATTTAGAAATGTAGAAGCATTTGATTGCAACCACAAGTGACTGTGATGCTACATGTCTTACTTGAACATGCTGCGTTGGCTCAGCAGGCTGTTGTACTGTAGCGTTCACACGAGGTGAATCTCAGCCCCATTTTATAGTGCGCAGAACTGAAACCTTGACTTTGAGGTTGATCTCAGAGTGACCTCATATCAGTCACATTAATCTCATATGGATTACACGTAAATCCACTGCCATAACGACTTCCTCATGTATCAAGGCTACTCTGACTGTAATATGATGCTAAAAACCTGCTGTTCATCTTAGTCCGAAATGTCCTTTGCTGAGAGGATTATCAAACCGTTTTTGTTGCCATTTTATTTACAGCTAAGATGTGTTTATTCACTGACCAGGTCATATGTTGCGCATTTGTGATATCAGAGCAATCAGTGCTGAAAGTAATAAAGGACTTCATTCTGTAGAGGTCATTCAACCAGGTGGGCCTGTCACATAGACAGGATATCATCATGATTTAATTACACGGCAAAAAAAAACAAAAAACTCATTATTCATTGATGAGTGTTTTCCTGCAATATGCTTACTGTTATTTCATTGTAAGTTCTTTTCTGACGTAAGTTATTGTAAGTGTGCTGTAATATTGTATATTGTAATACTTTTGCTGTAAGCAAAGATTTGTATGCTGTGTTCTTTTGTCTTTTTATGCCGACATTTCTTATTAACATGTTATTAGCTTATTTTCTTTTCAAGCTTTATTACTATATTTCAGTAGTCAAAACTAACATTTTTGTTTGTGCAGTAATGTCTTGGCAAGCTTACAGATTCTTACAAATGGATGTAAACAGATTATTTAATAAAGAAAGGAGAACATTTAGAAATGCTTTAAGAAACAAAGATTCAACTACTGAGGTGAGTATTTAGTAAAATTCAGGAAAGATATTATGAAGTTCAGATAAAAAATACATCTAAAATAAAATCTAAAAGAGATTTATTTTATTTCCACCACAGATGGCAGTGAAAATGAGACTCCAATGGTAAATTATTTATCAATTATTTTAAAATGTGGATTAAACCCACATTTATTATACTGCCATAAACAGTTCTATTGATTTAATTATATATTGATTTAAATATTGATTTAAAACCTGCAACAAAAGAAAAATAGATTTTAGATGACTACAAACATGACTGAAGCCATTTAAACATGATAGTTAACATGATTAAATGACAATAAGTGAAGTAATATAAATCGTTTTTAAAAACAATATAGTTAGGTTGAAGTATACAAGATTAGATAAGATTAGATAAGATAAGATAAGATAAGATAAGAATGAACTTCATTCATCCTGAGGGAAATTCTTTAGCATGCTCAGTGCAACAAGGAATACAAGATAATAAAACAATAGAGAACTAAAAAAAAAATTACAATAACAATAGTGCTAGTACAGCATTATACAATGACAATAACAATTCTGCTGGTACAGCACAAAATCCTTACTCAATGTCAGTGTTACAGTTGTTTTGTTACAAAACATAATTGTAACAAGATCAACTGTAACACTGTAACATTGCTATATGTGAGGATTTAGTGTGCTGTACCAGTGGATCTGTAGTGCAAAAATGGTTTATGAAAGTGACTTAGTGTTAATACAATAAAAACAAAAACAAAGACGATAAAATAACAGCAGATGATGAGGGGATGAGATTAACATTCTGTAACATTCAGTCAGTTCATGGAATAAACAGCTGGGTATATTGCACAAATCCTATTTGGAACAGAATGACACAAAGACTGAAAAATAATTTAACATCATAAATCCAGTAAGCCTTTTTACAACTGACATATCTAACAAAAGTGATCCCTTAGGGTGGAAAAGGCCTGTTCGTGATTGTTCTGAAAAAAGAAAACCCCTAGGGAGAAAGTGCTCGTTTTAAACTTTATAACTAGTCAAATATGTTCAGCTGTGTTGTTTTAGACAATTTTCATCTCCATCTTTACTGAAGTGCTTGGAGTTAAAAAAAAAATCACTTTCAGTCACGATTAGCGGAACTAACGACGCTGGGTGAATGTTGCAGTAAGGACCATTTAGAGCCGGACAATAACATTAGAGGTGTGTGAAAGTCACTGGTTATGAAAGCAGTGAGGGTTCAGAATAACATGCTGATAAATTTATAGTAATATTGCTTTAATAATGGCAGAACAAGATCCTGGCAACAAAAAGCAGGTCAGTGTGTTTGTTTTTATCTTCATGTCAGTGTTTGATAGATCTCTTGCTGCGGCTGAATGTAGAGTAATTTTAAACATTTCAGGTTTAACAAATGAAAACATTTAAAAATAATACACAACAGCGTCGCTGTATGTCGTTTTTGTTTGTTTTCTACTTTTTATATCACTTGAAATCGCGAGCTGACCTTTTACTTCGTGCTAAAATGTCATGAAGAAGCAAGAAATTTGTTTAAAATCTTTTTATGGGAACTTAAATTATAAGCTAGGATATTTTTTCTTCTCATGTAAAGTTACCATGTTGAATAATATCGCTGTATTTTCCACATGTTTCAATACAGTGAAGGCTTAAACTGTTTCGAGAGGTCTTGAGATTTAAGTAGTCATTTATGTATTTAAAAAGTAAATCATGATGTATTCATGTCCACAAAGTAGATTATAGTATATGTAGAATTTTACAGGCTTTGGGAATATTTTGGAGGGTAGTTATACTAATTGTAATATTGTATATTGTAATACTTCATCTGTTAGTGTAGAATATTTGTATGCTGTGTTGACCTGTTGTTTTTTATAGTTAAATATTCTATTAACAACATGTTATTAGCTCATTTCCTTTCTAAATAAATTATAATGAATGTAGAAGTTCATAAGCTTTGGTAATATTTTCTTGGGTGGAAATACTAATTGTAATATTGTATATTGTAATACTTTAGCTGTGTCAAACATTTGTATGCTGTGTTAACCTGTTAAATTTCTCATTAACAACATCTTATCAACTTTTCTTTTTAAGCTTTATTAGTATATTCCAGTAGTTTTTGTTTGTGCAGTAATGAGCAATGTGTTGTCATATATAAGGGTTTCTAGACAGTTTACTAAACTTATGTCTGTGGAGTCTGGTGATTGAAAGAATAGAAAAAAACCTCTGCCTGTTTCTAAATGAACACAGAAAAGTTTGAAAGACGAAACTGATCAGAGTGCATACTGTTCTGTTTTACAACACAGGGTGTGAAACTTTTAGGGATCCTCGACATCGAGAATACTCCTTGTGCGCGAGATGCTGTTCTCCATGGCGCAGGGGGATCCATTGTTGCGGGGCTTGTGCACTTTTTGGCAACTAGTAAGTCCAGATGTACTTAATGTGTCATGCAGTCTGTGGTATATTTAATACTAATGTGTTCTCAAGAGATAATACACTAGTTTCTGTGTCTGTGTGTTCGGTTTGTAATGGCTTTGTACACAGAATAATATGGAACTCCCTGTCATATCTTTACAGGCAGAGTAAAGCGGTCATTTGACGTGGGCATGGCTGGATTCATGCTGACAACACTGGGATCATGGTTTGTGGATTACAAATTTTTCTGATGAGACTTTTAAGAGATAAACAGAGGTTTTAAGAGCAAAACACGCAGATGAAATGTTCACGCTTACAAGCTTTCTCTTACATATACAAATTCTAAAATAACTTGGCAAGAAACATTGTGCACACTGATAACCTGACAGCTCATAGGAAAACCTTTCTTAAATGAAAATGTTACTAAGTAATTCTCATACTAATCATGTGTAATCTCTCTCTAGGTTTGTACTGTGCAAAATTTCTCATATAGCTATAAGCTCATAAATTTGTAACATGTCTACTGGACAGTCTTCTCCTTTGACCTACAGTGCTTTTCTTTATTATTGGCACCCATCAAAAAGGCTGTAGTTTACATATCTGGTGTTACAGCAGAAATCCAAATGTACAACAGCAATACTTAGGCGTACATCTTTTAAAACAGTAAAGTGGTCAACTGTGTCTTCCTGTTTCAGTGGAGAGATAAGATGATGAGGTTAAGGAGGTTAAGCACTCTTAATTACCCATCAGCATATTGATAATTGGCAAACAACTGCACAATTGAATTGATTGTATTTAATATACTGCCAGTGCATATCTATATCATAATGTCAGCAGTGTCCAACAGTGCACAAAGACTACATAAAATGTAGCATAATACAGTTTAAAAAAAGTTCTTAAATTTCTACTTTTTAAATTTCATTTTAAGGTTCTGTACTTATTTTAGGTTACTATTTAATCATAGCAAATTTGTGACTTTGATCACATGAAGACCTTCGTACAGAAAGCTTTTTTGTTGGGTCAACTTTCAGGTGAATTTGATCTATTCACTTTTGTACAAGCAGCTGGATTGCACAATATCATTAAAGTGAAAGGGGGGGCATTTTAAATAATCTGATTGATTCTACTTTCACTGATTATTTGTAATGTATTATAACTGTTATAAATTAGCAGCATTTTCACTAGTAGTCTTCATGCTGTAAAAGTGTAAAAAGTTATAAAATGTTTTGAATAACTGCAGTCCTTTCCTCACTTTAGGTTCTACTGCCGGTATAACACTGCAAAACTGCGGGTACAGCAGAGGGTGATTCAGGATGGAATTAAGAATAAAGTGATGTATGAGGGGACCAGTCTGGATCCCACACGAAAAGCAAGTGATCAGTGAAGTGGGTCTAGGTTTTCCTGTCCACTACCCACTGCAGCAGCAGTCTCGTGTAGGAACCAGATCATTGCCTTTACATAAGTATGAGTTTGTGCCATCTGTTTAAAGATGACGTTGGTGTAATAAAATACATCTGTTTTTAATCTGTCACTTTTGATTATAATTTGTGCACTGTTTTATTCTGGATGTTACTGATACATAAATGAGCTTCAGTGGTTGACCATTAGATGTCACTGCGCCACATAACTGAAAAAAACAAACAAAAAAACAGATCAAGGCAGACAAGAAGCACCTTCTACGAACAATGTTAGTTTACCTGAAGTTGTAATTAAAAGAATCGCCAATTAATGTCTTCACGTTTTATTGGATGCTAGAGGGTGTTCTCAAGCGAGTCCAAATTTGTAATTTGTGATTAATCATTTTTATATAGACAATGTTGCTTCCTTTCTTAACAGAATATATTTTAAAATGCTGCTTTTACTGCTCCTTACAAAGTAATACTATCTTGCTAGGAACAAGCATATAAACTACTGTACCTCTAACTGTAGCAGTAATTGTACAGTGAACAGTCATTTTACTGGAAAAAATCAATTTGAAAAATACTTTCATAAATAGGCAGTTTTCTTGTAGTTAGACAGCATGTACATAAAACATTTGTAACACCCCCCTTCATGTAATATATAACTTGCTCATTCAGTAAAAGTAAAACTATGTATAAAATTGCCACCCCTGTGCTCATACATTAATGTTTAAAAAAGGAAGCAAGGCCAAAGTACACTGAAACACTATCTTCCTGTGGAATTAAATCTGTTCACTAAATGGGAAAACAACTATGCAGCTCAGGACCTGCTGTCTGGCTCTTATTTCAGCCTTCAGCAAAACAAGATTAGTTGACCCCAGAAAAAGAGATTAATGAAGCCCCTCATTTCATCCCCATTCCCTTTCATTTCAGTGGAAATCTCTTCTGATCTCATCTCCTCTGTGTCAGTGCTCTCTTTGTAAGAACAGCAGTGTGTTTGGCAGGCCTGCTTCTGCTGGACAGCCATCGGCTGCATGGTATTCCTGTCACGCAAGTGTCTGTGTCTTGCATTATGTGCAAGGAGGCAAATTAACGTTGTAGTCCACCAGGCAGCACTATCTGATGGATGCATTTAGGTTTTTTGTCTGCAAATAAAGCTTTCTGAACAACTGATGGTTGTTGAGCAATGGTTGGCTTCCACTGAAAGAATGGGAAATAGTTTCTTCCCTCAGGCCATCCGACTCAGAACTGAATCATAAACTGTACTTGTGTTTTTTTGCACTCTTTCGTCCTGTCTGCGATTGTGGTAGTCTGTTTCTGTTCGTGTTGCTCCATGGTCCTGGAGGAATATTGTTTCGTTTCACTGTGTACAGCTGTACATGGATGAAATGACTATAAAACTTAAATGGTGAACGTGAGTGACATCTGGTGGTCAAATAAGAAAATAGTTTAAGTGTAGTGTATCCGAATTCACACGATTATGCAAAAGTGGTCTTTAGAGCCTGATATAGATGAATGTACTGATCATAACAATAATTGTTCCACAGTGCTCCATAATGAGGTTTGCATTTATTTACAGCATTTGGCACAAGCCCCTAACCAGAGCGACTTACATCTGTATTATAGTCTACATGATAATATGTCACTCGTACAGTCGTGGCCAAATGTTTTGAGAAAGACACGAATATTAAAGTTTGTTGCTTCAGTTTTTATGATGGCAGTTTGCAAATACTCCAGAATGTTATGAAGGTGATCAGATTAATTGCAATTAACTGCCAAAACCGTCTTTGCCATGACAGTACAAAAAAAACATATGTACTGCAGCCCTGCTACAAAAGCACCTGCTAACATTTCAGTGATCTTCTCGCTGTTGAGAGTGCTGATGAGGTGAGAATGCTGTCACGTGCAGTCATCACTGCTTTGCACAGGCACAGATTTTGCTGCTAGTAAGATTGCACCTAAATCAACAATTTATCAGATTATCAAGAACTTCAACTAAAGATATTCAATTGTTGTGAAGAAGGCTTCATGACGCCTAAGAATGTCCAGGAAGCACCAAGACCGTCTCCTAAAGGTGATTCAGCTGTGTGATCAGGGCAACACCAGTGCAGAGCTTGCTCAGGAATGGCAGCAGGCAGGTGTGAGTGCATCTGCACGCAGAGTGAGATGAAGACTTTTGGATGAGGGCCTGGTTTCAAGAAGGGCAGCATAGAAGCCTCATCTGCAAGAAAAAGGACATACTGACATTCTGCAAAAAGTACAGGGACTGAACCGCTGAGGACTGGGGTAAAGTCATTTTCTCTTATGAAGCCCCTGTCCGAATGTTTGGGGCATCCAGAAAAACATCCTACTACCAAAAAGTCCTATCAGATCTCTCTCTCACACACACACACACAGCAGACAAATTTTGGGGAAGTTCGTTAAGTTAGTTTATGACAAACAAGCGGTTGTTATCCTCCAGGAAGAGGTGGGTCTTCAGTGTCTGTCTGAAGAAAGTGAGGGTCTCAGCAGTTCAGAGTCTGGGGAAGTTTGTACCGCTGCCAAAGCTGAGAAAATTTTGATGTAGGGGATGGTTGTCACACTTTACTTAAATTTAATTTCTGCCAAAACAGTGTACAGTAAGAATTCCCTTTCTGTACACAATTAATGCTTAATGTGTCAGGTACAAATGGATAGTCCTTGCTCTGGTAGAATTTCTCTTCAAAAGATATTGGCTGTCAAAGGCATTTTGTGCAGATGTGACAACCAACCCCATAGCGGGGTAGGTTGTCACACCCTGTGGGGTTGGTTGTCCCTGTTATTCTAATGGGAAAAAATGAAAATTATAGACATTTTTAAAAATGATACAAAATCATTTTCAATGACATAAAACAAAACACATCTCGTGTGTATAAAAACATTAAATAAGTTTCATTGGTTCCTTTTTTAGACTCTTTAGATTCAAACATGTAAATGTAAAATGCATAAATGTAAAACACCACAGGTTATGAATGTAAAACACCACAGGCTATGAAAACTACTACTACTACTATGAAATCTGAAGAAACTCGATTTCTCCTCAAACTGAAGTTCAAACAAGCGGCATAACTCACGCAAAAATACAGAGCACAGGGGCAACTACACTATATAATTTAGAACACAGACCTAAAGAAAGGATTATTCTTAATATTCACCAATCACTATCCACCTCAGAATCACAGTTCTGACAAACATAACCTGGCAGACTAGTCCCCACATGTATTAGCCCAGCTAAGAAAAAACCTAAATAAATTGTAGCTCTCTTTATACTTTAAAATGGTATTAATTATTTTACTGTCAATCCATAGTGTAATGAGTTAGAAGAAAAACATGAGATGCCTAAAAATTTACTTTTGCATATGAAAAACGAATAAAGTTGTCTCACCTCAAGGTTATGCTGCTTTCACCTCCTCTGTCAACGTAGATGACCTCTGACCCTAATTAGGAACATTTCTGTGTAAACGGTTTTGATCTGCACCTTCTAATGGCCGAGATATGATGACTGACAACCTACCCGTGAGACAACCAACCCCGCTCTCCCCTACTTCTTCAACCTTGTCGCTTCATTTTGGTGTCCAGCTTAGGATCTTTATTTACCAGGCACTTTTTGGCCAAAAAATGTTCAGTAACCACCACCACCACTACAACTAATACTACCACTAGTAATACTGCTATTAGTACCAGTTCTACTACTAGAACTACCACTACTCCAACAACTATTACTTTTACTACTACTATCACTTCTATTACTGCCAGCACTACCACTACAACTACTGCTAGTACTAATAAAACCTATTGTTCTCTGTGGATTTGTTTCATAACTCTGACTTGTCGCATCCACTAATATGCCATGAATACATATATGAATACTCATTAAGTTAGCTCTTTACCTGGGTGTAAATTAGCCAACTATAATACTGTTCTCGCATAATGAGCTCTATGATCATTTCTGCACACACATTCACTCACACATTTGCTACAGTTACACACACTCATGTTAGGTCAAGAATGTTCTCAAGTGTGTAAAAACAAAACAGAAAACAAAAAACTGTCTATAGCTGGTAGCATATAAGCTAACAGAACTGTAGCTTGTGAGCTTGTTTGCACAATGATTATTCTAAAAGTAGTGACTCAAATTTGAAAATACTAGTGCGGTTTGTGGTCATGAATGAACCCTAAAGGACTTTATCCTCACCTGAAAGAGAGAATGTTCAAACTGAAAGTGAGAAACAAGCTTAACAAGCACATCATACTCTTATTCGGAAGAGCGGAATTTGGATGGTTTCCCACCAAAGGCAAACACTTCTATTAGGGTGACCAGACGTCCTCTTTTCCCCGGACATGTCCTCTTTTTGAGACCTGGAAACTGCATCCGGTCGGGGTTTTAGAATTGTCCGCGATTTTGAGTTGCCTAAACATTCGTCAGGTCATGGGCATCTCTTAGTTACTATCCTACACGCCTATTCATTTCCACTCAGGGGTTGGGGGGGGGCTGTCGACCCGAGATGTGCATCCCCCCCACCCTTTTTTCATATTGAGAGATTAGCCAATATCAGAGCCAATATGAGTGAAACGCCTCTCTCATATTGGCTCATTTTAACGTTCATGAGTTCACCACCAAGAGAATACTGAACAACAACGGTGTGCATGGCAGAGTTGCAAGGAGAAAGCCACAACTCTCCAACTGTCCATGTACAGTTTGCTAAAGAAAATGTGGGTAAGCCTAAAGGCTATTGGAGAAATATTTTGTGGACAAATGAAAACAAAATACAACTTCTTGGTTGCGTTTGGAAGAAGTAAACACTGCCCTCCAGCCTAAGAAACTTATCGCATACATGAAACATGGCGGTCGTAGTATCACGGTTTTGGTCCGTTTTGCTGCATCAGGGGAAAGACAGCTTACCATCAATGGAAAAATGAATTCTGAATTATGTCAGTGAATTCTAAAGGAAATGTCAGGACATCTTTCCATTAATCTTAAGAGAAAGTGGGTCATGAAGCCAGACAACAACCCATGCATATTAATTCAACCAAAAAATTATTAAAGAATAAAATGAATGTTGTGGATCTACCTGAAGTGAGCAGTTCATGTGAGGAAACCCACAAACATCCCAGACTTAAAGCTGATAAGTTGAAAGGAGTGGGCTATAATTCCTGCAGGACTGATCAAGTTACTGGAAATGTTTAGTCGCAGTTATTGTAAAGTGGCCATTTGTCATATGTGAACACACCACAGCACACAGCGTGAAGAGCACAGAATTCTTTCTCTGCATTCACTCCATTCACCAGGTGAAGCAGTGGGCAGCCAGGAACACAGCGCAGTGTGTGTGGAGATGGTATCTTGCTTAAGGGTACCTCAGCGGCTTTAGCAGTCCTTTGATTTGCACCCATGATCTTCTGGTCACAGGGCCAACTCCCTAACCACTAGGCCACCACTGCTTTACAATGGCACAGAAAGAAAAACTTGCTTTTGACACTCACAGACATGCAATATTGGATCAGTTTCCTCAATGATTATGTGATCAAGTGTATTTTTTTTTTCTCATTGGTTAATTTTGGGTTCTCTTTATCTACTTTTAGGACTTATCTAAAAAGTTTGTTTTAGGTCATATTTATTCAGATCTCTAAAGTGTTCATACATTTTCAACATGGCTATGTTACTAACTGTAATGTCTCTAATAAAATTATATAATTCAAATAACTAGTAGGGGCAGATTTAGATTGATATAGCCTTTACAAGGAAAGAGTGGATTTATAGCTGTTGTTTGTCTTTTTGTCCACCTTGTGTCTGTTTTAAAATCCTAAAAAATTCATGTTAAATCCTTTAAAAAATTGAAACGGTTATCCAAACAGACACAAAGTAGATTTTTAAAAGGTTTTGTCCAAGGCATTCATCTTGCTACCACTAAGCAAACTACATTGCTTCTTTTGACTACCCACTGTTTGTCTCAGACAAAATTGTATATGAGGAGGACCACAATTCCAACATTTCAATCTCAGTCAGAGAAAGTCACTCTCATATTACACCACACTCACCAAGTTAGTTTGCTTTTTTTATTCTACAACACAACATAAATTATCAGCTGCAAACACATACTCAGAATGTGCACATACATTTCACTGCAGTAGTTCGATTGCTGTGGCACAAAAAAAATCAATCAGGAATAATAGATAAAAAGGAACAATAAATAAATCTTTCGCTCTGGTCTCACATACTGAAAGCTCTCTGTAAAATCTGTCAGTAAGAAATGCGCGGCATTTGCAAATAATCAAAAACTCTCATAAAAGAAAACTAGAGTCTAATAGGCACAATCAGAGCACCGCTGACTGAGCTTAATGCAAAATAAAAATGCAACAATGCTACAGCTTAATGATACATCTCCTCTTCAGTGAAATGATAGGTTTTAGATGACAGGGATGTGAAATGAATGATACAGGCAAATACATATTTGACAAACGTTTATAGGCAATCACAAGGAAATCATATTTGGAATAAAGTACAGCAGAGAAAACACAGCAGCTAGGTCAGCTAGGACAGCTCCAGTGGCATAAAACATTCCTTTACTGTCACTAAATTATACATTTTGAGGATAAAGATTTTTTTCAGTTCATCTCCAAAGAACTCGTTTCTCAAATGTCCCTCTTAATTCAAATTGTGCCTTAAAAACAGTCACTGTGAAAACAGTACCTCAGCTCTGACTTGACTCTCTTAATCCTAGTCAGCTCATCATTTAACTCGATCTCAAATAAAGCACAGAAATGTGTAATTGGAGTTCTTTACATCTGGACTCAACATTTATTTTTCTTTGATGTGGCTGTTTGGAACATACTGAATATGGTTGGCACTGCATATTAAGTGTTTAAATAATATGTGGATGTTGTAATCGTTTTTCTTATAGCTGGTATTAATGCCGAACACGTCACCATAAAACACTGAAGAAAGACGTACGTGTTTTTATGTCCAAAATGCAGATTGGCGTATGGCATATTTTGAATGTGTGGAGTTTCCCTAAATTGGTACTGATTGTCTCTTTGAAAACCAGATTTTGAAAGACAGAACCTTAGATGAGGTACAATGAAAACAATGGAAAGAAAACAAATCTCCTTGTCATACAGAGTACATGACAAATTGTACACAGCTTAGGACTGAACAAGCAGCTTCCGGTCTGCAGTTTTGAGAAACTTGGTTAAAGCTCACAGTAGAAGTTAAAGCCAGCTCAAATGTCACCAAGTCTGATGTTAAAGCAAGTAAAACACTTAAAGGGTTAAATATACTTCAGTCAGTATGTATGCAACATACGGTAGTGCTATGTACAGTGTTCATAATGACCCATTCATAGAGAACAGCAATGAAAACACATAAGAGAAAGGCTTGAGGGAGAAGCCAGTGAATGAGAGAGATATGAAACTCAATTGTTACAGGCCAATTCTTGATAAATGTAGCTGATTTGGCCTCCAAATGCACATCTGCTGCAGAATTAGAGAGTAACTGGGAGTTATGCAGGCAGATCAGACTGCTGAGCCAGACAGGGATTTGTAAGCCGTATCGCAGTAATCAAACTATTGTGGATCAGACAGCAGAGCCCCAGCTGTCAGCTCCCGGACATGAGTGTCACAAAAACACAGCATATCATCAAGAATGGCCTCAAGGTATTAAACTCTGATATAAACTATTATTAATAAATAAACATTCATTTTTAGATCATTTTGGACTTTCTGATATATTAGAACATGACAAAGAAAACAAGAAAGTGACCAGTGCCATTGTTTACATGGGGGAATTTTTCATTGTTGTAAAATGTTTTGACCCTGGACAATGAGTGATTTTGCTCTTGTCACAAGAAAAGTGACTACGAACCCCTCTGAGGCAAACACATTAAAACAGAAAATGCAGGCCAAAAGGTTTATCCTCACCTGACAAAAAAGTCATTTTCTTGAGACAGCAACAGTATGTAGAATGTATGAGCAGGTTTTTTACATTACACATATTTCAAGGCATAATACACACAATCCATGCTGCCTGAAAGTTCTGCGGCAAATTAACCAGTACCATAGCACTGGAATAAGTCAACAAAAGTGCATAAAGTAAACCTTGTAAAGTAACCCTTGTACATTGATTCACTGGGGTTAAACATTCAAGCTGATATATAATGTACTATAGATAATGTAAATTTAAGTCACTGCAGTCAATACTATATGGGGGTATTGTATAAATAAACAAAATAGAGATTCTGAATACAACAGCAGAAGTTTTGCAGCCCATTCACATAAATATGTTCTACACAAACCACAGATTACAACAATAAATAAGTGTATAAATTAAACTGAAGTAATCCTTCATAGCCCAGTCAGCACTACAGCCCGAAGTGGGAAATAAAGTACAGTTAAATGGGTCTGTGACAAAGCTGATTCAAAACAGCGAAAACAGCAAATGAAAATCGAAGCGACCTTCTCACAGGATGATGTCATAAACTCGACCTACACGTCCAAGCCACTCGCGCACTGCCTGCCTCACTCTGAGGTCAGTCACATGACAGGTCAGCTGGCTGATGCACGGGAACACGGCCGGTTGGAGGGCGATGAACGTGGGGTCCGGCAACAGCTGGATTTGGTTCAGGATGGTGAGGACCATGTTGGTCCATGCCTGAACAAAGGAAAAATCAGTGTTTAATTTGTGAAAAAATGTTTCAAGAAATACTTCATCCAAGTCCTTAAGGTGTCCAACAGCAAACGAAAGCCAGTGATTCATGTAACACTTGCAGCTGAAACCTTGATGCTCTTCTGTGTGGTACAGTACCACGTGCTGCTTCAGATCTAAAACATACTTCATTTAGTTGTGCTGTTATGGAAAAAAATATCAGATAATAGCGGACATGCTACACCACAGTGATGCCCTACCGCACCTGCAGAATCAGGCAACAAATCAAGATGAGCCAAATTACACTGAAGAAATGCTACTGCTTAAATATGTGTTGCAAACATCTTCCAACACTCATAAATCACACTATGATGACCAACCACCAAAGATCAATGCACATATGTGTGGCCATGAGCCAAGAAAATGTAATTTGCTAGCACAGACATTTTTATCATAGGCTGTTTGAAAATATGCAACAAAGACGGTCATGTCTGGACTAGTTCCTCTGTGTTTTGTCTAGTTAGGTCTACTGATGCTGTTCATTATTTTTGTCATTTCTGTATAGCCCACAATCGTTTTCACTGATATTTAACAGCATCAGTGTTCTGTTAAATATCATATCGGCACTGCTGGAACAAAACCTAGTATCTTCATTTTTGTAGCTTTTAATAGTTTTGAACATAATTTGAAAGAACCAGAAGATCTTTAAAATGTTATAATGAACAAACCAATTGCGATGGTACAAATATGACAAAAACATTGTTACACGTTTTTGGAGGTATATAGTTAAAAATAACCTTACCTGTATCTGAGCCTCTGAGTCTCTCAGGGAGATGTTATGGGAGCTGGCTGTCGAGCCTGAGCGGGGTCTCTTGTCCTGCCGCAGCAATTCTGGTCCTGCACTGACAGAGTGACGCATGGGCCCCTGCTCCATCAGATGCTGGGGCCTCTGTGGCCCCGGAGAGTCTGGTCCCCGGAGCGTCACTGCTTCAGCCCTCTTTTCACCCACCTTTACCTCTTTGGTGAACACAGTATGATTATGCTGTTGCTTACGCTTCTTGTACTCGATCATCAGTTTGGTGATGGTTTTGTCAGTGGCGATGGTGTACAGCTTGTTGCTGGCACTCTCCCACCACTCTTTCTTCCGGCTGGCCTCGGCCCCCCTCCTGTCGCCTCTCAGCTGGGGCAGGGTGGTCCCGGCAACGCTGGGGCTATGCGCCTCCTCTGAGGGCGTTTCAGCTAGGTGGAGACGGAAGCCATCTTCCGACGGTGTCCCACGGCCTGAGTAGCCCCCTGTTGAAGGCGTGGAGGTCTCTGAGGGAAAGAGAGGCAGGAAGAAGAGTGCATCTGGGGCCCGGAGCGGAGGCTGCTCCTCAGCGACGCTCTCCAAATCCAAATGCATCTGGATATAGTTGTTGCAGAGGTCCATACACAGCTTGTGCAAGCGCTTGATCAACCAGGCCCAGTCCACACTGCTGACAGGCTGAGTGCTCAGAGAGGGAACACGGGTACGCCACTGCCGCTTCTCCCGGCCGCGAGGTGGGCTCACCTGCGCGGTCTCCTCGAAGATGTCCTCGTCCTCAGATGAGCACTGCTGCGAGGAGTCTGAACTGCCCTCCTCTTCCTCACTGAGGATCTTTTTCACCAGCTCCACGGTGATATTCTCTTGGTTGGTCAGCATGGCACAAAGCAAAGCCTGGACAATGTCAGAGAAAAGGGAGCATTACGTGGATAATTGGAGCCAAAAAAGCCTTCTCTAGAGCAATGCCATTGAAGCAGACATCAATTAAATTCCTTCTACCCAGAATTAGAGACTGATGCCATAGCAACATTTGTTTCTCTAGAGAACCTTTTTTAATGGATGGTTTTTAACTATTTTTGCTGGAACGTGACCAATGGCATTGTTTACACGGGGCTATGTTTTCTCTTCCTGAGATTTGTTGTGACAGAAAAAATATATACAGTTCATCCATGTATTTTGTAGAAAAGAGAATACTACACATCCTTTGATATGAACAAGTCAGGAAAAATGTACACTCTTTAGTACACAATTTTTGGTATTGAGAGAAGTAAATGTACCAAGTACAATAAATGGAATTTCTTGTTTCTTTATTATCTCTCAGGATCTCCATGACTCTTTCTCCTTCATTTTGAATTCATTTTAAAACGTCTCTCCCGAAACATTCATTTTACTTCCTCTTCGTGTTCGTTTTATACCTCCTGTAATTGCAGGTGGCCCTGAGTGTGAAAAAGGCACTGTTTAAATTGAATAAATTACAGTAGGTGCAGCTAAACAACTAACCTGTGAATAGCAATGAGATTAATGAGCAGGTGGAATCCTGAGTTCATAATTGTAACTGGCTATTATTATTTTCTTTTTATGATTAGCAATATTTACATTTTTGCATGAATTTTTGGGATCTTTATCCCTTGAGCATTTGTAAAATCAGAAAAATGAATGTAGAAAAAGACAGTTTGAAACAGACCCTGAACATAGAAATGTATAAACCAAGCCTGAAGAAGCACCTGAAAGTAAATGTTGAAACTCATGGCAGACTGCCGGTAGAGGTTAGCAGCCCCACACACCCCTGAGACCTTCATGAGAAGATACTTGAGGCCGGGCCGTGTATCGAAATCGCGTGCTGTGCGGTAGGAGTCCAGCAGAAGGTCGAAGATGATGGCCAGGTTCTGCATGGATATGTAGCGCAGAAAGCCAGCAGGTCTAGGCTCAGAGACCGGTGTGACCCGGTCCTGGGCTTCAGCACTCCCAGAGCCCTTCACAAACTCCTCCAGCAGAATGTCATAGAGGTTCTGCAGCAGCACTTGATGGGACAGCAGACTCACCACAATTGTCCTGAAAGGAATCCTACAGAGGACACAGTTCATTTAAAATCATTTGAAATTAACAGCTGAATAAACTTTTATCAAAAGACACTATAATTACGATCCTGGATGAAAGTAACTGCACATACTGTGTTTTACACATACACATACTTAGCTTTTAACAGTTACAGCATGTGTTATGTAGTGTAGTGGTGCTTAGACAACAGATTTATAATTTTAAAAAAAATTCTGGGTTCAGCTCGAAAGGATCATCAGTTTTTCAGCAAACATATATATCCTCTGGGTTCAGCTTAATATTTTACATCATACTGCAACAGTTCTTGCCGAACTAAATCCATTACAAATATTTTAGACCTCAGACAAACTAAAGGAGATGAACAAGTGATTCTAGGCTTAGTAAGGCATGCAAGTTCACGTTGCCTTACCCGATTTTCCTGTAGCAAGTTCAGCAAACAAACAAGAAATAAAAGAAACATACATCAAGCTTAATTAGTGTATGTGAGGTTATATAAATCTTCACTTAAAATTTTGTTTGTCTGTCTGTTCAGTGACAGAAAATGGAAATTAGCCTTGTGATAGAACATTTACAAAAATGAATTAAACTACACTAGGATGAACTCAAATCATTCTTATTGGACTCTCACCTCTTCTGAGTGTGTCCATTAGACTGCTGGTCCGCAGGAAGTTCAATGATCAGCACACAGGACTGAGCATGCTCAAATCCTTCCTTGCTACTGGGAGTCTTTGGAGAACACTGAGAATCCAGCATGAAGACCTGAAAACACAAATAGAAAAACAAACCTTGAGATCATTTTATACACTTTTCAAGTTTTCTTTATAAATAACTAGATGATCGTTTCAAACATGCCAAGGCATCAAGGTATATTTCAAACAGCCAAGTGTGACAATATTGCCTTGTCATTTTGTATTTCGATTCCGAATGCACTTGTTTGGCCATGACATGACATTTTGATAGGAGTAGCTTGTGAAAATTGTGTTAGTTAAAACAGCAGTTCTCACCTTTTTAAGTCTAAGGCCCTGTTATGGAACCCCCTCCCCTTCCTTGTGAGATAACTTGTTTCTGTCCCCCCTTAGTGGCCAGTGTGAGTTAAAGAGCACCTGTTGAGCCATGGCACGGATCCTCCAGTACTCGGCCTCCGCAGAAGCGGAGTGTGTGGGCGCCGCTACTTTCACCTCACAAGCATCTCCTGTGAAGGTGTCGGAACCACTCCGAAAACACGCAAGCAGGTTCTACAGGAAGGGAACAGAAATATTTGGGAGTGAGAATACTTGCAAAACTTGCTGACACTAGTTTTTATATGATCAAAAATAAGTGATCTAGTAGTAATTTGTAGCACATTACGTTACATTCATTTGACAGACGCTTTTATCCACGACAGCTTACAACATGAGGAAACATTCGAGTTTCAGGACAGGGCAGGTCTCAACAGGATGATCCCTGGCCAAAACACATCTTTATGCCCAGAGCTCAGGGTATTACCCCGAGTGGCTCCTTAAATCACAGAGCAAGAGCGCTTCAGCACTCTGCACTGACCTATATCAAGTGCTTCTATTACATGTTAAAAAGTCAATTTAGAGCATCAATAAGGAGGCAAACCAACACCCACAGATGTGATAGTTAATATTTATGTCTATCTAAAAAGGTGAACCCAAGTGTGCATTTCTATAAATCAGTAATTATAACAATGGTCATACTCTTAAAATGATTCCAAGAAGGGTTCTTTAGGATAATGCCATAGAAAAATCCCCTTTGGGTCCTTGAAGAACCTTTCAATGGGTGGTTCCGTAAAGAACATATTTTGTAAATGTGGTGTGTGTGTGAGAATATCTTTTTAACTCCACATACTGTAAATGTTCTGGGAAGGAACCTTATGTGACTGTTTGCCAGACCTTTAAAATGTTCCTCACACTCACAAATCTATTACTCAAACAGTTCCTCAAGCAAAAGTGGTGGTTCTTCTTTGGCATCACTTGAAGAACCCTTTGTAGATTCTTTTTTGATAGTCCAGTTTAGAATGACACACACTGACATTTATAGGTTAGAAAGTAATGCACATGCAGTAAAGAAGAGTAATCTTGGCATCCAGGTATTTTCATTTTTAAGCATGGTTTTCACGTTAAGCATGATCTTTGAAAAGCACTTTTATGACAAAAGCATTTAATGAAGGGCTTCATCACGGTTAAAGGCTTAAAGTAACAAACTTTATAAACATTTGAGTATCATGAAACATATCATGTTATATTTGATCAATCGGTAGTACTTATACAGTTATTTTCAGTCAGATTAACTCAACACCTTTAGATCCAAGACCACCATTGAATGTTTTGAAATGGTTCCACAAAACAGTGACACTTAGCTTAGTCACATTTTTTAAGCAAGGAAAATATAATTATGAATGGCTGACACTGTAGTCAGCAACCACTCACCCTATAATAACTGACAGCACAGTGAGAGGCATATACACTGCGTTCCAAATTATTATGCAAATCATATTTTTCTTAGATTTTCCAAATTACCTATATGAATTGCAGT
>JBBPCX010000154.1:9266150-9295103 GCA_037974365.1 Hydrocynus forskahlii | reverse complement strand
GTTCAACTGACGAACAAAAAAATTCTTACCTTATCACTCCTAAACACTTTTTGCATAATAATTTGGAACGCAGTGTACATTCAAGTTGTGATATAAATTACATGGAAATAGCTATTTTTTTTTTTTAAGTTAGCCCCCCCCATTCAATATTATTATTAACCATCACTGTTTACTTCTATGACTAGATGCAAGGAAAAGAGCTTTTCTGTTCTTCTTTTGGTAATTCTGATGCCATTAATGCACATCTGTAGTCCAATCTAATTTGTCTACAAAGAAAGGGGTTTCAAATATTAACTTCTGGACTCATGTATGTTAAGGCAAGACATACCTTGACAGGTTCGAGGGTGGCTGAGAAGGCATCTTGCAGGGCACAGCAGGCTAGCCTCCACATTTCTTCAGTAAAGACAGGCCCTGCTGTCACCAACACATACCTGAAAACAGTTTCATGTAGCATACGCGTCTTTAGAGTTCATTTTAATGGGGCATGCACTGGTGCAGTATGGCACATCATCAATTAATTCCATGATACCTCATGAGAAGGGGGTAAGAAAAATAAAAAAAATAGATTCATTCTGAGGCAACTCCAATAAAACATTCCAAAATGTAATAAAAACATTATTAATGTTGTTCCTTACACAGAGGCTAAAAGCAGACCAAACAGAATAATAAAGTAGGACTGGAAGGCTATTGGATCCAGCCGCAGTTGTATTTGTTTAGGAGGCCCTGCTCACACATATTCAATGGAATTTTAACTGTTTGTAAATCTATAGGTTATAAATCAGACAGAATAAATCAGACAGAAATCTGCTGGCAACTGTTATAACACAAACAGGCCTGGTTATCTGTCAAGGCCCACAAAAAAAACCACAATTTTTTTTAACAAATTTAATTTCATTAGGTTTAAAATACATCTATTAAATATTTCTTCCCATTTGCTTTGGCTTACAGTCAAATCTTTCCCCAGCATACCATGACTATGCATTCACTACATTACTGATCAGTTTCAGATAAATGTTTCTGTTCTGAAACGGTTATGGTTTATTTTAGCTTTTCGGCTTCCTTTTTGTTCCCAGAAAATGCCAGTCATTTTCGGGTTTTAGTTAAGAGGTAGGAGCCCCAAACAAGTTCAGATTTTTAAAATACATCTTAGCTAAGTACCCTATGTAACAGGAATGATTAAAGTAACATCTTCATGCTAAATGTAATTGTTTACTAGAATTAGTTTTCCTTACTCTCTCTCACACACACACACACACACACACACACACACACACTCACCTGATACAGGAACATCCCACTCTGGAGATGGTCTCTGCAGGCTCAGCCACACAGGAGACCAGCAATTTGAACAGGTCCTTTAGCATCAAGTTAATGAGATTTTCATAGCCCATATCTAAAGAAGAACACAAACAGTCCCAATACAACATCCATTTTACAAAGTATAGTGCAGGATAGTAGTTTTTAACTGGTGTTTCACATTACCTGAATGTATGAAACTCTGGACATGCTCCACGACCAACTCACAAGACAGCCCAATGGCATGCTTAAAGTTGGCAGCTGCCACGTCCCAGTAAGAGTAGTCTCCGTGGCTACGCTGCAGCCACAGTGACATGACTGGAAGGAGGAGCTGGATGACTGAAAAAATGGCGAAGCCTGGGCCTTTTGATGAGAGAACAGTGTTCATGTAAATGGCTTGTCAGCCCAAAGACAGCCTAACTAGTGCATTGTTTTCTGTGGAAGCACTGCTGATTACCTGGCGTCTTGGTTACTTCTCGGAGTAGCTCAAACAGCAGTTCCAGAGTGGGTGGCTGATGTTGGCGGGGGCAATTAGACACTGCTGCAGTCAGCTGCTCCAGCAGGAGAATCCACACCTGGATCAAACCTGCAGACACACACAAGGATTAAGTGCCTCTTAAGGCTTTGAGAGTCTCAAAACAACTGGATAACTTTCTTTTGAGCAAGAAAAAAGTTTTCACCTGTGTCATCATCAAACTCAGCTAGAACACAGTCCATGCCATCTTCGCTGTTTATAGACTTCTCCTGAGCTCTCATGGGCAGACTAGCCAGCCGTGCACCGAGGAACACCGGCTTGGAAGGCATCTTGTAAATTTTGGCTAACAGCTGGGATCCATAAACATCACAGTTAAGCACAATGCTGTATAACAAAGCGTTTTCAGGTTTAGACTACAGGGGTCCTATGGGTTACGAGGGTCTCGACATACAATGTTTCGAGTTTATGCTCACGTGGGCGAACTACTTTAGTGGCGTGTGGCGGAAGAATACACAGAATGCATAGAATAGACAGTAACACGCCATATGAGTGAGGGAGTATGCTTATCTAAGCGCAAGTGTTCCGTTTGTGTTGCCTTGTTTGGCAACGTTTTAGCCTTTATCATGGCTTCTGAATGGATTTTTTGACAATAATTTTTGTCATTTTTTCTTAGTTGTGTTTATAGATTGTACAACTGTGTTGGGATATGCTAGGGTGTGTTTCAACTTACACCAAAATTCAGGTTACATCATCACTGTCGAAGGAACGGATCTGAGGACCCCCTGTAATCTATACTTGCTTACAAGTAGTACACACAAGACTACTTTCACGGAAGCAGGTAACTATAAATAATAGATGCAGATCTAAACGCCTGAAGAAATTTGAAAATACACATCGGTATTCCAAACATGCAGACTTACTTTTTGCGCAGCTCACTTTTTTAATTATTAAAAAAGTTATTTTAAATATGAAGCTTGGGCTCAACTTTCAAAGAAACACTTCCCCTAAAATTGTTAATACACAACCCTGCTTGCCCCAAGTCAGCTTTCTTTTACTAATCTCATTAGCCATGGGTGATGGATTATGGGCAGCTATTAAACTTGAGCACTGCTTACCTGCGAGCACTTCCTCAGGTAGTCCAGGGCAGGAAGGCACAAGTCTGTAGAGCTGTATCCATTCATGTGAACACAGTCCCCAATCTCCTTATAGTCCACTTCTCCTGCAAACAAGTTGGTCACAGAACTACGCAAATCCAGGCATAAAGCTGTACAACATTAAGAAAATGACTCTCTTATTGTCTTGTGTGGGAGTGTACATTTTTTCTCCAAGGTTTCTGTGGCTTACCTAACCCCTTCACAAACTTCATAAGGCACATGATATAGTCAGTCGCTGCATTGGCAAACACCTGAATGTTGTCCGTGTTAATGAAGGCTTCAAAGACGTCAAAGACAGGAGCTTGAGACTTGCCTGAAACCAAACAAGTCATATCAGTAAAGATGTGGTCTCCATTACCGTAGTGTCTTTCCAGTTACGTTCACTATATGGCCAAAAGTATGTGGAGACGTGATTATTACACTTACAGCTCATAGGATATGCCATTTCAAAACCATGGAAATGAATAGTCTCATATACCCTTTTGGGCTAAAACCTCCACTCTTGTGGGAAGGCTTTCGAACTGATTGAGTGTTTCTGTGGGAATCTGTGCTCGTTCATACAAAAGAGCATTTTTGAGCTCAGGCACTGATGTTGGATGAGAAGGCCTGGCTTGTACTCGGTGTTCCAATTCATCTCAAAATGTTCCACCGGTCACCAGCAAGTTCACAGAACTTATCAATCTATGTCTTCACAGACCTCACTTTCTGAAACACATTCTGAAACACGAAAATGCCTTCCTCAAACTATTGCCACAAACTGCATGGCGTGATTCATAGAAAATGTTCCTCTGATCTTGATTCCCGTGGCTTTACACTACTCCAGCCAACTCTTGGCATTGTGCATAGAAGTTTTAGGCTTGTATGTTGTTGCTCAGTCATGAAAAGCACTTCATGGAGTTCTCAACACACAATCTGTGTTAATGTTTCTTCCAGAGGCAGTTTAGTGAGTGATGCAAGAGGATCTGTGATTTTTATATGCCATGTGCTCCAGCCCTTGGTGGCCCAAATCTGTGATATGGTGAGTCTAACGCTTCACAGGTCACTGAGCTCATCAGTACAACCCCTTCTATTACCAGTGGTTGTCTACGGAGACAGAATGGCTATGTGCTTGATATAATCCGCACCTGCTGACAACACGTGTGGCTAAAATACTGAATTCAATCATTTGGAGGGCTGTCCACATACGTTTGTCCATATATAGTTTGCTGTACTGACCCATAGAGTATTCTCCAATCAGATAATCCTTCATGTCACTCTTGCTTCCGTGCACGGTGCGAAGAGCGCTGAAAAGAGGCCTCCAGCCAGACTGAATCTGAGGAGAGCACAGCTCCACCAGCTCCCCAATGGAGGTGATAACCTTGCAATCACATGAGCAGAGTACAGTAAGAGAGACAGGGAACGTCATGCTAAATGAACTAGTAACAAATGAACAAAATGTTGTTTTTTTAATTGTCCATAAAAATGCCTTCTTTTATATTATGACGCTTAATGTGCCTGAAAATGACAATGTAATAATGTGAGTATCATTTTATGGAGGGCACTGCTGACGGCAAATGTAGTTGTAAGTGCATTTACCTGGTCCTGTACATCCTCATCACATAGTTCCAGCTGCATGATATGCTCAAACGGCCGGAAGAGTGCCTCATTGAAATGGAAATGTGGCAGCTCCGCCCAACTGCTCAACACCTCCATCAACACGTCATGAATGAAAGATACAGCCTTCTGAGATACATGCCGTTCTTTATGACAGGCGGCCTAATAGGATGATAGGCAAAAGCGCTGTTAACAGACAAGTTCAAAGCTTCTGGACAGTGAATGACAATACAGGGGGTCCTCGGGTTACAGTCTCGACATACGACGTTTCGGGTTTACAACGCTCACTCCCACTCCCACTCGGCTTACACCTTTAGCCTCGTACTCAATTACGTAGGCAAACTAGTTTGGTCACGCGTGGCGGAAGAATATGCAGTAATATGGCGTATGAGTGAGGGAGTTTTCCTTTTTCTGTGGCTTAGTTGTGTTTTTATGATTTTACAACTGTGTTTGAAGAGGTGAGTGACTTAAGCTAGGGTGTGTTTCAACTAACACTAAAATTTGGTTACTGTCAAAAAAACGGATCTGTGTCTTTACTCAAGGACCCCCTGTATTGCTTTCCTGATAAACACTGTTCAATACTTTATATATAATATGTTAACATGAATATATGACATGATGTACATGTATGTAACACGAATATTGTATTTTAATAAAGCAATAGACCATTTATTGCTCTATACCTCCACCAGATGAGGAGCTACTACACTCCAGGCTCTCATCATGTGTAGCAGAGGTCTACTCTTGTTCCTCACAATGCGAAGCATGGCCTCACCCAGCCTGAAGAGGTGCAAAGCACTCCGCTTCTCCTGTGTGGACTTTGCTTCCCCTTTAATTAAAGAACAAAACAAAGTCTTACCATAAAATTACCATAAATGCATCAGTGCAAAGTACTGTCCTCACCCCACCAAACACTGTAGATTACAGTATCATTAAAGTGGCAATGGTTATTTAAAGGAAATTAAAACTAGGATGACACTACATGTCTTTTTAAAGAACATGCATATGTTAGGAAACAGGACATTACTCTACCTGGCATTGCTAAGGAGTAGTCTCCTGCCTCTGTGTCGGAGTCAAAAAGTTGTGATTGGGAGGCTTTCCTCAGCTGGTGTAGGAACCCCACCAGACCCACCAGGTTAAGTTTGCTCACTGCATCTTCAAACAGTCTTTAAGAAGCAAGTCAGAATGAAAAGAAACAGCTGAATGATGAAAAGAAACAATAAGAGCAGAATCTGTAAAAAATTAGTAAAACAGAAATAAGTTTACTGTCAATATGCAGTGCAAAGTTAATTAGAGTTAGCAAGCTGGTTGGTATATACGATGTCACTTTGATCTTTAAATCATATGGGTATGCTGTGAGTAAAGTAGTAGTTGCATCAAAGGTCAAGCATATGGTTTAAATGCAGAACATTTCAGAGTGTGATACACTACAGATAAAAAAAGAAGCAGAGACAATGAGAACTGTAACGGTGATGTATCACTGAACAAACCAACAAGCAACTTCAGTACTGATCAAAACCTAACCCAATCCTTAAAGCTTGTCAAATAAGAATATCTGTACCAGTGGTTGGTAGTGGCCTAGGGGGTAAAATACTTGCCTGTGAACCTGATGGCCTCAAAGTTGCAGGTTCGAACCCCCACTTTCTACCATTGTGTCCTTGAGCAAGACACTTAACCCTCAGGTGCTCCAGGGAAACTGTCCCTGTAACTAATGATTTACTTTTACTTAAATGCATTTATAATAAATTAAAATAAGAATCATACATTTATCTCTTTCAAAATCACTTTATGATGAGCTTAGGTAACAAATGGGGGAATATCAAAGTATTCACTAAGGTGGTCACAATTACTCTATAATATTCAGTTTTTAAAAATCATCAGCTTTGTGATTAGTTAGCAAATAAAATAAACATGCTATTTGTAAATTATTTTAATGGTGTGCTTTGTAATCTCAACAAGCTGCTTTTGACTTATAGCCATGTGTTTTCATTGTTTTTTTAGCTTGTTTACTAAACACATGGCCAAAGTTATGTTCAAAGACAAGTAAAATAAACACAAAACACAAATTGTTTTAATGCCCATTTTCTCTATAGGCTCCCAGTCCCTGGTCTCACAGCAATGTGTTGATTTCTATCCCTTAGTGATTTCGTATTAAAGCATTAGCACTCAGCTTTAAAGAGGGGCATTTTGCCTCTAAAAAGCATCCGAAAAGTGTAAGCAATACCAAAGAATGTTACAGAATTCTGTCTAATAGGTTAAACAAAACCAAATGGTTTTAAGGTAATTATCCTCTTTTATTATTATGTTGCTACCAATCCACAAGGAGCAGAGTGAGCTTTACCTATAACCGAACTATTTTAACTGCACCAGGTATGAGCTCATAATGCACCCTAGTGGCCGTACACCCATTACACACTTATCAACGCATGCTAGCAATATCACCAGGGAAGTTTTAAAGTTGATACACATTATGTATATTCCAGCTTACACAAAGAAAAAGAGAGACTTAGGAAAAGCTCCCTGTGTCCCATACCGGTCAGCCTGTGTGGAGAGTGTGCACACAGCCTTGGCAGCGTTGGTGCCCATGAGCAAACTCCCTCCCCGGAGGTCGAAGCCTTTCACCTGGCTGCTCTCACGTAGAAGCTCCTGGATGGACACCGGCTGGATGACTGGGTTTCCCAGGCTCAGTTCCAGCTCAGGGACAGGCTCAGCGCTCAGCTCCAGCCCTGGGTCAGCCACTGCCACCGCTTGCTGTGTCTGAGTGATAGCCAGAGGAGGCTGCGAGCTCCCATCCCTGAAGTGAGTGTGCTCCAGTGAGCTCACGTATTCAATCACTCTGAAATGTTCAGAAATTGTTAGAGGTTATGTGACTGTTTTGGGGGAAAAAGCTTCTTGAGTGATGCACACTGCATATGGAAAATATGGAAAATATATGGACTGCCTTCATTTAAGTGAGCTATTTAAATCAGTAAATTGAATAAACTACACAAACACAAATAACTGAAGTGAACTAAAGTGTTAAAAAAGTATTTCAATAAACCATGACCATAGTATGTTAACATGATCCTTCAGAAATCACATCTCTGTGTGATTTCTGTTATACATTCACACTATTGAGCTAAAGTTATGCGGATACCCTCTTAATGAATGAGTCTGAGTGTTAAAGCAACAACCATTGCTAATAGGGGCCTAAATTCAAGCCATGCAATCTTCACAGACGAACACTGGCAACAGAATGGATCTTACTGAAGAGCTCAACTCCGAATGCACAGTCACAGGATGCCACCTTTGCCACAAGTCGATTTGTGAGGTTTCTGCCCGCTTAGATCTGCCCTCGCCAAAGGTAGATGCTAGTATTGTGGAATAGTGTAATGGAAGTATCTGGGAGTAACAACAGCTCAGCCATGAAGCTGTAGACCACCATCCTGTGTTGCATCACTCATTACAGATTTATAAACTACCTCTGGAAAATCGATCAGAAGAAGAGCTGTGCATGAGAAGCTCCATAAAAAGGATTTCCATGACTAAGCAGCTGCATGCAAGACTAAGATAACTATGGACAATGCCTGGAGTGTTGCTAAAAAGTATACTGCCTCTGGAACTGTGGAAATGTGTTCCCTCGAGTGGTAAATGACACTACACTATCTGAATTTAGGTTTGGCAGATGCCAATAACCACGACATAAATAACACTAACAGGAAACTTTGGTGGTCAAAGAATCATTTGCTGGGGCTGTTTTTCAGGGTTTGAGCTCTGCCCTGTGAAGGGTAATATTAATGCTACAGCTTACAAAGAAATGTAACTATATATTGGGGAAGACCCTTTCCTGGTTCAGCATGACTTTGCCACTGTGCTTTAAGCGAGGTCCATAAAGACAGGGTTCAAGGAGTCTGGTGCAGAGGAACTCCAGTGGCTTGTACGGAGCCCTGCAACTGCATTCATTTTTTTTCCCCCTCATATGATTTTGGTCTAATTTGATTTAATCTCAGTATATCAGCGATCACCAACCCAGTCCTCCAGACAGTCCATATTTTTCATTTCAGTCCAGTCCAAAACCAACATCCCAAAAAATCAAGGGGTGATTCTGGTCCAGGTGTCTTGTTAGTGGTAATACAGGTATAGACTGAACCACTGAACTTTGTAATGGTGTGAACTCATACCTGAAGACATGTGGCCAGCAGTCATGATTATGGCTGCCCATCTCCAAACCCACATTGAGGATGGCATCCATGCACAGCACATGAGCTGTATGCAGTCTTACTCCCTGACAACGACCCATCTGTTCCAGTTTTTGCTCCATTCGCTGCTTAACTGTCACAAGCAAACACACACTGCCTCATTTATCTTCACCATCTGAACATGTATTCATACTTTATTCAAATAGAATGCACCGTCCCTTACACAAAGATAAGTACAAAGCAATAATATAAATGTTAAAAGAGCCATACACTACATTTCTCTTTTATTTTTTCTCTCTTGAATTTTCGTTTTGAATTCACTACATTCACAATTTTCCAGCCTCCCTTTATCACTTTATAATTAAAGAAGCTATTTTTGTTGCTGTGCCATTATGATTGAGCTGTTATGACCTCTGTTCTGACTGACTACCTTGTACTGAGCCACATTAAATAAACAATTGGGGCTCAAACACTTCTTTTAAGTCCACAGTAAATGGGTGGGGATAACTGCTGTGGCCTGAAAAGGCCACAGCAATGGGCCCTGCGGCTACAAATAAAACTAAAGTTGTCTGTAGTGACTGTTTTAAATAATACTTAGGAAGAATTACTCTTGTTGAACATGTATAGCAACCCTACAGACTGTAAAGTATGTGTGCTTACCTTGAGTAATAGTATCTCCAGCCTCAGCCAGATCCCTCTCCTCTTTCTCCTCCTGAACACAGGAAGCTGCTGCCATTTGGGCTACAGCCGAAGCACAGTTGGCTGCTACACCTAAAAACACAAACACACACACACACACACACAATCAGCGCCTAGACAGTTGACAAACGAATTCTTCAAGTACTGACCTGTGTCAGGATGTCACATGAAGAAATAACTTCTTTATATAATTCCTTTATATTAAGTTACCTGTTAATAGAGTGAAGGGTTACCTTCATAATGATAATACTACATATTATTGAAGATGTTTCCCAAACAAATATATTCTTCTAAAGGGCATATATTTTATTTTGTATTTTTCTTTTTAAATAATTTGTTCCTGAGGTCCACTTATGATGTTCGTGTGCTTTTCTGTACCTACAGAACAGTAATACCTTAATGTTACCATTTTCCAATCTCATCTTGTCCCTAAACAGACTCTTTTTGTTTCTATGCCTTTAAGACAGACAGACTCACTCAATCCAGACTGAAACACACCTTATAACTTCAGTGTGAATGGGCAGGCTAAAGTTCTGTATACGAGGGTATTTGTAGATGTGTGCCATCACAAAAAAGCAATGAATTTCAAACAGGATGTTTTTTCCACTTTGGGAAGTGTACAGTATGTTTTGAAACTCTCATGTTCTACATCAAATTCTTTTATTTTAGTTTTTATAAGCAGTGCATTACTTCTGCTATATCTTCAAAAGGCAGAAAAATGTTAACCAGTACATATCAGTACAAGTCACTCAGTCTACCCACAACAGTTCATTCCTTCTCCATATTACTCCATTCTCCAAGTGCAGGTTGTTACCCAGAGCGCAGCTGAGTGCAGCGGCTTTGCGCAGGCCATCTAGACTGAGGCAGATTGTGTCTCTTTCTCTCTGGTTCTGCACTTTTACTCCTTCCGCACCAAGGATGAAAGCCAGCCCACGTGAACTGCCTGCCATTCGGCCGGTCAGGGGTGTGGACAGGGTATCAATCAGGTTCTTCCAGCAACCAGACAAGACGTAGCGGGCAAACACGACACCTGTGAGAAAGATGTACAGCATGTGCGTTTGTGTGTATGTGTACCAAACTTATACTAATTAAATCACACTGCGTCTTTCATGCCTTTCTAGCTCTGTCAAGTTACATTAGCATATTGTGGAGTGAAGCACTCATGTTAATATCATGAAAAAGCCATGTAGAAAAAAGAAATATAGTGTGGGAAAACAGTGACAGGCCTGGGAAGAAAGACCCTTACATTTAATCCAAGGTTTAGAACAGGCATGAAAATCAAAAGGCTCACACACACACACATGCTCTCCAACCATGGAAAAGTCTTTGTTTGTCCTACAGTTTAGCTTGATCCTGTTTGGCAGCTGTTGTCATGGGAACAGTCTGACCTAACAGCGCGCGACAGGAGCTGGTGAAGGAAGAAATCCTCCCACACCCACCTCTGGGTGTAAGCACTCACAGAGGATGACTGTACCTGCTATCACAGTGTCACGGCCGTTCTTATCACTTGTAAAGGGCGACTGTGAGGAGGCCCTCCTGATCAGCTGACCTCCAATAGCACTGCTGCCAAGCCCATCAATATCTAGACAGGGAGAAAATAAATATGTTTCAAATTTATGTTTGTGAAGTCTACCTATCCTACTTTCTATATTTATATATCTGTACTAAACAATTTCCCCCTTTAAAATGCCCCCCCCCCCAATGTTGCAACGTGGCAACTTAGTATTTATATACTTTGACAAAATGTATTCACTTTTATATTTTCTACTTTTAACCCTATTTGTAATGATCTTTAAATTTAGAGCCCTTCATCAGTAAGGAAACTGCCAAAACTCAAGATATTCATGGTTTTACTTGAACCACAATAATTTTACTGACAGTGCATAAGATCATATCTTTTACTACCATAATCGCTTGGCTCTCTATCAGATCTAACAGGCAGTGTATGCCACCTGTGAGCATGGTGATGAGGGGCAGAGAATGGTCCTCAGGAGAGCCCCAGTAGCCAGCCTCTCCTAGCAGGTTCTTCTCTAACACTTGGTGGTATAGCTCCTCTATCCAGGCTTGCGAGAGGACCACCAACACCCCACTGCTCTGGATCTGACGCACAAACTCTTTCTGCAGAGAAAAAACCAAGGTAAACAGCCCGGACAATTTCTCTGTCAGAAAGATGACAATATGACAGAAGCAGAATTTGGCATTTTTTGTTAAGAATAACGATTCCTATAAAAATGATAACATGGTATTTTACTGGTATAAACAACTGATATTGCCATCATAACTTTACTTTCTGCTCTCACCAAGGTGACAAGGGCAGGCGTGGGCTTCCGGTGGTAGTTGTCACACGTGCAGAGTTTGAGGTTGAGGAGCAAGGCATAGTAAGACACCAGGTACAACCCATCAGCATTCATGAGAGCCTGGCAACTCAAATTCTCGCTGCCCTCAAAGCCAGGAGAGCAGATGCCCCCTGAAGAATATAAAACAAAAAAGCTTGTAATGTTGAACATAAATAGAAGCTTGTGAGAGGCAGAGCACAGGAAGTGAGCATGTGCGCGCACACACACACACACACACACACACACACACACAAAAACAGATGAACTTGCACCCAAAATACAGACAGATAGAAGACTTCAATTTTACATCCAGATAAGAACAACATTGCTATAACAACTTTGTCCATGTCTAAGACTGAAATAATGTAAAATGTGTACTTAATTGGTGTTTTAGATGTTTACATATGTCACACCTTCAGTTCACATGTCATGTATTAAAGCACTTTATATGGAACTTTGTATTAAGTTCTGACAACTAAAAATACTGCAAATACTGGTATCAGCATCAATCCCAACAAAGTCAAAATTGGTTATAACTATCATAGTGCAACTCTACTGGCATTTTTTACGACAAGTATACCTCTGATCAGCATTACTTTAGAAAACAATTTCTTTAGAAAACAATTCATTGTGCCTGCTAATGTACCTGCTTGTAAGCCAGAGCAGAAAGTGGAGGAAAAGTTCTGGAGAGAGACATCCACGTCGGCAGCACTGTGCAAGGCCAGCAGGCGTGGAAGCAGGGCAGCCAGGGACTGCACGAAAAGCCGGGCACTCTGCTGGTCTGCCTCCTGGTTTTTCAGCAACTTGAGCGAGAGTGCAGCAGTTCGCAGAGAACGATGGCCTGGGCAGTCGCGCGGCGTCTGCTCCTCGTCGACCAGCGAGCAGTTGTCTGAGCCCATGTCGGAGACATCGGAGCGGCCCGAGTCCTTCTCGGCAGCCATGGAGTACTGATCGCATGAGTCAAACTCGGTGCGTGACAGCTCCTGTTCATCCATGCTGAAGTTGCTCTCGCTGTAGCGTGAGCCATGTGAACGAGCCCGTGAATCCACTGACAGAAAGTTGGTGATGTCCGGGTAGGCCAGGCCATGGCTACGTTGCACAACATCAGGAGGGGCAGTGCTGGCTGGAGCTTCAGGGCCGGTACTTTCCTGTGCACAGGACGGCAGGTCTGGAGCAGCCACTGCTGCTTCTCTGCAGGAGGAAGGTGAAATTAGCCTTGGCTCCTCTCCACATTCCTCTGGAGTGGTCTGGTTCAGCTCCCCTTCCAGGGTGGTCTGACCTGTCACAGTAGTGACGCTGATGCTGATGTCAGGGCTGCGCTCACGAATGCCAGGCTCCCAAGGTGCATTCTCCGAGGACAGAACACGCCGCTGCCAGCGGAAGTCAGCTTCATTCAGCTCCACTGACTCCCGTGCTGACTCCACCCCCTCTTTCAAGTCATCCAATCGCCTCAGCAGAAGTTGAGCCTGGTCTGGCTGCAAGCCCCGACCCTGGCTGAGCTCTTCCAGAGCACTCAGTAAGGCGCAGGCACAGGAGACGGCTGAGTAGCAGGCCTCAATACCACCCTTCACGCAAGCCTCTGTCATCCCGTCCATCACTCTGCAGAAACATAGGACTGACTGATGCATCTTCTAACTCACTGACATAGAAAAGCCATTAACACTGAATTCATACAATTTAATTCAAGTTTTACACCTACATTTTAAGGAGATCCAGATGAGATTTCCTCTTTGAGAAAGATCTCTTCCTGGTTTCAGGCTCAAGGACACACGGACCAGCCAGGTCAAACAAACGCTGCGGACTTCCAAGGATCTGCGCAATAGAAATAAAGTGGTCACTATCACAGATGTCCTTAAACTATACAAAAATGAGTACTTCACCCAGTAATGCTAAGATTACAATAATTAGAGCTGGACTGAAGAATGTTTTGGGGGGCAATACTAACTGCCTCGGCAATGTGTGATTGGCAATACCAAATTTTTAAACAGGGCTTGATGCCATAGTTAAACTAGACAAATGAATTAATCAATAATTAACAAACAGAGTTGCAGTGAACTCTGTAACATAAGGCTTATATCTCAAAGCACATTTAAGAACATACACCAAACATACAAAATCCATAACAGTAAAACCAGCTGCCTAAAATTGTGTAGTTCGCCCTTCGAAACAGCTCTAGCCGTTGAGGCTTATACTCCACAGAACGAGTATGTGAAGGTGTGCCGTGGTATCTGGCACCAAGGCGTTAGCAGTAGTCCTGCAAGCACTCCATGAACTGCACTAGTTTTTTCAACACATGCCAAAGATGGATTGATATCTTGGGAGTTTGAAGGCCACGTCAAGATCCTGAACTCCTCAATTCCTAAAATCATCCCTGCACAATGCGTGCAGTATGGCAGAACATATTATCCTGCTGAAAGAGACCACTATCAGTAAGAAATATTGTTGTAGATCGAATGCACCTCTTCATGGGCATGTTTAGGTAGGTGCCTCTGCCAACTTACCTTCTTCTTATATTGTATTATGGTGTTATCTCTTCCCCACATCAGCGATGCACACACACGCAGCCATCCACATGAGGTAAAAGAAAACGTGATTCATCAGACCAGGCCACCTTCTTAAATTATTCTGAGGTCAAGTTCTGATGCTGATGTATTGTAAGCACTCTCAGCGGTGGGCAGGGGTCAGCATGGGCAATCTGACCGGTCTGTAGCAACACAGCTCCATACAGTGTGTTCTGACACCTTTCTATCACAGCCCGCATTAATTTTTCCCAGACATTTGTGCTACAGTAGCTCTTCTGTGGGATTGTACCAGATGGGCTAGCCCTCACTCCGCATGCGTATCAACAAGCCTTGGGTGCCCATGGCCCTACTGCTGTTCACCAGCCGTGCTTACTTGGTCCACTTTTGGCAGGCGATATGCACTGCATACCAAGAACACCACATAAAACCTTCCGTTCTAGAAATGCTCTGACCCAGTCATCTTGCTATTTCAATTTGGTCATTATGATCCTTACAGATTTTTCCTATTTCCAGAAATTGACAAAGCTTGGGAAGGATAACGCCTGAGTATTTCCTACTAGAAATGGCATAACACGGCCTCAGATGAGATTTTAAGTGACAGAATCCCACATCTTCCTTAATCAGAAAGGGCTGGTTATCTAGCGATATGAATTCGACCGCTTTGGACGTGACTCCTTTTTAGCTCAAAACTTACATCTTTACTAATACTCAATATGTGCTAGTGGAGAATGGATCATAATAACCAATCCTGTTTATTTATATAAGTATTTATAGGCAAAATATTAATCCAAAGGTCTACGAGAATAGTTACAAATTGGCCCAAAACAGATTAAGCATTGTCCAAGTCCAAGGCTTAATTTTTCTTGAACTATTTTGAAGGGGCTTAGGAGTCATCATAGGCTTAATCTGGGTCTAGGAAACTTCTAGTCCTAAAAATGAAAAAACAAAACAAAAAAAAAAAACGATTACCTCCTTCATGATCTTGATAGCCTCCACTCTGTGCTGTGGAGGTGGGTAGAGCAAGATGCGGTGGTAAAGGGATTGTAGCACAGGCTTCATGGACTCCACGCAGCCTACCAGCCGGACCAGCTCTGCAGCTATGTAGCAGATGGTGCGGATCACGGGTCCAATTATGGCAGGGGCACTGGAGGAGCAGCCGGATCCTCTACCCTGGTCAGTCACGCCCACACCAGAAGCAGGGTCAGACTCCTGGGATGGCCCTCCATGGGCAGAAGTTATTGTTTTATCATTAACAGGGTTCCCCATTATCACCACCAGGGTTGGACATAGCTGTTTCCTGCAGGGTTGGAAGTACACACTTGTAAAAAACTAAATATAGACTGACTGCATGCATGCACTGACTTTCTGAAGCAATTTTATTATGAGAAAATGTAACAGTATATGAGGTTAAGCATGAGAAAAATAATCAACGAATGACAGTGTAACAGTATGTATTCTAAATAGACTGATTTGATTGCTGTTGACTGACAGGTGTGCCATAGTGCTGCTTAAGAAATTAATTACCACAGAAAGAATCAAATCACAGGAAAAAAATCATTAGTATTTACGAGTGGCATGTGACATCTCAAGCTAGAGCTTACCAGACAAGGTCTGTGAAGTGGCGATGCAAGTGCATTGTGGGAGGGCAGCTGCTGAGCATGGCCAGAATGCACTCCAGATACAGCAGCTGCAGCAGCTGATTCTCACTGTTGAGGGAAAAAAAAAAGCAGATACATAATATGGCTCACTTCCAGCTCTCAAAGCCAGATCACAAACAGCAGGAACCGAGAGAGTGAAAACATGATGCCTAGAGGCAAACACCTGCCACAGACCCACAGTTAACACCAATCACATTTCATTAAAAAACAGCCTGAAGGCGCTTAGGGGGGACAGGGCTACTACAGCATAATTCAAAAAACAAAATGCAAACTAATAAACACTGGACCAAAACTATGTCAGATCACACAACGGGGCCTTCAGGTAGATACTTACTTTGAAACAGACTCCAGTTTTTCACAGAACACAGTGAGGACAGTTATCACATCTTCATATAGTGCTGCAGTGGTGGGAGAGAGGTCTACATAAACACACATACACAATAGTTTTGAGGACATTCCACTGAGCTGTAGAAGACCACTTCCGAGAAACACTTCACATTTACCTAAGCTTAACCACATTAACTAAAAATCGTGGTGAAAACAGCACAATTCCTCGGGAAGACCAGCAAAATGTCCCTACATCTATGGATTTTACCGTATTCTTGTTAAGGACATTTGGTCTCCACAAAGAGATTAATATAAGGATTAGATGACTGTCAAAGCCAGATTAATCACATACTTTGCAACTGCCTTTTCAGAGAATGTGTTTCTTTATAATGTTTGTAACTGAGCAGATTTGCTGTCATTTATTTTCTCTTCTATCCCATGAGGACAACAGTTACTACCTGATGAGAGAGAAACATTAATTTGGCCAGTGCTGGCTTGGGCGTTGTCAGGCTGAGCTAAAAGGGTACCTTTGCGCTGAGATGTAGGCACAGAAGGCTCCACACCATCAGAACCCTGCAAGCATAAAAAAGCACTTAAAATCTGCCAGTGTAACAGTATTCTGCATAGCTTTATTGGTGCACCCCCTAATCACAAACACTTGAGGCTGATGTTCTGATGAATTCATCTTTGCTTTTAAGAAGCTGTAATACACATGATTTAAAAAAAACAATGTAATGGGCAAGTGTGTGCATGTGCACATGTGAGTGTGCTGACAGCTGACTCACAAAGCCTTCCTGTCGATGGTGAAGTTGAAGGGTGAGGTCTCCAAGTATCTGACTAAGCGTGGCCCTCACTGCTGTGTTGATGCTGCGCAGATGGCAACTCGATATGTACGTCTCAGCACACACCTATATAGACACGTACACACAAATACACAATCACAATTCATTCGTCAAAACCCACATCCCAATTACTGACCACAAGAACAGTACAATGGCTCAGGGCCATTTTACAGCTCAGACAAACAACAGGAGGATCTTTTCCCATTTTGGAACAGAATACTACCTCCAAATCCCTCATCACATTTGATCACTTCTTCAATTCAGCAAAGGCTTGCTTACATCAGAGTGTATTTCCAGGATGGAATTTAATAAGGGGCCTAAGACTTAAAACACTTGACCATTTACACCATCACAGTTAATGCAAAATCGAAACTGTCCGGGAAATCATTTATTGCTCAAGAAACTCTGAAGCCTCACTCATGTTGACTTTGTGCCAAGTCAACTTGGCTTTTACACCATGAGGAATCCTTAGCATTAAACTCCTTAAAGCTTCCTTCCAAACAGCTCTTAATACTGAACAAAAAGGTTTGGTCAATGGGGCTTACACTAGGCAATAAACAACGCTGAGACACGACACTGTCTGCCAGTTGTTTGATTCAAAAAACATATTAGGCACAGTCTCAAACTCAGCAGAAGAAGCCTAAAATGGAAAACTGCTCATTCTCCCATTAAGCCTCTGACGTGGCTCACTACTAATGCCTGCACCTGCTCCTACAAGCTCCCTGTCTACCTCCTTCCTCTCCATCGAATTGCTTATGTCATGGAAAGACGACCTCAGACGTGGCATCTGATACCAACGCACTCAGTCGCCATGGTGACAGAATGATGAAAACGTTACGGAAAAGAACATGTCATTCAAAGATTAGCTTTCCAGGATAATTAACGAGGGGGATAGTGAAGGCTGTGTGCCTTATGGGTTCTGGTCTGGCCGGACACTGAGTCACAGGGAGACGTCAGAGAAGCAGCGAAAGTGAGATAGAAAGGGAAAGAGATGACACCCTTCTGTTTGCGCTCCTGATGACAGCATGAGAGAGAATCCCTATGAGGCTCTATTATGAATTTCTATTATTAATGACTGGTGCCTTTGCACTTTGCTTTTTAGGACGAAAAGACATGGGTATCCACCCCCCCCCCCCAAACGGTACTCAAATGGCCTTACTTCTGCAATCCTCAAGATGTTGGTGCCATTCATCTCAAAGGTGGAGGAGTAGGTGACACACAGCAAGACCTGGTAAAACAACATAAAGGCAATGAATGATTAAGAAATTTACAACAATCAAAGACAAGACAATATCGCTTTTCCCTGACTACATCAGTGAAAGATCTAAATGAACAGTACAGACATGTTCTTGAGCGTGGCAATAATCATCTGTTATCATAACAACACTACTGATACTATAAAAGACACGTGCTAATAGCACACAGCTCCGTTAGCATGTGTGATGACACCAAATTGATTATACCTGCTAAAAGCAACACAGCATATTTTGACATTAACACCCAGCACAGTGCAGAATATTCCCAGCAGACTCTGACTAAATTTATACCCAGCAGGCTGCGACTGAATTCAGTGATTTTTGCACTTGCTGCAAGTGTAGTGATAGAACAACAGGTTCCTAAAACTTCAAAAACCAGCAGTTCCCTGTTGGCATGATGTAAACAGCACATCATAATATCCATTTCAAAACATTCTCAATAATAACAGCATTTTCAAGCTATTATTTAAAGCTGCTTTTCCTTCTCAGAAAGACATTCACAGGGTTAATTCCAATTTCTTGATAATCTCAAAGATTTCCTTAATAAACATTACACAGAAAAAACTCACAAGACATACGAAGGTTAATGGATCATTTTGGACAGTAAATAAAATGGTTAATTTGCAGTCTAGACACTGTGACCCCTAATCCCCCTTCATCGCCGTTGCAAAGAAAGTACGTTTTGGCAGATTCCTCTACAATGAACCATTTCACATCAAACCACTCTGAATAGCGTTTTCTACATGTCAATGATTGAATTAAGCAGAAATGTAGAAAAATAAATCAAACTTCCTGTGAACTTTTATCTCAGCAGCCTGAAAAAACACTGTATTTAAAAGCTTGGCAAAACACAACCATGCCATTGTTGCGCAGCACTGCAAAATCAACACTGACAGCATGAACTGACTTTCCACAGACTATTGTAAATTAGCAACAATGTTACTTAGGCTCATCCTCAATATAAACCACGGCCACACACACTGACCTTCATCACCTCAACCTGTAAGTCTTCATGGAGGGTGGGCGTCACACTGACGGCCTCCAGAACCTGACACAGCAGTTGCTTCTCTGGCACGGCCGTGTCCCCAGCAACCAAATGATCCTCACAAAGGATCTTCTGCAGAAGGACCACATGAAGATGGAGAACAATCCATAAATATTAAACTTTTTGTATCTTCATTTTTAATTCATGTGGTATACCTGTAGTACACAATGTCACACCATTCTGAAGCACTAAAACCTGTCAAATGTTCTAATCTTTCACATATAGTATATATCCATGAACATCTAAGCAATTTTTTTTTTTTTACACATTCACAAATGTTCTTACTTTTCTTTAAACAAACCACTGAATGAGTGTAATGTTACTCCTGGATCTGTGCACTGTGTGTTGCAAGTTGTCCGCATGACAGAAGGGCGTTATGGTGAACCTCTAAGCACAATCTTGCCACAATTCACTTCTGTTATACAGCAAATACGCTGGCAGGTTACAACTCTTGGATACATTTGATCCACACTAGTTACATGGACTTTGGGAAAAGAACACATTGGTTCATTTCTGAGGCAGAAAGAAACATGAACATCTGCTTATTTCCTTATTTGCACTTTGGCTGAAGAGCTGGCTGAATAAACAGAACAACGCCTTCACCTGCATTCCCACAAGAGCCGTCTGGGCCAGCTTTGGGTTCCTGGACTCCAGAGCCAGCCGCAGTGGGAAGAGGCATCTCTCCCTGAAAGTACAAACCACAGTTAGCAGTGGTGATCGCACATAGTATCATATCTCACCAAGTAATATCTCATGGCAGTTGCTTTCAAAGTGTGGGTGCAGGGACAGGAGTGTCACAAAGAAGTATTTGCATATTCCTCTCAGAGTGATACTGAACAATTAAAAATTATGAAAGCATGAATGACCTTATAAGCTGTTAAGAGTGCTTCCTGACAACAATGAGACAATGTGACAGCCAACAAATAAATTCACAAAATGTATTAGCATTTTCATACTGAAGGAAAGAGCTGAATTAAATATTTCTAAATGTGGATCAAATGTAAATATTTTAAGCATTTTTATCCAGTCTCTAAGTACGTCACTATGTCTGTTTCATTCTTTTACGGTGGCACGCTATCTATGCTTTTTGACCGAAAGACCAGTTACATTGAGTAAAAGTGGACGGAAAGTTTGACCAGTTTACGCTTTATTTTCCTTCACAAAATATTTGGCAGGTCCTGGAACAAACGAAAAAGTATGAAGTCTCACAAGCTTATGCGAACACAGGTAAAAAGGCAAAAAGAACGAAAAATCAAGTGTAATTCTTCTTTGAGATTTTGAAAACTA
Organism: Hydrocynus forskahlii; assembly: GCA_037974365.1. NCBI lineage: Eukaryota > Metazoa > Chordata > Actinopteri > Characiformes > Alestidae > Hydrocynus > Hydrocynus forskahlii. The sequence goes on along the minus strand of JBBPCX010000154.1, from coordinate 9,274,435 downwards.
GTTTGTTTTATGCAAAACCCTGACAGAGAAGTGCACTGAGGATCAGACCATGTTTCTGAGACCTTGTTTCTGTGTGCTACAACAAGTAACCCAGAGAGGCATTGAAACACTGAGACATGATTTTTGGAGACAACCCTTGAATCTCACATCCTCCAGCAAATTACACTCAGTCAGTGAACATGTATCCAGAAACATCCCTGAATGAGTACAGAGACATTGACATGTTACAAACATGCTAGGGGGGAAAGATTATGTAAGCCATAAAAGAGTAATCAAGCAAGAGAATAATGCTTACACAGAGCTCATTGTTAAACAAAGTGCTACTAGACCCAAAATTGATAGATTTCTACGGCTTAATATTTTTTAATCTATAGATACTATATTCTTTCTTGAAATTCCTATGTATTATTTTTAAATGCATTTCCACATATAAAGAAGTGACTCATGTTAAACCACAATGGCTCCTGGTGCAAGGAGGTGTGTCATATGTACTAGTTCAGTGCTGCACACAATCCTGACTTTCAGTTTGATAAGAGTTTACTTAAGGCCAGCATTCACACATCTGCCCGACACATACAAAAGCCTTTCATGAAAACTGACATAAATCTACAGAAAAATCTATAAAGGCTCGCTTCAAGCGTCAGTCGTCATGACGGCTGCTTTTCAGCTCAACAAGTGTTATGAAAACAAATGCTTGTTGGAACAAACTATTATAAACGTCTACGTAGGTTTAGTCATGTAGGGATAATCTTTAGTAAAGTGTTGTGGTAAATAACGAGCATTGAAACCAAGATCATTTTCACGTAGCTGTTCGAAACAAGGTTTGTAAAGGGGAGAAGTGAAAGTGTGAAAGTGAGGCTATAGTGACGATTCTGTCATACAGGCATAAGCATTTTGCCAATAAGCACAAAAGCATTTCTACTACAACAATGTCCATATCAAAGGCTTCATACAAGTATGTTGTGCCTGTGTTTCATTCCACACAAACTCACCTAGAGTCTGTATGGTCATGTTAGGAATTTCAATGTTTGTTATTGATGTATTTTCTAGTGCTGGCTCATTTTTACTGGTGTCTCAAGATGCTGCTTACTGCAGTCAGAGATGACTGAAAGCATCGTCTGCTGTCATAGGAAACAGCTGCAGCAGATTCTGAATGGCAGAAAAGGCTCCAGGCTACTCGATTCCTTCAATGGTCCGCAGTGTCCACGGCTATTTGTTCTGACCTTGCATTGCACCACCAGATTTTAGCTATGAGCTCAAAGAAGCAAGCCTCATTACTCACATCAGATGTGTTGCATGTTTAGAACAAATATTTGGGGGCACCGCAGAGGTAAATTAATTTAGCTGATTTATGAGTTTGCAGCAATTCCTCGAGCTGAAAAGCAGAAAGCAGATTCAGTGAGCCAACATTATGTGAAAAACACCTTACTCACCTGAGTTTGGATGGAGAAGTTTTAACCGATCCATTGTGAGCTTCTAAGGTTTCTGTGGTGAAAATATATAGCAATTATAGAAAGAAACAATATGCACAAAAATGTAAGATCACATGGAGTAACTGGTTCTTTCGTGCTGGTTTTAGCCTGAATGAAATCATCATTCTGAAAAACTGGCACTGCTCTCTCATCTGTGTTGTGTGATCATCACCTGCTATGATATTAACATGCAAAGTAAGCACTGCTGTATGCTGTCTGCTCCATTATTGCACAAAAATCTCTCAGAAAAAAACAAGGAAAAATGCAACATTTCTGTTTGTGGCAATGTAACAATTGCTTATGGAAATGACACTCTACAATGAAAAGACAAAATACAACATTAAGCTACTGTGATTATTGTACCATCTATATGTTACAGACCCCAGAGGTTCCTCAATAATCACTTTAACTTGACTTGACCAGTAATAGTGGTTTAGAAAATGAGAGATTACTGTTCTTGTCTCTATACTGTTCAAATTGTTATAAAGCCCTTCATGTTCTCAAGCAGATATGCATGACCAGACAATGGCCCGTGAAGTTAAGATGTTTCCTAAGTGTCCAATGGACCACCACTGACCACCTGTTTAACAGCTAAACAGGACAGCTTCAGTCTCTGCTTCTGCATGGCTGTTCATCAGTACAGTCCGTCTGCTGTATCTGTAAACACCTCAGCATTAATAATTTAGCTGCAAACACAGAAATCTGAATTAGGCTCCACAAACTTCCGGACAGATCTTTTCTCAGCACTTTTGTTGGTTCCTGTTAAATTAATTGGGCTGCGTAATCAAAATTACAGAAACGGATGACTCTACACATCACTGATTATGTTTTATTTGTTCTATAAATGCAATTTATGAGTTTGGATCCATTTGTCTGAAGGTTTAGGCAGATTTTGGCATAGAGAGGGCACAAAAGTAAGCAAAATGACCCCCTAAAAAAGTCAGTTTGCAATCATATAGCACAATGGGGCAGAATCTAGTGTAAAGAATGAAATAAATCCTACCACAACAGTCAGACGAGCCTACAGAATGAGGAGAGTTACCACGAATTAAATAGAAAACTGAGGAAGGATAGTTATCGGCTGTCCTGCAAAGGGTTTTAAAATACACAACGTGGTGTTTTGGTCCTGTCTAAAGGCCCGTGTGAGGAAATGACAGGGCAAATGGCACACGGTGCTGCAAGAGCAGGTGTGGAGGAGTGCAGGTCTGGAGATGTTGACAGGTGGAAAGCTGAGACTCACCACAGGCTGCGGTGCAGGCATCTCTAATAGCTTTGTACTTGTTCCCGGAGGCTTCTTTCTGGAGCTTCTTCAGGATCTCTTCCATATTGCCAGAGAAAGTTTATTGGTTGGGAATGAAGCGATTTAAATAAAAATGCAGTTTTAGGCCTCCAGATTAGCGGTGCATGGCTGTGGTAGCTAGGCTAAGGGATGATTCACTCTAAGCCAGGGATGGAGGAACACACGCCAGTTCCTTCAGTCCACACCACACGGCCTGGTCGCCTTCATCACCAACCCAACCCGAGTTCAGACTCTAAGTGCAGTGTAAATACGCAAATATTCACTACCGACAGGCTAAGGTAAATAAACGCTCTATCCCAGATCCGCGGCTCTCCCTCACGCCTCCTCCTCCAGTCGGAAGCAGAGTGAGGGACTACGACGGGGGGGGGGCGACACGGAACTTCCCAAAGACTCCACACGATATAAAAATAAAAATAAAAATAAAACGTTTGTCACGTTGTAAAGATATGTAACCACTGAATTAAGACACTCTGCCTGCCTCTTTCCTGTATGGACACATTCCAGGCTGCTGAAGTCTCATTGGCGCTCCGTTGGTTTAATCCACAGAATTATGCCGTTCGCACCCACTAGAGGGCTTGGAAGTACACTGCCCGGCAACCAGCAACCACCCCAGATCTGACCAAACCCCTGATCTGATTTAACCCCTGATCTGATTTAACCCCTGATCTGATTTAACCCCTGATCTGATTCACGTTTATACATGATCTCACATTGTTAGTGTTATTAAAACTGCTGGTGCTGCTATTGTTATTGTTATTATTATGGTTGTTGTTGCTGTAATTATTAACGTTGTTGCTACTGATAATATTAATATTGCTGCTGTTGCTGTTATTATTATTATTGCTGTTTTATTGTTGTTGCTGCTGTTATTATTGTTGTTGTTATTATGGTTGTTGCTGCTGTTATGGTTGTTGTTGCTGCTATTATAGTTCATGTTGTTAATGCTGTTATTTTTATTGTTGTTCTTGTTGCTGTTGTTATTTTTACTATTGTGGTTATTGTTGTTTCTGCTGTAATTGTTGCTGTTATTATTGTTGCTGCTGCTATCATTATTTTTGTTGCTGCTGTTATTATTGTTGTTGCTGCTGTTATTGTTGTTATTGTTATCATTGTTGTTGTTGCTGCTGCTGTTATTATTATTATTGTTGTTGTTGTTGTTGTTGTTATTAACTGATTCCATAATCTGAAAACTAGAATGTAAATGCACGTCAGATGTGGAGGGGCTAAGATGGCTGTGTCCGACCCTGAGGGCAGCTGTCTCCAGGCAGTGTTGCGAAGAAGACATCTGAAACCAAACTGCGTTTGGAACATGACTGGGTTCCTACAACATTTGGAACACAGCTCTAGTTATAAAAGGTGACACACCTAATATAATTAGGGTTGTGTTCTGAATGTCGTACTTGTGTTCTGTGTAAGCAGTGCTCTACAGTGGATGAAGAAAATTGGGAATTGATGAAGCTGATTCCATACAGCAATTTTCTGTCTTCTTTCTGGTAAAAAACAAGACACAAAATAAATCTGCCAAATAATAGGAATAATATTAATTAAATACATAAAACAAGTTTAACTGACACAACCTTCCTCTCATATTTATGTACTCCAACCTCAGATGTTCCTCGGGAACATTGAGATGTCAGTTGAATTGTGCCTACTACACTGGACAAAAGTATTGGGACACACCTGTTTGTCTAGTTTTAGACTGGGCTCCCTACTTCCAGTGAAGGGCAAACTCAATGCTTCAGCATACCAAGACACAAAGCGAGGTTCATAAAGACATGGTTGGATGAGTTCTGTGTGGAAGAACTTGACTGGCCCGCACAGAACCCTGACCTCAACCCCATCCAACACCTTTGGGATGAACTGGACTGGAGATTTCGAGCCAGGCCTTCTTGTCCAACATCAGTGCCTGACCTCACAAATGCTCTACAGAATGAATGGGCACAAATTCCCACAGAAACTCTTCAAAATCTTGTGGAAAGCCTTCCAAGAAGAGTGGAAGTGGAAGTCTATATATTTGAATGCTAAGTCATTAAAGTCCCTGCAGGTGTAACGGTCAGGCATCCAAATACTTTTGTCCATATAGTGTTTATTCAAGCATTATACACATATGTACACATGCAAGTTGTGAAGCATTTCCATGGTTCTTATTACCACGATCACTGTGTGTTTAATAAAACATCACTACTTATTAGCACAGATGATAGTTAGATAATTAAACACTGTTGCATGTTTAAAAAGATTAAAAAGTAAGATTTCTGCTGCTAGCTTGTAGCTGCAAAAGGGGGGATGGGGGACTCCATATCAGAGGTCGACCGATATGGCCGATGCCGATATTTAGAAATCAGGGGCTGATGGCCGATTTGTGACACGGATTATTATTATTATTTATTTTTATTTTTTTTGGGGGGGTGGCTATTTTGGTCATCCCCTCCACCTCACTTTTTAAACACATTTTTAAATATAAAAGAATAAACAATAATGATAGTAATAATGTTGCTTGACAAACACAATACAAGAATAAACAATAATGATAGTAATAATGTTGCTTGACAAACACATTTTCAAGCTAAATGACATAATATAGCTAGGGATCGCAAAAAAAAAAACTTCACACACCCTGCTATGCAAGGACTTCACAAGCTACTAGCGATTAAGCTGTGAAAGCCTGACACAAGCACGTTTAATGAGAGCTAACCGCACTAAATCGTGTGTATATTTTTCAAGATATGTCGACAAACTTCTATTTTCCACTTTCACATGCAAATACTTTCATTTATAAACAGCACTGACAGAATCAATCATTAAGTGTAACCACGCATCTAAGCGTTTAGTTTTCTTCGTCCTCCTGAGCAACTTTGTCTTTAGGTACGATGAACGATAATGCTTCAGAGAAAGAGTGTTAGCGGTACAAAGAGTATTAGTGCTACAGTGTTAGCGGTACAAAGAGTATTAGTGCTACAGTGTTAGCGGTAAGCTAACCGTTGGCTACTGTGTTAGCGGTAAGCTAACTGCAGGTGCCGGTAGAGGGGCGTGTCACGCGTGTTCCACAGCAGCAAACACAGGGATGCCCACAAATGCGCATGTCTATTAATCGGCCTTAATATGCGCCGACATCGGCCGATGCCAAGAACGTAGAAATGGCCAAATATTGGCCTTATTAATCGGCCATTAAAGTCTATGTACTGTATATAAATGCAGTGTCAAAAAAGTCCTTGTTGGTGGGATGGTCAGGTGTCCCAATACTTTTGTCCTTATAAGTGTAACGAAGGAAGGGGTGGTGCTGGAGCTCTTATTTTGAAGGCAGACAGGTGTCTTGTGTCTCCGCTCCTCGCTCGGTCTGAAGGGTTTCGTGATGGCTGCCGTGTGGCGAGCGCGCAAATTCGTTCGCTGTGTTGTCCGTTTCTCCGACCGTGATCTGTAAACAGCGTCGAGAACAAGCATTTCAGACGTCCGAGCAAGAGACCACAGATAAGTCGATATGGTAAACAATATCCTGTAGCTTTAACCAGCTTTATCCTATTAGCATGCTAGGCGGCTAGTTATCTCCTAACTGCGTGACGTGTGCAGACAGGCTGCTGTGGGAGTGTGAGCCAAGGACTGAGATAACAGCCTGTTTATAGAGTAAAGTGTACGTGATCACACTAAAACACAGTCTGAAACTTTCTCTGTATTTTACCCATTTTCCAAGTGAAGCAGTGGGCAGCCAGGAACACAGCGCCCGTGGAGGAGTGTGTGCGGACGGTACCTTACTGGTGACATTAACAGTCCCGGGATTCGAACACGACTTTCTGATCGCAGGGGAAACTCTCTAACCACCAGGCCACCATAGGTAAAGACAGACAGGCCCAGTAGGGATATAGCGGGGTCAGCTTATACTTTAGTGTGTCCAAATATATTTTTACACCAAACAGGGGCTGCTGGTGGCCTAGTGGTTAGGGAGTTGTCCCCTGCGATCAGAAGGCTGTGGGTTCGAATCCCAGGACTGCAAGTGGCACCACTGAGGTACACTTGAGCAGTAAAGGCTGTCTGCTGCTTCACTTCGTAAATGGGTTGAATACAGAGAAAGAATTTTACATTATGCACACTGTGGTGTGTTCACGCGTGACTGTATGGGGCCACTTTCCTTTTTTTCCATTTAGAGGTGTGTCCCAATAGTTTTGTCCATATAGTGCATATCCTGAACTATTTTGCCAGATTCCAGTTTGCCACAGGGCAGCAAAATTTTAGATTTTTGCTGTGCATGCCTGAGCAACCATTTTTTGTAGATTTCAGTAGATCACCAAAACACTGTGCTGTGGTGTGTTCATGTATGACAAATGGACACTTTACACTTAACACAGCTGCCAAGAAGTTTGTAGAAGGGAGACGCTAACCTAGCTCACTAACAGCTCTGTTGACTCTGCTGTTTATATTTTTGGCAGCTTGTCTCTAAGCAAAACCAGAGCACTGCTGTTGCGCTTGCTGAACAAACTGGCTTTAACCTCATACTACAAAAGTGTATTAGTGGTACTGTATTAACATTCAGATTATAATACTGTAGAATTTGCATTTCTGCAAGATACTGTATCAGTGCTTAAGAGAGAGCTGGGTTTATCCTGAGGGAACTTCTTGTCTCTTAAGCACGCGCAGTGTGACAAGAAAAATTTAAGATAATAAGACAATAGAAATAAAAAAGTATAAACAATAGTGCAAAGCAAGAACATTATTGTAACAAATAACTAACACTGACATTGCTGAGTGTAAGATTTACTGTGCTACTTAACTACATATGCATTTACAGAAAAGTGTGTATTAGTGGTAAATTACCTTTGTAGATCGTGTGCTGCTAAACTATATATTTGCTTATAGTTTGCAACATGATGGAATTCTTGCTTCATAAACAGGCTGAAAGCAACCAAAATGCAGGAACTGGCTCTGTAGAAGAGGGAGAAGATGATAGTTCTGAAGACTCTAATTTGCAGGTCAGTGGTCATCTGTCATTTGTTGGCTTTGTCACTTGAAACTTTAATCAGTTTTGTTCCTTATGGGCTTGCTTGATGATTTGCTCTACATAAATAGCAAAAAAGTGGTGAATATGACTCCTCTGTGAAATCTGTTCCAGCTGGAGCTTAGTGCTTTTAGGGCTCAGTGGATGTCTGAACTGCTGCCCAGCTCTGGTGCTAGGAAAGGTGTCTCCAGGGCTGCTGATCTGAAAAAGAAACAGGAGCTGGTGAGAGAGGAAAAGGTTGGTATTACTGACTGTGTTTTTGCATGATAGTATGTCGGTGGTGGTATATGTAAAACCACAGAAGAAATTGTGTGTGTATATACATACATATATATGTATATTGTTGCTGTCTGGCGGAATCCTCGTAACTCCACTTTGTCTTTGTTGTTTTTTTCATAAATCAATACTATTCGTCAGTCTCCACGTGGGTCTGTAAAATTTAGAAATTTTTAACCAATGAAAAGTGTTGAAAATAGTTATACCAATTTTGATGACACAGTATTCATTTATTTAGAATATACATATT
>JBBPCX010000154.1:9251270-9263523 GCA_037974365.1 Hydrocynus forskahlii | reverse complement strand
ACATATATACATACATATATACATATATATATACATATATATATATACATATATATATGTGTATATATATGTATGTATATATGTATATGTATATATATGTGTGTTCACTCATTAGCTCAGGATAACACAGCCACACATCAGTAATCAAGCCTAAGATTCACTGTTGATTCCACCTAAATAAAAGAATAAAACACTTGTCTCAGTGATTGTGAATGGTTTCTCTGTAGGCTCGAGAGCTGTTTCTGAAGGCCGTAGAGGAGGAACAAAATGGAGCTGTTTATGAAGGTAGTTGGTGCCTTTGAAATGAACACCACCACCAAAAACGTTACATTTCAAGGGTGGATTGACTTGGATATATAACTGCATCTTTTGATGTTACAGCCATCAAGTACTATAAGAGCGCAATGCAGCTTGTGCCTGACATTGAGTTTAAGATCAACTACAACAGATCTCCTGATCCAGATAGAGTTGGCGGGAGCTAGTAAGTCTGCTGGACAGTACATGTCTTACTTGTACATGTAAACAAGTACGCCTTTTGTACTTGATGTTTATGTTCCTAGTAGTGAAATATACATACAGCAAGAAAAATGAGATTACCAGCAGTCTGAGTTTTGTTAACCATAGTTTTGATTGTCTGCTTTTTGAGGAGCAGATGAAAGACTCCCTTATACTTACTGAAAAATAACTGACTGATTTAGGTGTAGCTTATTTTATTTATCTATTTATTTGTATTATTGGAGAGCAGAATTGTCATCTCATCTTTCTAAATGTTTTATGCTGTCTTTCTCCCTGTCACTCTTTCTTTTTTGTTTTTCTGTGTCTCTCCAGCCTGGAGGAGAATGAAAACGAAATAGATGATCTCCTAGCGTACTTCCAGCAGCAGCTGACTGTTGAGCACTCTTCTCTGAAGATCTGTGAGCCTGAGGTTGAAACATCTCAAGTGCATATTTCAGGTAACACAAAAAAAACACTCTACAAATAAGCTCTTATGTTTATACATTGGTACTGTGGGGGGGGATTTCTAATGGCACGCACAAATGAATCCCTACTATTTGAAGTTAACCTGTTGGTTGTTTTTTTTTGTTTGTTTGTTTTTATTTTCTTCCCAAAACCTTATTAGTTCATTTCTTTGGTTATACTAAGCATGATTCATAGCTCTAAAACTATTGGCTATATCACTGCACCAGCAGATGGGGAGGCTAATGTTAAGCAGTGATGTGTTTCAGCCAATATAGTGTTATGGAGGGACAGTGCCTCATGATTTTGTTTCCATTCATTTTGACTATTATTTGCTCTCTGAATCCTATAATAGTTACCTTCTTGCAGACAGCTGTTTGATTTAAATTTAGCTTGCCTTGCTCCCACTACCCTCTCAGTCAGGGTCCTTAAATTGCTTTCTTATGCTTCTTGTCTTTGTGTGTACGCAGCTTTGCCGCTGGAGGTGCTGATGTATATCTTCCGCTGGGTGGTGTCCTGTGACTTGGACCTGCGCGCTCTAGAGCAGCTTTCCCTGGTTTGCAGGGGATTCTACATCTGTGCAAGGTGGGCTCTCAGGCATTCTATGTACTGTGCAAGTTTCAGCTTGTGATTATCACAGTGATATGCCATTTAAATTAATTTGGTGAAATATCTGTATCTTGAGATAAAGTTTTTGAAAGAAAGACAAACCAGTGCATCTCTAGTAGTGCCACCACTGCCCCCTGGGGGACTGGCCCACAGGCTGAAAATTTCTGAATGAGGGAATTTTGGGGTCCCGTTAGTAACCCTGCAAAGTGCATCAATTATGGTACATGCATCTGATGAAATAATCATTAAATGTAAGATACCAAGGTACATAATAAACAAGCACCACAATGTATTGGAAATTAGATAATGTCTTTAGATGTGTTACAGGTGTGAACCTTAGTCACCATACACAATTTTGTCTTTTTGAGAAATTCAATATGACGACTAATAATAATAATAATGACTGGTATGAAAATGTAGGGTTGTTTTGTGAAGTCATTTTCCTTAAATTATACACTGAAGAATACAACTATGAGAAACGATGATTAATTACAGCTTTTTTGATGCCATAAATGAACTTTGATGTTTTTTCATAGAGACCCTGAAATTTGGCGCTCTGCCTGTTTGAGAGTGTGGGGCCGGAGCTGCACCAAACTGCTGCCATTCACCTCCTGGAGGGACATGTTTTTAGAGAGGCCACGCGTGCGCTATGATGGTAAAGTGCATGCGTTTGCTTCGTGCTTGAGCTTTGTGTTTCTCTTTTCAGCTTACCTGAAGATCACAAAATACAGTATTTGTTCATTAGTTGAGTTTATCTGTTACTCAGCCTTAAGGTAATACATTTCTGTGTCTTACATTTCATACAGGCGTTTACATTAGTAAAACGTCATACATCCGTCAAGGCGAGGAGTCTCTGGATGGCTTCTACAGAAAGTGGCACCAGGTGGAGTACTACAGGTATGCCAGCAATTCTAAACTGTTGTTTTGAAGTCTGCCTGCACTGTCAGTTTTAGTGTTTTCTCTGATGAGCCAGTTTTAAACTTGGTTTATTCGGTTGATGCACTCAGTCATGTGTGTTCACAAGCCATTCAAATCTGTACTGCAGATTCATTCAAAGCCCAGCATTGGGATATACTGAACAAAGTCAAATACATGACAGACTTCAATCCATACTGGTCTGCATGTGTGTTTTGTTGTCCAGGTACCTCCGCTTCTTCCCTGATGGTCAAGTAATGATGTTGACCACACCTGAGGAGCCTCTGGCCACTGTTCCACGTCTACGTAGCAGGAACTCAAGGTTTTTGTCTTTAGATCCTCTAGTCAACATACCTGTTTTGAACTCAAACATTGTAGTAAACAGGGCTCCAGACAACAACAAAAAAGTATTGGGAGCAATTGGCTCCTAAACACACAATTCTTGGGAGCCAAATTATTTTCTTAGGAGCCATAATCTCTGTCAAATGTAACATAAAATAATATATTTTTTCACAGCACATTTTGTCTCCTGTCTTACCCCATGTAAAGACCGTTAAAACGAAACAAAAAATCATAACATGGACTAAACTGTTGCCAAACTAACACATTGTATTTCTTATGCAGTTAATGTTTATTTTTCTTAGATTTTAGAATGCATTCTGCAACAGGTTGTCAGGCTGTGCGAATCGTTTCAAACTAAACTCAATCTGTCAACACTGCTCTCAATAGAGAAGGGTCAGTCACAAAGGAGTCGGTTCTTTGATTAAATTGGTCAAACGAAGAGCCTGATCTTTTTGGTGATCTGATCCAAATGATCCGACTCATTTAAAAAGAGCCGAAATCCTCATCACTAGCTCTCACTATAATCACGCAGTAGGAACGGCAGACTTGGGTTGAGTGTATCTGCACATGATTATAAGATGTAACTTTTCTTGTAGTTTTAGTTATTTGAATTTCTCTTGGTTGTGAGAGATTATCACCATTGGTGACTGAAATGAAAAAACAAGTTGCAAAATAAATAATCAAGTCACATTGGCAACCATTTTATTTGCCATCTGGAGCCCTGGTAAACAGGTGTGCATACTATGTAGTGTGAGCATCTTGACAAATTCTGTTTTTTTTAATAAATGAAAGTGTTCATGTAATCCAGCAAAAGTAAATTTGTTTGGTCTGCGTAATACAGACTCATCTTCAGTCAAGTCACATTGATTTACAAGTGAGGTTTAAATGCATTGCATAGTGTACCACATCTAATGCACTGTAAAATCGAAGCATATATTTTGTATTATGCAGCCCCAATCACACTTAAAGATTTACAAGAATGTATGTGTATCCACAATTCAAATTATTTGAAGACTTTGATTAACTGTCGTCAGTTCAGAAATATGCAGGGACTCCTGTTATATCAACTGGTTTAAACATTTCTAAACCTTTTTGTGGAGCGATGTTATCTTTTAAGTCCGGGAATTCTGTCTCTGTTTTGCACAGGATGGAGTCCATTCTGTTTGGCCACTACCGGCTATCCCAGGACACGGACAATCAAACCAAAGTTTATGTTGTCGTCTCAAAAAGAAAAGAAGAGGTGGGTGTCCATAGTGTATTGGAGCTATACTTTGCTATGATGAATATTCTTAGATGCGCCAAGACTAGCACTTTAAAGCTTCAAGAGTCTTCTCTGGCATGATTGTGTACCATTTCATTCCTTTTGGATGAATTAGAGTGACATGTGTGATCCAGAACATCAGCTGACCTCACTTCTCCAAGCATTATTCCAACTAGGCCTTGACCATATGACCTAAAAATATTTTTAAATGTTTGGATATATCGAAAGATCTCTCAGTATTTTAAATTAGTATGATGAGATTGGTGCAATTTAGCCTGTTGATCTATACAATCACACCTATAAGTTCATTCTAGTAGTCCCTGAAAAATGTTTTAAAACATTAGTTTGTGTTGATTGATGGTTTCTAATAGAGCAATTTAATAGAGCAAACTAACTCTGATCCCTCAGTTACTAAAACACATCTCTCCTATGTCATCCACACCCATAAGTAACAGTGGCTTAAAAAATGACACAATTTGTGCTAATGTTATTTCACATTAGTTCACATTCTGTGAAACATTGAGTATATTCTATATATATCCCAGCCCTAGTTCCAACATCTGTCCCCAAAGCCTTCCCCAAAGAGCACAGTCTGTTACTGCAGAGAAGGGGTCAAATGGCCTGTTAATATATTTGTTTTTAGAAAAAATGTTGGATGAGTAGGTGTCTACAAACCTTTGGACGTAAAGTGTATATCCGTCACATGGAGCAGGATCCCAGAAGGTCACTATTGGGCATTAGCACCATAAAGCAGCTGCATTCTGACAGCTTGTTTGATTTCCACTCAATAAAACTTGATGGGTAGCAAGTCATGATCTTTGCAGTGCTGAGTCACTGGCCTCTTTATCACAGGTCCCTTTCTTCAAGCCATTTGCGTTGAGCACAATTTTTTCCTCATAGTGTTAAACGGCATGTGCTTGTATCCTGTATGCAGAAGGTGTCCGAATACCAGAGGAGCCGGTTCTGCAGGCGGAACCCAGCCCCCGACTCCGACCGCACCTTCCATGTGGGGCTGCAGCTGACCTCTGGGGGGCGCCAACGCTTCAACAAGCTGATCTGGATCCACCACTCCTGCCACATCACCTACAGGTAATGTTTTTTAGCTTTAACCTGTAGGTGGTTTTTTCATTTCAGCATTTTTTCTTTTAGTTTCTTTTTAGGTTTTGCCTAAGTGTGCTTAACATTGGGCTGATGGGTGTCATATTTCATGTGCTGTTTAATAGTCTCAGTCAGGGGTGTCATATCTTATCCACATATCTTATCCAAGTGTCTGTGTGGATGCAGGTTTTCATTTAGAAACTAGCAAGACACACCTGATCAACTGTTTAAAAACAAAGTTGAATCAGGTGTGCACCAGCATGCAACCACACCGGCCCATTCTTGCACTCCAGGTCGTCTTTTCCTCTATTAATCTTTTAGATTGAAATAAAACTGGTGTTATAAAGGGCTTCAATTTGCCCAAGTCTATTGATACGCTCTGCTCTACTCTTGTTGACTATTTGGCTTTGATAATCAAGTTTATTTAGCTAAATATTTAACCTTTTTATTTTAACTCTCACAGATCAACTGGAGAGACTGTCATCACTGCATTTGACCTGGATAAAATGTACACCCCGTTGTTTTTTGCACGAGTGAAAAGCTACACTGCCTTTTCAGAGCGCCCCCTGTAGGGCAAGCTAAGATGCATGTGGAACATCAGCCCATCCAAAGGTTTACGCATACTTCTCACCACCAAACGCGCCTCCCCCTCTTCCTTCGCTTTGAGCATGAGGCTGCTTCTGATGAATGTAAAGATGAAGTGAAGATTTTCGAATTCTTAATAGCAACATATAGGTAATACCTTAGAGGTTTACTGTCTTTTAACTGAAGTAGAATATGTTGCAGATTTAACATTGTAACAAAGAGGTGTAGTGTGTTGATTTGTCTGATGAAGCTTAAAGCAGCTGTCTTCTCCTCATTTTACACCAATAATGAATGTTTTCACATTGTTTTTCTGTGTGGATTTCAGCGTGAGGAAACTGTCTACTGATGACTGGAACAACCAAATAAACATGTTAAAGAATTTGTTTGCCCTGTTTGATTTCTTGTATTTAGCAAGTACTGAAATGATGTGCTATGTACTGTTAGTTTAATGTCCTTATGAATTTATGTAACCTGGGTAGAAGAATGTGAACAGCCAATCTAAATTTTCATCTACTGCAGTTTTCATAGACAATGTTGGCAACAGAATATTTGGCACTAAAGAGATCAGTGACTTTGAATGTGGAACTGTCGTAGGATGCCATTTGACTTTGGAAGAGCTTACTCAGGGTGATGGAACCCTTAAGCTTCTGGCAGTCACAGTACATGGCACCAACCTTATTTTGTGAAGCACTGTTTTTCATAGTTTAAGCTAGGCCCCTTAACCCCCATGTGCAAATAGAGAGATTAATTTAAAAAAAAAAAAAAAGTTTACTGAGTTTGGTGTGGAAGAACTAGACTGTTTTGCTGTGAGCCCTGACCTTAACCCCACCCAGCACCTTTGGGATGAGCTGCTGAGTTTACTGATGATTTTGTAGCTGAATGGGGGGCTGGTCCACTTGATATTAATTATCTAAAAACTAGTTACACATTAACAATACATGCAACAACACTAACTATTGGTGGTGTATCCACTGTTACAGCTGGATTACAACAGTTAAAGATTATGAATAAACACGCTCATGCTGAACTACTGTAATCTATCTGTACCACTGAATATATCACTGGCAGTTACATTGTTACTGCATGTATTGTTAATGTGTAACAGCATAGTTATTCCTGACAATATAAAGGGGGGTCTTTTGTCATTTGTCCTTGTACTTTAACTATAGTTCCTCCCTCATGAATCAGCCCTGTTTGAAACATACTGTTAAGACTCCTGGACACGATCTTCTGACACATTTTATGCTGTTCCTGTTTAAAGGGCATTCTAGCGAAGAATTACTTGTACTGAATTCAGTAGCCCAGCATTATACTATATCTCTCAGCCTAATCAGTTTGACAGAATTTCCAGTTTTGTATCAACTTGCCTGCAAATATGTGAGAAACTCTGATGCTCAACCAACTTTTTCTACTAGCCTAGGCCCCAAGCTACAAGCTAATGCATACAAACAAGCTAGCATTAGTGTAACTTACCTCAGTCATCCAACAAAATCATGAAGTTTGTAGTTTTATTCAGCACAGAATGGGTGCCAAAGACCACTTCAAGCCAAAGAAATGACTCAAGGGAAGGCACACTCTATGGACAAAAGTATTGGGACACACTTCTTAATTACTGAATTCAGGTGGCCCCTTACTTCCAGTTAAGGGCAATGCTTCAGCATAAGAAGACATTGAGGACAATGCCATGTGTCCAACTCTGTTTGAGGAAGAACCAGGTCTTTTCGTCCAGCATCCGTGCCTGACCTCATAAATGCTCTACAGAATAAATGGGCACAAATTCGCACAGAAACTCCAAAATCTTGTGGAAAGCCTTCAAAGAACAGTGGAAGCTGATACAGCTGCAAAGGGGGACCAACTCCATTTTAAAGTCTATGTATTTGAATGCAATGTCATTGAAGTCCCTATTGGTGTCATAGTCAAGCACCCCAATACTTTTTTCCATAAAGTGGATGGTCCCAGCAATAGCATTAATTGGACTTAGCATTGGTTAGCAACCACCAGCTAGTGAAAAATAACTAGAGATCCACTTCCACAAGAAAATGGGAAGGGTGACTGTGTGGCTCTGGGTCCATTAGAAATTATGTAACCAATCCCTTGACCTTTGGTCAGGTTTGAACCCATTACTTGCTTGCTAAGAGTCCAGAGAGAAAAGCAGTACCTATTGGAAAAAAAAATGGACCTCTGCTTAGACATTTTCCATCAATAGGAGTGTGCCTAAACATTTAGCTTGAGGCCAGATTTGATGCCTCAAACTCTAATTGAGAGGGGACAGCTTTAACCATTGAGCCTCTCTCTCCATATTCATTCCCAAGGTAACTCGCCCCAAAAATGTGGATCATTTGTTTCAACACCGTGTGTTACATGGCCTTCACTCCTATTGGTAGTCACTGTGTCATATAACTCAGTATTTGAGGCCTCTGGCCTCATTTTACCCCACCTAGTTGGAGACATAATTTGTCATTTGTCGCTGCAATCCACAAAATCTTGTTAAACATTAATGGCAATGGGTAGCTCTTTTATGTCGCTCATGTGATGATGGCATTAAACCTCTGTATGAAAGTAGATATGTTTACAACAGGGTTAGCAATGACTTAGCAAAGATTTAGAGATCTAAAAATGTTCCTCAGGGGAATTTTGCCACCGTGTCATGTTATGTAAATAGCTAAATGAAATGTCTTTGTGAACTTTTGATGTTTTGCTTCTAGAGACTGCAAAGCATTAGGCTGCTTCCTCCATATTCCACGGATTTTATGGTACCCGTTCTTCTTGATTTAACCATGCCATTGCGTTGTTGGACATGTCTCCATCTCAACATTGTCGCCGCTCTTTGAGAGTTGTTGTGGACGTACTTTATATCTTGTTATTTTTCATTCATCTAAAGGTTGTTTTCCTCAGATCGTCTATTTAATGTTTTTTACACAAGAACTTTCTTTTTGAACCCTGAGACAGGTCTGCGGCATTAGCAGACTATTAATAAGATTTTCCAGGACTGTGCTATAGACTATGCCGTACCCAGTGGCTTCAAAATCACCTTCTTTTTCCAAAGGCTTATTCCTGCACAATGTTATCACATGCACACACAAAAGCCCCGCAATCCCTTATCTGCCTTATCTTTGCTGCAACCTTTTTGAGTGTTCAAGGAAAAACACAAATTTCAACTTCACTGGTGTCCAAAAGTTGTGACTGTACTGATGCCAGTAGGGTCTAAAGTAGGTTAAGAGTACCTTCTAAAGCCAACAACAAACTAATTCATGGCTGATCAGAGTTGATATGCCATTAAAGTGCATTTAATGGACTTTAGAGCATTTTCTAGTGCTAGTTTTAAAACTTTGAATCTAGAAAGAGGACATTTAAGTTCTGCTTCTCTTTGGGCCCTAATGTGACATGCCCCTGCTGATAAAATCATAAAAATGTTTCTGCTGGTACCTGGTGTTTTTTTTTAATGGTGTCTAATGGTTAGTAGTGGTGTTTGTGTTTTCCTGATGTGTTGATATCAAACTGCTGAGCATTAAAACCACTGCAGTTGAAACCTGATGGTTTTGCTTCTTGCTGTGAATAGGCTTAATTGTCACCATTAGAGAGCTCTAGTTTCCTGTAAAACATACTTAGATTCCATTAGAAAACCATCAAGACTCTGGAATTAGTCACAGATCACCTATTAAATCATTAGGATCCTTTATGTGTGATATCATTCCTGCACAATGTCACAACTAAAAATGACCTTTGGAACCAGCAGAACTACTTAATGGCCTCTGTGAATATTTTGCATGTGCTATATATGACAGTTTTTTTAAGAGCAGATTTCAGGTCTGGTACAGAACATGTGGCTGGGTAATGAGGAAGTAAAAAAATGACTAAGCTTAAAAATGAACACTTTTTAACCATTATTATTCTTTTGCATTTTTACCATGTCAAGTTCCACCCACTAGCATGAACAGCTCAATCATGCAACACCACCAGGACTGGGAGGGTGAAGGCTAACATGCCTTTCCTCCGAATCACTTGAAGACACCACATTTTTTTCCAACCGAGTGAGAATGAAGCCACTTAGACTCCTGGGATTTAAGCTCTAGATTTTCCACTGATAGAGCAGCTGTGCCACTTGGGAGTCCAAAGCAATCTGATTTTGGTTCTAGCTTTTCACTTAAGATGAGCATCTATAAGTAGACTGTCACGATAAAACTGCTCACACCCCACAGGAAGAAATACACAACTAACGTGACCTCACACAGTATGAGTGTGCACTATTTAAGGTTAGATCTGTTACAGCCATGGCAGGTCCAGTAGGGTCCAAGGAGAGCTACATCCAAAGCAAAATGGCCTATTATTCCCATTGTATGACCCTGTGTCTGTAAACATTGACTTATGCCAACACTAAAATAGTGGTGGAAAACATAAGAAAAATATCATTTTAAATTAAATACCTTTTACCAGCACATGACAAGTCTCACAATAGTTCCTTTTTCTGAGGTACACACACACACACACACACACTCACACTACCAGAGAGTGGTTACATCAGTTGTGTGGATGTGTACAGGGTATGGAAAACACTATAGATACCACTATACCCATTTTGTAACCACTCTAATCATGTGTGCATGACGCATATTAAAGTCAAAGTGAAATCAACATTTTGACATTTAATATATAAAATGATTCATCATGCTTACTATGACCAAAGGCTTAAAAGGTAAAAAGTTTTTTGTTTTTTAAAGAATGAGTTTTGATTTCACTTGACTGATTTTTATCAGTGTTTCCCACCCTATGTTTGAACACATGGCAACTCATCTCTGTTACAGCACTACAGCACAACTAGGTGGTCTCAAAAACCAGCTGGCTTGTAACAATGACCACTTTTATCCACTCATATTCACTGACTTCATGGCTAAAAAGGGATTAAGACCAGGGCAAATTTGATCTAGGTCATGACATTTGAAAAAGACCCAGAGGAGATGGCCTGGACACTTGCTGGCACTGATTCTGTTAACTGTGCATTTTGAAGGTCCAGTGGTCATTTCACAGTTTGATGCCAATCTCACTCAAACAAGGGAAATTGTACCCCAAGACCTTGGATTGTATCCTCTGATCCTCTGAGCCGATTTGAACAGGTGGTCATGACGTAGCGTCACAAGCTAACCTTGGGAACATTGTCCTCTATAATGAAATCTGTGGTGTGTCCAGCAGTCTCCAAGAATGCTGTTCCTGATTTGAGCGCAGGTACAGGTGTTTTTCAGAACATCTTTACAATAGCTCTTTTTTTTTTTAACAGAAGTCATCTTTTTAATTTTTGTATTACATCCAATAGATAGAGATGTACTAAAATTGCTGCAAACACTGTTGTCCTAAAAGAATCAAGTGTGTGCAAGTAACCGTTGTTACACACACTCTACAAACATCCTATGATGCATGAGAGAACAGCTCTTTGGCTATTGTAACACACACTTCTGCAAACAGGTCACATTTTACATTTGGACATTCATTTGTCTTCTCTCTACTAAGCTCTCTTCTTGTTCCTAAACTAAACTGTCAGTTGGCTAAGCTCTTTAAGAGGACTTTGTGGCTGTACGTGAAAAAACTGCCCATATCGTGCAAAAAAGGGAAGTAATTTCATAATATTCCCAGTAAGCCATGCTCAGTCACCGTGTTGAGAGAGACACACATCTGTCAGTAGCGAGGTGCAGAATGGGCTGCACACAGAGTTATGTTCAAGGGGAATCAAGGGACACTGGCCAAAATAAAAATATAACCATTGCTACATCAGTACAGTAGTCTCTTAAGCAAGATTTCCTGCTTTAAAGGCAAGGAAAATCCATTCTGATGATGTACACTAAATGGACAAAAACACTGGGATGCAATAGCCATGACACCAACAGGGGAATTAATGACATGACATTCAAATACATAGACTTGGTCCCCCCTTTGCAGCTGTAACAGCTTCCACTCTTCTTGGAAAGCTTTCAACAAGAATTTGGAGTTTCCCATTCATTTTGTACAGCATTAATGGGGTCAGACACTGATGCTGGACAAGAAGGCCTGGCTCCCAAACTCTGTTCCAGTTCATCCCAAAGGTGTTGGATGGGATTGAGGTCAGGGCTCTGTGTAGGCCAATCAAGTTCTTCCACACCAAACTCATCCAACCATGTCTTTATGGAGCTTGCTTTGTGCACTGGGGAATAGAAAAGGACCCTTTCCAAACACTGGGTCCACAAAGTTGGAGTCATGGCATTGCCCAAAATGTCTTGGTATGCTAAGACACTACAGGTGATATATTATATCTCTGTTAAAACAAGTTATAATGGGTCTATGGGCTATACAAAACATGTTCATGAAGTTCTTTGCACAATATCACTCTCACATAAAGAGATCTCACCAGCTTTATTCTTGACAGTTTCAGTCCCTTTCAAAATAAGGGCTGTCACTTTTATGCAAATAAGCTGTTGCTGGCCACGCCCCTCCTAACATTACCTAGCAGTGTAGATGTAT
>JBBPCX010000154.1:9235795-9251170 GCA_037974365.1 Hydrocynus forskahlii | reverse complement strand
TAAGGGCTGTCACTTTTATGCAAATAAGCTGTTGCTGGCCACGCCCCTCCTAACATTACCTAGCAGTGTAGATGTATTTATTAGGGTCTAGATCAGTGGCTAGCAGTCTGGCTTGGTTGAGTGCCAAAAGGGATTCCCAGTGATGATGCCAGTTCCTGATCCAACACAAACACTGATGCAACACAAAAATGATAAAAAATACTGTCAAACTGATATCATGGGACACAATTGTGCGATACAAAGCACTACATAACAAATAACATGCTAGCTTCAGGAATGTCTTTTTAAAAACAATGGCAAGAATCCCAAACGTAGTTGTCACATTTAGACATTGATTTCATGATTAATTACGTAGTTGTGTAATGAACTGCCCTCGGTTGAGGACTCCACTCCCTGCTTTTATTAACAGACCCGAGTGTCTCCTTTGGATTTTTCCTATTTGTTTTGATGGCAAAAATGTGGTAGATGATTTTCTGATGGAAGTGATCAGCCACAGAGTGGAACACATTCAATAGGTAACTTGCTTTGAGTTTAACATGTTGGAAAACAATCAATCATAAAATATGTCCCATAACTTTTGCACAGACCACGTCTCTATTACCCAGCCAGTAAACAATAACTGTGTGTTAAAATGTGCAGAAAAGGACGTTAGTTGTTTTCAACAAAAAAACAACAAAATATTTTATTTTACTGAGCCACTTAAACTTTTGCATACAACTGTACTGGCTACCACTTTTCTAAAATGATGATGGAAATATGAGGTGTCATAAATACTTTTCTTCTCTGTATCAAGTAATAAAAACAATTGTGTACATAAAGACTTGGTGCCTCCGCACAAAAATAAAAAAAGAAGACCATTCACACATTCAAATGTTATAGTCCAATTCAAATCATTATAAAACATCTTCTCTCTCACTCATGAACTCAAACATAACATTAAAAACATAACCAGCAAGAAGTGTGAAAGGACCTGTCGACTCCACAAGACCTCTGAAGGTGTGATGTAAAATCTGGCAGCCAGAGTTTAGCAGCAGATCTTTAAAAGTTCTGCAAGTTTTGAAGTAGGGGCTTCATGGTTCGGACTAGTTTGTCCAGAACGTTACACAGATGCTCACTCAGACTGAGATCTGGGGAATTTGGGGTTTTCATTCCACAAACCTTTCAATGTTTCAGTGTGTTACAAGCTATACATAACTCCTATAAAATGATTCCATTCTTTTGTTATCACATGCAATGACACTGAAAACTGTCTTGTAAGAAATGAAAACAAACATATGACAGGACAGACATTTATACTTTTATTTATTCAAATTACAACAACAGACCACTGCTTACATCGCAGCTTCTAAGCTGTTTTCTGCGTGTGAGTTTTGAATGTTACTTCACCACTGGGGGAAAACATCTTTACAGCCATGAAACAAAAAAATTACTTTAGCTATGCTGCATATTTTGGCCAACATTTGGCATTGTACTGACTAAATTATGATCATGTTCAAAATACAGAGGTTTTACATTAATGAATACCACAGTGAAAACATTATATGAGATATGCTCTGAGTGGATGGCTACTTTTGTCTTAAGGCAATATCTAGAAAGGAAGGGCAATGAAAGGAAAACAACCACAGTCAATGACATGAATAACCCAGTATTATTGTAGCACACTTAAATGGGTTTTAAAGTGTATAGACCAGATGAAACTGGATGCAATCCACTGCTTGCCTAAAAAGTCTACAGTTAAACATAATTTGGCAAAGGTTATGCACATTAGCAGGGAAGAAAGAGTGACCAATGGCAAAAGTACAGCCACATTTTAATGGCTTTAGCAGGTGGATGATCATGTTGGCGGTGGTACAGAATTTATGGTTGTCTCCACGTGTTAGAAGTGGGGTTGCTCTGCATCGTTATCTACTATTTAATAAATGAATTTTCTGTAATTTCAGTTTTGCTACATTTCAGATTGATCAGCTGACTAGCAGTTTCTAAGCAAGTGTTTTGAAGCTTCAGAAGGTACATAGAAATGAATCTACATTGACTGTTACTTTGTAATAGCATCAAATATCAAAGCACTATGACTGGAACTGATTTCTGCCACATAGCTTATAATGTACGAGGAAGACTGAAAAAGTAAACTTTTGTAACTGTATTTGTTAAGAATTTCAAAAAGAAATTACATCTGGCTTGTCAGACAGAACTAGTCACATGACTCTCTCAGACACGCCCAATTACTACTCTTCCAGCCTTCACCGTTTCCAACGGAAATATGAAAGTGTGGCAACTTTCTGAACCTCCCTCGTATAATTCCCCTTTTGCTGCCACACAACAAACTTTGTTCAAGTTCTAGAACTTATGAGTGTATATGTACTCTGTATTATACTACTGGGGTATCTTCCAGCCCGAATCAGGCTGAAAATAAACACTGGTGCTTAGATGAGTGCAAACTGCAGTTAAATTTGTAGATATTCAGCCTGGGCAAAACAAAATCCTGCTGCAGCATGTCTGAAAGCTTATCTCCAACCACAGCTGGCACACAAATAGGGCTAGGAATCCTGTCAGTGTAATCAATGGCCAAGTCACACTCAGGTGTCTAGTTCTAGCTCT
This sequence comes from Hydrocynus forskahlii, assembly GCA_037974365.1. Lineage (NCBI taxonomy): Eukaryota > Metazoa > Chordata > Actinopteri > Characiformes > Alestidae > Hydrocynus > Hydrocynus forskahlii. Next base: position 9,248,572 of record JBBPCX010000154.1, on the reverse strand, counting down.
ACTGTTCCAAAAGACCATGGAGCAGCTTTCTTATGGCAGTGGTCCCCGGAGCACCCCTGCATTGCTTGCTCTGCTCTAACACACTTTATTAAACTAATCAGCTAATTACCAAGCCCTTTCTGAACTGAAGTGGGTGTGTTAGGGCAGGGAACATACTACAGTGTGCAGGAGGGCTACAGGGTCAGCAACCACCGCACTATGGAAATGAACGACCACAGTGATGAACACATGCAAAGCTTGTATGTATACAGCTATGTGCTAAGGTTTGAACAACTCCGGTTCAGATTTGATTATTTTTAAACTGAAAAACTCATCTTCTACAAGTAACCAATGTCAAAATGGCATTTTCTGCAGTTTTTATGGCACAATGGACACAGCACACGGCGTGAACAATGTCAAATTCTGTCTCTGCCATTAAGCCATTCGCCAAGTGAAGCAGTGGACAGCCAGCGACGTGGCACCTGGGGAGCAGTGTGTGGGGACGGTACCTTGCTCAAGGGTACCTCCGTGGTGACACTAGCTGTCCTGGGATTCAAACCCACAGCCCTCTGATCGCAAGGGCAACTCCCTACCATCAGGTGTTCCATATCCTATAACTTTTACAGTCTTCATTTGTCCTCAATAAGTTAAATCCAGCCAGTAAACAATAATTGTGCATTAAAGTGTGTGTTCTCTGTAGCAGTTGTTTCACAATCAACAATCAACATTACCGGTGGTGCCCAAACTTACGACTATAACTTGTAAACGGCTACCGATTTTCTAAAATGCTAATGGAAAATGAAATGATCATAAATACATTCACTTTACTTCTCTGTACCAAATACATCAAACAGAACGGTGTTTAGACCGCCTTTGCGTTTGTCAACATGTGTTTATAGCTGTAATGCAGTTCAAACATCCTGTCTCCTGAGTCAGGCCTTTTCAGTGCACAAGTCTCAAAGGGTTTGTTCCCTTCGTTAGTCACAACACTGGTCTGGTGCCATGACTGGATAACATGGCTAAGTACAGTACAATCTAAAAATAAGACAATAATCACAATGTAAAACAAACGGCAAAAACTGTTTTTACCACTAAGCCAAATCGTGAAATAATTTCCAACAAGTTCTATTCATTTAGCTTTTGGATTTGATTTACAGTGCTATAAATACCAGTGATCCATCTAATGCTAAGAAAAGTTATTATATGCTTCAACTTCCTTTGTACCAAGGTAATGTGTACATTGTTTACTGTGCAAAATACTCATTTGCATATCACACTGCTGCTGTGGCTTGTTTTGTGGGTATTACGCAATACCCCACAAACCCAAGCTTTCCTGTGCATCTATAACACACATTAAGACTTTGTGGTAACACAAGTGCTATTGAAGTCTCAGTCTCATCAAAGAAACAAGAATTTATCTTAACATAGTCGGATTCAATACACAGTTTACATCAGAACCAAAGAAAACCTACACTGCTCCAGACGAGCCTTGTGTGTGTGTTTGGTCAAAACAAGCGTCTTCTGCTTTTTTCAGTCATGAATCAGCTATTATAATCTGTGCCATTTAAATGTACCAATTAAATAAATTTTTAAAGAGGATCTTCCAGCATATTAACTGTGTGAAAGAGGTTTCAATATTCATCAGTTATTTTCTTCATCAATTCAACCTAACACTAGAACCATCTCAAAATTTAGGTGGAGTGCAGCTGCTAAAGTTAAATACTGCTGTGTGCTCTTTTGATTATGGACCCAGATTTTACAGTTTATCAAGAATACTGAATTCTGTTCTGTTTGTAGGAAGAAACTGCTGACATACATTCAAGTCGAGTGTAAAAAAAAGCCCCAAAGCATATTTTTGCTCTTCACATGCATGTTATGACCGTGCCACCACGTCAAGGATGCAGCCAGTGTACAAGATAACATTGATCAACATAGAAGCATTTTGCATGTAATGTGGGTTATTGGGTCTGGCGTCAAATGGGCTTAAGACAGTTTATGTGATTTGGACCATGTTTAATTCCTTTCTTTGTTTTTTCTCTATGGCCTATTCATATTGTCCATGTTATCCGATCATGTTATCAATATGAACAGTAACATGTAGAATCCAAACTGTTAGGAACCTTTTCTAGATTAAAATGGCTTTAGCTGTTTGCTTGTCTCTACGGTGGGTATGCTAGGCTCTTCTGGCGCATGAAGAAGTCCTACATCACTTTCATAGCAATGTTACATATGGGTAAAATGTGAAGAATCGATGGGTTGACTCTGGGAGATTTCGTCAATCTGCCCGTGGCTTCCTGTGCTTTACCGTCTCCGCTGCAGCCGACCCATTCACGTGGCCATTTGCAGATGCCACAGAGCCATTTCGGTAATCCTTTTTCCGCGAAACCCCATGCCTCTTGTATGTCTGATGGACAGAAAGCAATCAGAGACTCAGATCACATTTCATCTCCTAGTGATTTCTACTACTTTATACTTTCTCAGCCATTCTTTTCATTCTGCAAAGTTGGTATAAAATGCCAAATTGTTGCTGAAAATATTTCACCCTCAAGTCCTGTATGCAAAGTAATTTACATCAACATACAGTGACACTAAGACACCTTAAAGATACTTCATGTACTGGTGTAAACACTACCCCGTGGTATAGGAGGATTTTTAACTCCAGGGTTTACAACCACTAAAACTGGAAGAACAAGCAAACATTCGTTCATTCATTTTCTGCAACCGCTTATCCTTACTAGGGTCACAGGTACCTGGAGCCTATCCCGGGGTCTACAGGTGCGATGACAGGGACTCACACACTCACACCTACGGTCAGTTTAGAATCCCCAGTTCACCTGACGTGCATGTTTTTGAACTGTGGGAGAAACCAAAGATCCCAGAGGACACCCACGCCACCAAAAGGAGAACATGCAAAGTCTGCACACACACAAGACTGAACTCCACACACTAACCCCCAACCCTGGAGGTGTGAGGCAACAGCACTACCCACTGCACCACCGTGGGCCAAACAAGCAAACATTTTTTCTTTATATCTTTTGTGATTTCTCCTGGAGCACATCCAGAGTCAGAGTGAAATATGGGCTCAAGCACTTCCTCGGTGGTTCATAAAATTCAATCAGGCCTACAGCTTTGTGTTTGTGATTTTGGTTATTTAAGGGATAAGTGAGTTTTTCCAACTAATCACAAAAAAACGGGCATTCCTACCTGCACATAGAAGTTTGCAAAGAGAATAATGAGGCTGATCATATAACTGATCTGGAAATACAGCCAACCCATTGGAAAACCACAAGGCCAGACTACTGCACAGGACGTCTGGAACATGGTCAACACAAACTGGACCTGTTACAGGAAAAAGCAAAATCGAATCATCTGTCATCTGCCAATCATTATGATTTTGATAACATTATACATGGAGTTTCACAATGATATTGCAGTATATCTAAATTTCAGCATGCTTTTCAAAATATTAACCCATATAATCCTTACAAAAAATACTAGTGATATTTGCAGTGCAGTCTTAGAGCATTTTGACTAATAACAGATGGACCAGACGAGGTTCTCCGAGATGCTGGATAACATGAAACATTCACAGTATCCACAGGATGGAGATTGTGTAGGTTAAATACTAGAGGCAATCAAGTCACATTAGGTATTACATGTGTTAACGTATTTCATTTTATAAATGTAATATATATTAGATGTGTTAATACAGAGGTCCCCAAAGACAGAATAAAAAATATTTTACTGATTATCAGAATCTGAAAGATTCACATTTAGTTGTATCCATACCGGTATGTGAAAATATTGTTTTACATGAAACTGGTCCGCTGGGTTAATATATTTAACCAGTAACAATATAATCAAAATTGTTTTTAACAAAAGTACTAATAACAGGCAAAATATTTTGTAGGGATGCATGATGATATTGGAATCATATCAGTATTTGCAGACTAAAATGCTTGCATTTCATTCATTTTGCTATGTTTTCAGCCCTATAAATTGTAAATTTCTCATTTTATAATACTCATTCAAGTGAATTTTGCCCCTCTTTCACATTAAATATTTATTGACTGCCATCAGCATCGACAAATATGTACATTAAACATACTCAATATCAACACTGGACAGAATTTTCTTTTCGGTGCATCCCCTGTGTTTTGCATAATAATGTTCAAATAATGTACAAAGGACATTCTAAGCAATTCTGAATAGAAGGCTCCTCACCAGCTGTCCTTGAGTTATATACTTTTTCCACCAAAGGTATGGTTGCATGGCGGGAATGGCTGAGAGCCCATAATAGGAATACATCAGCACGTGGATGAAGCTGTTGAAGGTGGCACCAAAGTAGGCTAATAAAAAATAAAAGAACATGATACAGTTAAATCTCTTTCGGGTAAGTTGGTGGTCCCTAACCCTTACCTGGGCCTTAAGCATACCTATTTCCAAATGCATTATAAGATAAACACATTCTTACTTTGTTAACTAGGATCCAGGGTAACAGTTCATGGCATCCCTTAAAGACCATAAACCGGTTCTGGTGTTTATACCGTGCATCCAAATGGTAGCTTTTGGTTCAGCATTTTCTTGGCAGTTAAACTGTACTGCAGTTGTATAGCACAATGCCATACTGATAAGGCAGCGTGCCCAGCAACTTGTGGGACAGAGTGTTCTAGCAAAGTAAATATAATAAAAAGAAATCTGATTGTCGCTAAGAGACTCATAATCATCTTAGTTCGACTATGCATTATTTTTCGCTAACAAGAGATGATCCATGTCCTTTTTTAGGATGTGGACCTGCAACCTTCCTGATCACAGAAAAAAATGTCAAAAGAATTATGTAACACTGCATTTGTTTCAGAAGCATCTGGAAGTGTTGCATTTTATGTCTCATTCGCATTTACTTTTCTGAATTATTCAGCACATAAACTGCAGTCTAAGCTCTCTCAGTAGCTCTTAAAACTGCAAGACAAGGGTTGTTTCTGTCTGAGGAACTCACAGTGGCCACATGGCACCCAGTTCATGACGAACCACCAAATGTTGAGCATGGTGGCATGATGATAGACGTGCAGGAATGTGATCTGGTGGTTGTTCTTCCGCAGGATGAAGAAGAACGTGTCCATAAATTCGATTAACTTGGAGAAGTAATACCACCACAGCACATGAATGATCTGCCAGGATGAGGGTGATAAGGGTAGTTAACAAATAACCAAAAAAAATCATGTCACGTCATGCCAGACGAGCCAAAGCCACTGACCACCTCTTTTCTTTATTTGGATGTTCTTACCTATAACCCACATTCCCCATTGGTAGTTTGGGGATACCTTATTTTGCATAATTAAAAACAATTAAGAACATATTTTTTCTTGGTTTGCCAAATCTTAACATATTAAATGTTTGAAAATTGCTGAGTATATTCAAAGAATTCCTAAATTAATGTCTTATGTTCACAGACCCTTTGCAGGTAAATGTTCTTACTTCACTCAAAAGCAGTGACAAGAAAATCCTACTTAGATAATAAGATAATAATAATAATAAGATGTCTCTTTTACAGGCAGGTTCCTTGTAAGTCTCTAGTCATAACCATATAGCCAATTTGAAAAAATACCTGTTTTGTCTGTAAAGCATTCATAATTGTTCTTAAAAAACCATGCCCCCCTCTTGTAACCTAATGCCAGAAACCTGACTCTGTTAGCATATTCTACCTGTGACTCCTGTCACTACTGATTATTTTTAGTAATGGAGTAGTTCGTGTTTTATACCAAACAATATAAATGGAATAAACAATAACACATCATGCATGGTAATTCAAATATTCCAAAATCACTGAATAGAGAAAATGATCTAGAAAGCCTTTAAAGACCTTTACAGAATTGGAAATCATCATGCATTTTCCTTCCGTATGTTAAACATTTCTGAACAGAGAATTAAGGAGGGTCTCTGAGCTATCTGATTATAGGTAGGGTGAAGCATGATGCTATTAGTTATCATTATTGTTACCCACCCACGCGTGCAAGAAGATGTAATCAAAAATCTGAAGACATTGTGGCAAAAAATACGTATCAATAGGTGAGTACACCAAGTCCTCTTATTATTGTAAGAGAGACAAGTGGGAGAATTGAAAATATTCATTATCATCATGCCGACTACTAACTAGTCATTCCTGAGTCACCATGACATTATATTTGAATTCATGGATTTTGAAATCAAGAAAGCATGATTAAGCAACAAATCAACACAGCCCCTGTGGATAATAAAAATAAATGAATAAAATCAGAGGGACAACTCTACAGTCACCCTCAGTCCCTGGCTCACTTTACGGCCTCTAAAAATGCACAGGTATTGAAGGCTGTTGGGACTGCATTAATGGATCTTCTTATCTCAACATTACTGCAGTGCTGAAGGGGGCATAAATTCTTTGTGTTTGTTGCTACCAAAGCACACTTGATGACCCACTGTGTGTATTGCCAGGCTGGCTTATTTGATGAGGTGTTCAGGTTAAGGTTTGGGCACTCTAACTATAAGCTTTCAGTACTAGGTAATGGGTGACGCAATGAAATTGGCATCCACTCATGCCTCCTGGCCAGCAAAATTCATATGTGGAATATATTACCTAAGTAGGATATGAGCAATCCTGAGGTATACTGTGCAATAAGATATTACAATAAGACCCACATTGTACAGCACAGGATGTGACTAAACTGATGAATAGTTCTTCATGCGGAAAAGCATGCTTGTGCTTGTTTTACCTTGTCGTCCGCCTCTCCTGCGCTGTGAGTATCTTGGCAGAAGAAATTATATCCACCTTGCCACACACCAGTCACAAGCTGCAGACACACATTGGGTTCAAAAGCATTAATACTCCAATAGAGGCTCACAATGGTCCTTGCATTGGACAGTGTAAAGGTGACCCAAGGATATAACCATCTATGCATTACTTACAGCAAGTTACGTAGAACATCTATAGACTATATAGAACAAATGAATTGGGACACACACGTTTTTCAGGGTTTGGGCTAGGCCCCTTACTTCCAGTGAAGGGCAACACCATGCTTCCAACCATGTAGTCACAGTTTGGGGAAGAACATTTTCTATTCCATCACGACTGTGTCCCAGTGCACAAAGTAAGCTCCATAAAGACATGGTTGGATGAGTTCGGTGTGAAAGAACTTGACTAGCCCACACAGAGCCCTGACCTCAACCCCACCTTTGGGATGAACTGGAACGGAGATTGTGAGTCAGGTCTTCTTGTCCAACTGAATGAATGGGCACAAATTCCCACAGAAACTCCAAAATCTTGTGTAAAGCCTTTCTAAGAACAACGTAATCTGTAGAAGCAAAGGTGGGACCAACTCCATATTAAAGTCTATGTGTTTGAATGCAGTATCATTAAAGTCCTTGTTGATGTAGTGGTCATGCGTCTCAACATTTTTGTCCATATAACGTACAGCCACTGAAAGTTCCATATGCTTGGATCTGAAGGGTTAAGTCTAGCATGGGTATGCTGAAATCTGACACAGTAACAGATAAACTCAGGATTAAATCTTGTACTTCTTGCTTTCAGTTCTGTCTTTATCAGTGATCCAAGCCCCTCTCTGCCGAAGTCTCCTCAGAGCTTGTGACCTGCCATTGTTTACTGTCTTGCTGCTGTGTGCTCTTTTAAGGTTCTCAATGACATCTTTGTTTCACCATATTTTTCAAATGTAGGACGCCAGCTGCTGTGTCTAAATCTGTTTCCCTTATATCATATAAAACTCTGCACACAGTCAGTGGTGGTAAATGTTTAAATGGTAGAGATTATTCAGATTTCTTTCCATTTTTTTAAGTTTCATTCAACATTTTGTCTGAAATCAATGGTTTAAACAGAGCTTTCTGGCCCCCTACTTTGCCACAGGAACATCCTCTTCTGGAAAGGCTTTACAATAGATGTTGCAACATTGCTGTGAGGATTTTATTGTATTCGGCCACATGGGCATTAGTGAGGTCAGGTGCTGATGCTGGGTGAATATTTCTGGATCACAAACGCCACTCAAATTGTAAGCATTGTATGGCGTTCTAAGGCACCTCAGGCCAGTAGTAGGGGGATTTATTCTCCTCTAGTCGATGCTTGGCATTGGGCATGGTGACCTTAGGCTCATGCGCAGCTGCTTGAAAGATGCAACGCTACTGGCACTGCTTTCTATGTAGATTATATAAGCTTTGTGTCTGCAACTGAACACCTGTGTCAGCAGCAGCTACAGAAAGTAGCTGAACTGACTAATCATAACAGGTGTCTGCATACTTTTGGACACGTTCAATTTACTGCATGTCGGCAAAACAGAAATATCCAGGAATATCTAGACTTACACTGTGCAGCTGTGAAGCTACTTTGTGAGAAACATTATTGAACATCATCTAAGCATCATTTAAGACAACAGTAATCAAACAGAATCTAGCAAATTCAAACCATGTTTGCTAGTTAATAACATATGCAAAAAAATAATCTTCTTTCTAAGTTGAACTGAGTGCAATGTGACAAACAGCTGTGATCAAGCAACTTGATTATTAACTATTATTAACATATTTCTAAGACCTGGGATTAAGCTAATGAACCAGTTTCCCAACTCTTCCTATGTCCTTCTGTATTCAGAGGACTCAGCGATATAAGCAGTTTCTTTGGAAGGACATTCAGGGAACATAAAATGCAGTTAGAGTGTCCCTATAAAATCTCATTACTATTGCTTGTGGATGGTTAAAAGGTTAGCTTGACATTAAGGTGAACTCCAGCTCAGTTAAAGCTCTACCACTAACACACTAATACCCTACCAAACTACTGTACTTTGTTGTCATGTCTTTCATATACACTATATGGTCGAAAGTATTGTGACACATGACAGGGACTTTAATGACATTGCACTCAAGTACATTAAAATGGAACTGGTTTGCAGCTATTACAGCTTCCACTCTTATTGGAAGGCTTTCCACAAGATTTTGGAGAGTTTCTGTGGGAATTTGTGCCCATTCATTCTGTAGAGCATTTATGAGGTCAGGCACTCATGTTGGACGAGAATGCCTGGCTCGCCATCTCCGTTCCAGTTCATCCAGAGAGGTGTTGGATGGTTGTTGGGGTCAGGGCTCTGTGTGGGCCAGTCAAGTTCTTCCACACCAAATTCATCCAACCATGTCTTTATGGACCTTGCTTTGTGCACTGGGGCACAGTCCTCCCCAAACTGTGTCCACAAAGTTGGAGTCATGGCATTGTCCAAATAAGATTACCCTTCACTAGAAGTAAGGGGGCACCTGAATTCAAAAATTAAGAGGTGTGTCCCAATACTTTTGTCCATATAGTGCATCTACTCCTACCATGACAACCCCAGAGACGAGTGGTACCTTTTAGTGAGGACAAAAACATCAGTATTTTCAAAGTAGCAGTGTTAGTATCATGCCAACAGCAGCAGGAAACAAGGGGAAAATACTGTGATGAATTTCGAACAAACCAAGTCTTTTTAGATGGCCATCTTAGCCGAAGCACTTCAGTGGATCTGTATACCACCATCAAACCTTTGCTGAAAGAGACAATCAATCAAAATGCCACAGGCCTGCTGCCTTTTCCGTCTTCTTCTGGCTCAAACCCTGAATTTAGTGTGCCAGTGTTACTTATTTGTGCCCGACTTGTTCTGTACATGGGTACATGGATGTTTTTAATTGGTCTACAGACAAGCTCCTATTAAAGTCTTGCTATTTTCTACTTTACACTTAGTACGACAGTGTTGAAAATACTCATGCTAATTGTTTTATGAATTATAAAAAACAAATGCAAAAAGGCTTTTATTAATAATCACAGTTATTACAATACAAAAATTGCACTCTTTCAAATTGTGATTTCGGTACATAAATAGATCAAATTTTCAGCCTTAATGAAACGTTACAAATATTTACAGCTTTTGAGGAAACATTATTTTTACAGAAACGCTATTTTTACAGAAGCCTGACATTAAGAAACCTACATATTTTATACATGCCCTGAAATGCACCTGGATGGTCACCAGCCAATGAGTTTTGCAACACAGATAAATTTATCTGAACTTATTAAGCAAGAGAAGACTTTAATCTTGCAGGTACCATGAAAGCCGAATTGATTAGCTTACTCAACTAGAAATTTTATCTTCTCTGGGTTTTATGAAGGTCAATCAAATAGCTATATGGATAAGACAGGATCATTATGCGTGCTTTTTGGAGGAGAGCGAGCATTTGAATTCATGCCAAAGACAACAAAGCAAAGTTGTCAGGGTTAAGGAGAACCATAGCAGATGTGCTTGCTGAGACAATGCGCTTGTGAAAGGCCAGCTGTGTTCTGGACTCACCCAGCACCAACGGGCTTTTCAGCACAGAGCGCACTTGGCTGCACTTATGAATATGAACCAATTACATTTTTTTTGACTGATCAGATTTTGTTGAGCACACAAATTGCCGACACTCTACACTTTTACAGAATACACGCACAGTGTCAAGTAGGGCTTGGATAGCAAGGCGCAAATGCAGGGTTCCATTTCTTTTTGACTTTTACTTACAATGACAAGAACTCAAACAAGGCATGAGGACCGAAACACAAAGAAACAAACTCCAAAACCAAGACACAGAAGACGCCTGACTCGCTCACAAGGCAGGTACAAAAGATGAGTTTCAGAGACAGTGGGCCGACACAAGGGCATGAAACAAGGCAATTTAAATACAAAAACGACTTGGACAAGAACCAATCAAAATAGACAATCACTTAACCTAAAACACTAGACAGCTGTAACTAAGACAACATGAATGTTGACACATATAGAAAAATAGAAAGCCCATTTCCTTTTCAAAATAAAAGTCACAAATATAACTTAACAATGGCCGCCTCTAATGCCCGCTGACAAAGTTCCTTAAAAAATATTCAATGTGCCTAAATGTTCAAAATGTTATCTTCTATTATTAGTTTGGAAAAAAGTGACAATGATACACTTGTGTCCTAAATAGAGCTGCTCAATAAATGAAAAATCTGATCAAAATTTACACTCTCAATAAATCAGTGCTTAGTGATTACCGTGCAATAATAAACGGGATGTCTGCAGGTCAATCTAAAGCCATGCTTAGCAGTCTGAGCATTACAGCACCCTATTAGCACTCAAGTAGCTTTTGTGTATGACTTATGTTTATGAAGAAAAAATCAATGTTGGCTGTTATAAATTGTGTATATGATTATTAGCCTTGGGCAGCATCCAAATTTTGATACCGTCAAACCTCCTCCCTATTTTACCTCGGTATACGGTATTACCGTGAATAATAAAAAAATTGTGATGTAAGGCTCAGACAGTGTCACCTAAACTGTTGGCTTGGGCATACTGGCGGTGGACCTAGATGTTGTTGGTCCTGCACTCGGGTCCATCCGCGCAGCAGTGAGTGGATGGTGTTTTCGTATATACGACCTTAGATTCGAGGTATTTCCATCTCTCGCGGTCACCTTTTTTGTTGCACAATTTGCGAATTGCTTTGTCCGTATTTACCGCCTCTCCCTTCTCGTTCGGTCGAAACCCTAAATACTGCAGAAGTTGTGCTCTTTTTCGAGACCAGGTCACTTGGTGCGCGACTCGCCATCTTTCCCCACTTCTCTCTTTCTCCTCCATGCTGTCACGTGACAACCACACATACGCATTTTTAGGCATTAAATAAAATTATATTTAATATTTAATCCTTGTCTCCTATATAAGTGCATTGTTTTTATGACGGTATAATGGTATTGAAACTGATACCGTTGCTATTTTTAGATCCCGCGGTATACCATATTACCGTATTACCGCCCAAGCTTAATGATTATGATATAGTGTCAAAAATAATGGCTAAATCACTCAACTGATAATATAATCAATGTATGAGCAACAATTACTGGAACATATCAAACCGCTTAAGGCAGTAGAAAATCAAGCGGTCACATGATAAGCAGGAATTTGTGCCAAAAAGTAAGTCGTACGCATTAAGTGAACAAGATAAAACTTCTCCGATATGTCTAGGGTACCTGGATGACATACTATTCTGGCCAAATATTCCACTGTATAAAAATGGCTAGCAACAGTTGCAAGGCAGTGACTGGAGGGCTAAGACAATGTGGTGGGTTGTGGGTCTCTGACTGGCTCCTCCTAGCAGAGTCTCGTCATGACCTTGTTCTATAATACAGGATGTGATACATGTTGAGAATTATGGCATACTGGATACTGGCCAGGAGGGAAGTAATTTCCCACAATGTAAATAGGTTTCAGGAACAGGGTTACTTAGACATTTTGGGCAGTGAGCTCACTTAACCCTTAAACTCTATAAAACCCTGGTTGACTTTTACTGCTTTGCACAACTAGACTTTGCACTACTCCTACATAATGATTTTAGCACTTAGTACTCTCCTCTGGTTCTCACACACTCCTGAAACTTGAGTGTTTCCAAAAAAGAGCATCATAATAACTACAAATGAAAAATGCACTATGATTTTTCCTTTGTGCATTTCCAAACTGTAAGCCCTGTGTTTACAGTTATCATGCAGCTTCTGCTTTAGTGAATAAATCCTAACTAAAATCAGGGGCTGCAGATGGAATCACATAAATCAATGCAATGGCTGAAGTTTACTGAGACATCAGGAACCAAATCTGTTTTCTTCTTCCCTAGATAATGCTCATATTTTACTGTATTCATGTTTATATGTATTAATTGTAATGTTATATCAGATCATACTTAATGCCAAGATAAAAAGCTTTCAACAAATCTCTTTGCTGCCTATGCCCAAAAATGCAAATGCCAACA
>JBBPCX010000154.1:9188287-9218873 GCA_037974365.1 Hydrocynus forskahlii | reverse complement strand
TGTGCTTCTGTGTGGTTTGGATGCAAATAAAGTTACGGAAAGAAAACCCTCTGACTCGGCATGGCTCTCTGGAACTCCTGGAGCTACGGCGCTCTCCCAGGCTGGTCCGGGTGCTGGTCGGAAGAGGAGGACGAAATCATGCCGTTTGCGGCGCTGACACCGCGCCGCGGGGGGCTGCGACGTGACCGGCGCCGTAACAGGTGCTTAGCAGTCTTGGGAATCAAACTCATGACTTCCTGATCGCAGGGCGAACGCCCTAACCACTAGGCTACCAGCTGTCCCAGATGAATGGAATAAATTTATTTAACCAAATAACCATTCCCAGAGACATCCCATACTTGTGCCATTCCCACAGACATCCCATACTTGTTTGGGTTCCCCCTTTGAGTGTGGGTTTCTCCCAAGATTTCTTTCTCTAACTTTGGGCAGTTTTTGCCTCTGTTGTCCTTTGCTTGCTATACAAGGGGCTTGGACCCGAATTCTGTTAAGCTGATTTGCGACGGCACAGTCTGAGCATTAAAAGAGGTTATTTATAGAAAATGTCAAATTAATGCATATAAAATGTTTATTCGTGTTTATGGAATAAATATCATATTATAATGTATAGATGTGTGTACTGAGGTTGTTTATGGAAACACCCTATTCTACCATACAGAGCAGGGTATTATGCAAAAAGCAAAAGGCACAAATAGAAGAAAGGCCTTAATGTAGGTCTAAAATGGTTAATGTTAAGAAACACAGAGGCTGTTCCTTAGTCTGTAGATTCCTAACCACGGAAAATGGTTCTATATCTCTTTATCTCCACTATCTTTGCAATTGCAGGGCAAAAAAGCACTAGGACTTGATGATCTCACTTCATTGTCATGACAACAGCATTAACATATCCCTTTGGTATCGTTAAAGACCGTTAAAGTGCTCTGCTGGTGGTTTGGCAGTTAGGTCAAACAACTAATGATTTGAAGAGAGAGAAGGGGTGTGTGTGTGTGAAAGAGGGAAACAGAGAAAAAGAAAGAAGGGAAAGTGAGGAATTTGGAGAAGAAAAAAGGACAACAAAGCACAGAAAGTAATAGAGAGAGAAAGAGCAAGAGAGGGGGAAAGTTAGAAGTAGGGAAATGTAGAAACAGAAAGTTACAGAGAGAAACACAGTGTGAGGGGTAGTCAAAGAGAAACAGAGTGAGAGGAATTGATCCATGGAGGATGGGTTGTGTAGCAGGTGGTACCACTTTTTTTTTTCTTGAGTGTAAGACACAAATGCTTTTTAATTGCTGAGACCAATCAGTTTGATCCACTTATACAGTATGCATTAAAACTGTTTTAGAATTAAGTGGTGCATTCTCTAGAAAATAAGATTGAAGTTTATTCATTTAGGCATCACCAGTACCTAAACACACAAATATACACACAAGCACTTTGGTTTTACACACACCTCAATACGACCCACATTATTACTAAAAAAACAATAAGATGATGTGACTCACGCAGGGACAAACAGTGCAAACATAGGTTGATGGAGAGTAATATTATCATAAAATATAAATGACTGTCTGCACACACACACACACACACACACACACACACAAATATACACAGAGCTGGTTGTTTTATGATGGTCTTTCTCAGTGTCGTTTGTGCCAGTGTGTGAAGAGATAATTGTGTTGTATTTGAGGTGAGGGCTTTGAGAGATAATTTTGTATTTGAATGTGTTTTATTAATGTATTATTCCACAAGACTCACTCTAACGAGACATTTAACAGGTCCGCTTTAAATGCCTTCCTATTCCCAGAAATGGCCCACTGCTCTTAAGGTCACTTTGTAGAACACTACTATCAAGGGAATAGTCTGCTAAGAGTGTGTGAGCTGCTTGCCATTTTGTATTAGACAAGAAGAGAGGGAAGCTTGTGGATCTTCTAAAGCATCATACAGCAGAACCAAACTGCAATATACAAACCAAAAAAGCTGTGACACTTTCCAAAAATGCAGAAAAATTTAACATTTGTAAATTGGTTATTGACTTGAACCTCTGTTTACCAGGCAAAAGGACATAGAAAAGATATACAGTGTTTCACTTACAAACTTAATTCTTTTTGTTAAACTGCAACACACTACAAAAATGTTGGGACAGAGGCAAGTTTACCACTTTTCTTTTAATAACATTTATTAATAATTTGGGAACTGAAGAAACTAATTTCTGCAGTTTTGCAGTTGGAATTTTTGCCCATTCTTTCTGCATACAAGACTTGAGCTGCTCAACAGTCAATGGTTGCTGTTGTCTGATTCTCCTCTTCATGATGCAACAGACATTTTCAATAGGAGACAGATCTGGACTGCAGACAGACCAGTCAAGGACACACAATCTATGTCTATGAAGCCACACTTCTGTAATTTGTGCAGAATGAGGCCTGGCATTGTCCTGCTGAAATACATGGAGTTCCTGGGAAAAGATATTGTCATGATTTCAGCGTAAGCCACTGCACAATGAAGACTTCACGTATATACAGATCCCCTATGCCATGGGCGCTGATGCTCGCCCATCCCATCACAGATACTGTTTTTTTCCACCATTCGTTGATAACAGTTGTGACTGTCTTTTTTGGCACATAGAGTCTGATGTTGTTTTTTCCCAAAAAAACAACCTGAAATGTGGACTCATCTCATTGCAGGCGTTTCGGCACAAAATTGATGTGTGACTGCCTCTGTGCACAATATAGTTTCAGGGAGCATTTCTTGATGCAGTGGCGGATTGTGTTCAGAAATAGTGAGAATAATGGTTTAAGTCAGAATGATGGTTTCTAATGCAACCCTGCCTAAGGTCACGGACATTCAGCAGCAGTTTTCACCCTGGGCATTTACTCACAGAGATTTCTCCTGAGTCCCTAACAATGTTAATAACTGTAGATGGTGACAGACCTTCTTTGCCATCTTGATCCATCATTGCTTGCAAAGACTGAGCTTTTGGTGGCTGCTCCTTTTATATCAAATCTTGATCCCCATACCTGTTACCAGTTAACCTGCTAATTTAACAACCTTCCAGAAAGTTACAGTGTTGCAGGCATCAATTTCTAAATTTATGTTTACCAAAAATAATTAAGTTTGTCAGTCTTTGCCCTTTTGCCTGTTAATTAAAGGTTCAAGTTAATTACCAAATTACACATTTTAGTGTAACAGTTGGCAATTTAGTATACAAGGCAACTGATCATGAGCACTGGTGTCCTTTGTCCAAAAGCATATTGTGAAAAAACTTTTGGCAATACATGAATGGATACAGCCATGGTAGTATCAATATTTCTGAATATACTGTGTACAATTACTGAGGTACTCAGTTAATTGTTTAGGGAGCCAACATTCCAGTTCTGAAATCAGTTTTCAGTGAGCATGCAAACGTTCAGTCAATGTTCTATTTTGTTTTGTTTTGTTTTGTTTTTCAAAAGAGACAAAGCCAAAAATGAAATAGACCTACAACGTACAATCAAAATATGTCATCGAAATCTAAGACATGCCGAAGCTATTAAAACAGTAACAGGTAAACCATGAAACCAGTACATCAGTAAAAAATATGGTGTTTTGTTCATTAAAACTAAGTACTCACTAAGTATTGTGAGAACACCCAAGGACTTTTTACTAGGGTTGCACTGATACGGATACCAGTATCGGGTGTCGGGCCGATACTTTGTTAAAATACTTATACTCGTATTTGTACGCGAATTGCCGATACCATGCACTGACACCACTAAACAATATCCTATTTCACTACGTCAACTGATCACACTGGGCGGATGTGATTTGTTGTCCTGTCTGACTTCAATATCTAGGGGGAGATAACGAGCTGGAAACATCAGATATTCTATTCACGAGCTATGAGATTTTTCTCAACTGGAGGAGTGAGCAATATTTTAAGACAAAAGACAATGACAGGAGTAAGGCAGACTATAAGATCTGGACTGCTACTGTGTCGAGGGGTGGAAAGGAAAGTACATCTTGACACTAACAATTTGATTAAACATCTGAAGACACATCACAGTGCTAAGTACACAGAGTTGCTAATGCTAGTGCAAGACCGCAGCAACCAACCTTAACACACATCTTTGTGTACATGAGAGCAGGAGACTGTTTTGATACTTTCTTTAAGGGTGTTTTCACATATAGTCCTCTTTAAAGGAACCACACTCAGTCCTCTAGAAGTGGTCCAAAAAGTGGACAGACAGAAAGGGGACTCTTTTTATGCTCACACTGTGAGTTCATTTGAAGGGGACTCGGTTCTTAGTTCATTTGATGTGGACTCGGTTCTTTTTATGTTCACAGCGTGAGTTCATATGAAGGGGACTCGGTTCTGTTTCTGCTCCGGGGCTGTATCATGTCATCTAACTACGGCAAGCCCAGAGGGCGAAAACCGTCGAAGCGAATCTGGAGCGCTTTGTGTTCATAATGCGCGAACTTAACTGAACTGTGCCGCAGACTTAAAGCTTTGTTCAAACCAGAATGAATGGTTTATTTTTGCCTTGGAATAGTCTTCTGTTAATACTTTTTTGTATTTAGCCTTATTATACCCTTAGCAAAAAGTAGTTTATTCAAGTGTACTACGAGTATACTTATTTTATACTAAAACGGAGGCAGTGTACTTGAAGTTTACTTTTTATGTACTATATTTTAGATACTTTAGAATAGTATAGTGAAGTATACTTGACTTATACTGATAAGTATAAAGTATACTTAAAGTATACTTTTATAAACTTAAAAATGTTCCAATTTAGTCCGAAGAAGTATTAAATTAATATACCTTCTAGCACACTACAAACACATGGTATACTTGCTATACTTATACTCAAGCATACTTAATAAAATGAACTTCAAGTATCCTACTTTTTGCTGAGGGAAGCCTTGTCATAATCTGTAGAAGAAAAAATAAAACCGGTCTCCAAATTACTTGCACTTGCATGAACACCATTCTAAGAAATATCGGTATCGGTACTTGGTAGCGGCAAGTACACAAATAAAAATGCTCGTGCTTGTATCGGTTTGTAAAAAAGTGATATCGTTGCATCCCTACTTTTTACTACAGGTTTGAGACCATTTGAAAATCACTCAATATGCAGAAATCAGCCAAGGAAAGTCCTTGCTAGAATGCTGACTGTGTCACCACAGTTTTTGAACTAATGAAAAAATCCACAACTGCCAAAGTCAAAGCGCTCTGGAATTAAGTTCCGTGGATGACTTATTGAAGGGGTTGGATTTCACGGCAAATGCTGTAGCCTACATACTGTATGTTGTTTTTATTTGAATTTTTGTTGCTAAGAATTTTCATTTTGGTACATCACTACTATACAGGGAAAAATATACTAATCAACAATTTTGTCTTTAAGGTTAAGCTGTTATTTTAATTGTATTTTACTCTGCCGTATTGTGAGAGTGCTGCCAAGGGCACCTTAAGATATGATTAAGAATGCAAGATTTTACAAGTTTATGTAATTTTTTGTAATGTTTTGGGTCACATGAACCTACAGAGGATAGTGAGGACAGCTGAGAAGATCGTCAGGGTCTCTCTTCCCTCTGTCACAGATATTTACATCACAGCATTTTGGATGACCCCTCTCACCCCTCACTGACACACACTCTCTTCACCCTCCAGTCTGGCAGAAGGTTCTGTAGCATACAGGCCTGCACTGACAGAATGGGAAATAGTTTCTTCCCTCAAGCCATCAGACTACTCAACCAGAACTGAAACAGAAACTGTACACCCCCCCACACACATCACCAACACACCCTCCCTGAACTTCCCGCTCCTCCTAACACAATACATACACACTGCATATGCATTATATTTGCATGTGTAAATGCCTAACCCTAACCCTCTATTTATTGTACTGCACATTATCTGTCATGCTGCTGCTATATTATATTATCACAATTGTATGTATTGTCATCTGTCACGACTCTCTGCTGCAAGAAAACTGTATCTGCTGTAATATTGTATTCATTAAGACTAGTATGACAGCTATTGTCCACCACACTAATTGTTATCTTGTCTGGTTGTTTTGTTGCTCTTGTGGCTTTCTTGCATTCTCTTTTGTCCTCTTGTGGTGTTCAGTTTCAGTTATTTTGTTGCACCATGGTCCTTGCAGCACAGGACCACCCTGTACTGTGTGTATATGGTTGAAATTACAAAAACCCTACTTGACTTGACCACTGTTGCCCTGGTTAACTATAGTGTTAACACAAGCTCATTAGCTCACCTGAGATAGCTCAACTAAATCAACAGATTGAGGCTCTGTCACATTTAATTGTATGTCTGTTGTTTATTTCTGTTGTACCGTACTGTGATGTGTATCATATTAGGAAGTTGTTGCCACACCAAAGGCCCAATCACAAGTCTGATCTTTTGCAGAAAAGCAAATCATCCTCAGAAGTTGCAGCATGTCCTGACTGAGAGTCTATGCCTGATTTTGAGGAAATCATTAGAATGTTATTGAGTCCCACTTGCTCAGACGGAAAGAGAAAAGTGACGGAATGAGACAAAAAGGTGTCTCATTTCCCACGCTAATGCTATGCTAATGCAAGCACTATGCTAATGCTAACGCTGTGCTAATGCTAGTGCTGTGGTAATGCTAATGCTAATTCTAATTCCATGCTAATGCTAATACTATGCTAATGTTAATGCTATGGTAATGCTAGCGCTATGCTAACGATAATGTTAATGCTAGTGTTATGCTAATGATAGAGATATGCTAATGCTGGCGCTATATTTATATTAATGCCATGTTAATGCTAGCATTATGTTAATGTTAATGCTAGCGCTATGTTAATGTTAATGCTAGTGTTATGGTAATGCTAATGCTAGCAGTATGCTAATGCTAGTGCTATGTTTACACTAGCGTTATGCTAATGCTAGCGCAATGCTAATGCTGGTGCTGTATTAATGTTAATGCTATGTTAATGCTAGCGCTATGCTAATGCGATATAGGAGATGGTTGGTATGGAGTCTCTAGCCAGGCCCTTTTAAAATTTCTTCAGGAATTTTATTTTTTCTAGTTAAGGGCCATTCACTCGTCTTTTCCTTGTCTTTCGCTCATCCCTTTCCCCCCCATTCACTTACATTCAATTTTCCATTGAAACCAATGCAGTTTCAGGAGAAGAGACTTACAGGCTCCATACAGTGACCAAACCTTATGAAACTTCATATGAGTTCTCAGGCCACACACCCAATGACACACACGTTTAAATTGAACAATATGGACAAAAGTATTGGGACAGAGCTGTAATACAAAACAATCTGGACAAACGCATTGGTCCACCAACCACACACACACACACACACACACACATGCCCACGCTAATGCTACACTATTGCTAGTGCTATGCTAATGCAAGCGCTATTTTAATGCTAGCGCTATGCTAATGTTAATGCTAAGCTAATTCTAATGCCATGCTAATGTTAATGCTGATGCTATGGTAATGTTAATGCTAGCGCTATATTAATGTTAATGCTAGCGTTATACTAATGCTAATATTACCACTATGATAATGCTAACGTTATGTTAATGCTAGCTGTATGCTAATGCTAGCACTACATTAATGGTAATGCTAGCACTATGTTAATGCTAGCGCTATGCTAATGCTAATGCTAAGCTAATTCTAATGCCATGTTAATGTTAAGGCTAATGCTATGTTATTGTTAATGCTAGCGCTATGTTAAAGCTAGCCCTATGCTAATGTCAATGCTAGCACTATTGTAATGCTAGTGCTATGCTAATGTTAGCACTATACTAGTGCTAGCGCAATGTTAATGTTATGTTAACACTTGCGCTATGTTAATGGTAATGCTAGTGCTACTGTAATGCTAGTGCTATGTTTAAACTAATGCTAGTGCTATAATAATGCTTGCGCTGTGCTACTGTTAGCACTATGCTAATGCTAGCACTATGTTAATGTTAATGCTATGTAAATGCTAGCTCTATGTTAATGTTAATGCTAGTGCTATTCTAATGCTAATACTAGCACTATAATAATGCTAGTGCTATGTTAATGCTAGTGCTATGTGAATGTTAGCGCTATATTACTGTTAGTGCTATGTTAATGCTAGCGCTATACTAATGCTGGCATTATGTTAATGTTAATTCTATGTTAATGCTAGCTCTATGGGAATGTTAAATCTAACACTATGTTAATGCTAATACTAGCACTATAGTAATGCTAGTGCTATGTTAATGCTAGCGCTATATTAATGCTAGCGCGCCATTAATGTTAATGCTAAGTTAATGCTAGCGCTTCGCTTATGCAATGTAGGAGATGGTTAGTATGGAGCCTGCAGGTGGTGTCTTGGTGGCAGTCCCTTTTAAAATTTCTTCAGGAATTTTGTTTTTTCTAGTTAAGGGACTGCCCCATTAAAATGAATGGGAGTCCCTTATTGTTATTCACCTGGGTTTATTTCTTTATTATTATTCTTCCGTCGCAATTTATGCGGCCCGAACCGTGGCGTGCACCTATATATCAAAACGTTTGGCATGTCAGCACGAGGTGTGGTATTACTTTTATAAGCGTTTCGCGTTACCGTGGCAACGCTACACACCCACAAAGATGGCCAATTCCCATAGAGAATGAACAGGGCTCAACTTTCGGGTCGTCCTGCTCGGACACACTTTGTCCGAAACCCACCAAACTTCATGTGATGCATCAGGCCAACTCGCCCAACACACAAATGCAGTTGGTGATGACCTGCACTTGTCTTTTCCTTGTCTTTCGCTCATCCCTTTTTCCCCCATTCACTTGCATTCATTTTTCACCCCATTGAAATGAAAGCAATTTCATGTGATGAGACTTACAGGCTCCATACAGTGACTGAACCTTATGAAACTTCGTATGAGACCTCAGGCCACACCCCCAATGACACATATATGTAAACTGAACAATGTGGACAAATGTTTTGGGACACAGCTATCATAGAAATGTATTGGGAACACACACACATAAACACACACACACACACTAACACACTCACACACTAACACACTCACTCACACACACAAACACACACACACACACTCACTCACTCACTCACACACACACACACACACTCACACACACTAACACTAACTAACACACACACACACACACACTCACTCAAACACAAACACACACACACACGCACACACACTCACACACACAAACACACCCGCACACACACTCACACACACTAACCCACACACACACACACACACACACACTCACTATGTGGACAAAAGTATTGGGACAGACATGTTTTAAGTCAACTATATGGTAAAAAGTATTGGGACAGAGCTGTCTCTCACACACACACAGTCACAAACACACACACACACACACCCACGCTCATGCTAATGCTATATTAATGCTATGCTAATGGTAGCGTTATGCTAATGCTAGTGCTATGTTAACGCTAGCGCTATTGTTAATGTTAATGCTAGCGCTATGCTAATGCTAGCGCTATGTTAATGCTAGCGCTATGTTAATGCTAATGCTAGCACTATGTTAATGCTAATGCTAGCGCTATGTTAATGCTAATGCCAGCGCTATGCTAATGGTAATGCTAGCACTATGTTAATGCTAGTGTTATGCTAATGCTAATGCTAGCGCTATGTTAATGCTAGCGGTAAGCTAATGCTAATGCTAGCATTAAGTTAATGCTAATGCTAGCATTAAGCTAATGCTACAGCTATACTAATGCTAATACTAGTGCAATGCTAATGCTAGCGCAATGCTAATGCTAATGCTAATTTTAGTCTAATGCCATGCTAATGTTACTGCCAATGCTATGCTAATGATAATGCTAGCAGTATGCTTGCGCTATGCTAATGTTAATGTTAATGCTAGCGCTATGCTAATGCTAGCGCTATGTTAATGTTAATGCTAGTGCTATGCTAATACTAGCACTATGCTAATATTAGCGCTATATTACTGCAAGCCCTATGTTAAAAATAATGCTAGCGCAATGCTAATGCTACTGCTATATTACTGTTAGTGCTATGTAAATGCTAGCGCTATACTAATGCTAGCACTATGTTAATGTTAATTATATGTTAATGCTAGCTCTATGGTAATGTTAAATCTAGCACTATGCTAATGCTAATTCTAGCGCTATAGTAATGCTAGTGCTATGTTAATGCTGGCGCTATAGTAATGCTAGCGCTTTATTAATGTTAATGCTATGTTAATGCTAGCGCTATGCTAATGCGATGTAGGAGATGGTTGGTATGGAGTCTGTAGGTGGAGTCTTGGCGGCAGTCCCTTTTAAAATTTCTTCAGGAATTTTGTTTTTTCTAGTTATTCTTATTATTGTTGTTTTGTTGTTATTATTGTAGTGGTAGTAGTACCACTAGTAGTAGTGGCAGTAGTGGTAGTGGCAGTGGTAGTAGTAGTGGTAGTTATAGTAGTATTGCATTTCAGTGTAGTTAATTTACTTTATTCAGGGCTCTAAATTAACTTTTTAAAAAAAATTTCAAAAAGTTAGGAGCACCAGCAAAAATTTAGGAGCGCCCACCAAAAATGAATGAGCACCACAACTACAAATTGTATATTAACAGATTTATTTAATTTGAAAACTACACTAATCAACACTAACAACAACCAGCTACAACAAGTCACTGAAGCTTTACATATCCTGTGCCCAGGATTTGAAATTCGGTCTTCTGGCTCGCTGACCCTCTGACATCCATCTTTTGACTGAGGCTGAGGCACTCTCACCGTGTTTGACCAAGCTCTCGCGCTTAATGTGCGTAGATTCAGTAGCGAACGCTGTGTTACCTGCAAACTCCGTCCCACAGGGGCGGAGTTTGCAGCTGGCTGATGTCCAGCGTGGACTGGGGGGGGGTGCTGCTGGCTGATGTCGAGCGAGGAAAGTTTCCCTCCTACAGGCGAAATAGCGGTAATGCAGCCTGGAGCGCAGTATTTAAGGTGGAGCGAGAATTTCGAACAAGGAAAAAACATTCGAAAAAAGGGCACTTCCAAGTGCAATTACAAAAAGGACATGTGCTCTGCACAGGATGAGGCCTACCTGTGCACGTGCCTGACTGTACGCCTTCTTTTCGGCTGGTGAATCAACATTCACCACATGATCACTATCACCAGCGTCATTATTTGTAACTTTAGGTGGTTTGCAAAAGAAATCTGTCAGTGTTCTTTTCATTTTCCCGCTTCTTCACCTCTTTACATTTACATTGTAGTTAGCGCCGTCACCTGACTGAGTGACTGACAGCTATTATTTACTCATCTAAAATCTCAACGGCAGAACGGTCATCGTAGCAGCATTCAGCACACAGAACACACATATACTGTTAACATTTTTAAGAGAAATTAAAACAGGTCGCACGACAACAATTACATGCACCTGCACCAATGCTCCCACATATATTTTGAGGTCGCATTGATGAAATTTCGGGAGCATATGCGACCAAATATTTAACTATTAGCCTATTTTATTTAGGTCTTTAATATTAGTTACACCTACTTTGCTGCTCTCTGTCTTTTTATAGCTTCTAAAGATTAGTAATGGTATTTTGTGGGTTTTTGTTTGATTGGCTAAAATTACATTAAGACAAGAAAAGACAATCCTTTATAAGTTTTGGAAATTGGCATTATTACAGAAGCAAAGTAGACAGAACAAAAGAAGAAAGTAGAAGCAGTGTCACCAATAGAATAAAAACTATACAATATAACAGTATAATATTAAAAAACTGAACACTATAAAAAATATAAATATAGAGGTTTGTCTGTGTATATATATATATATATATACATTTTATTTAGAAGCGTCTTTCACAACTGAAGATCACTTTACAGAAAAAACAAACAAATGTACATACAAAAAAAAAAATTACATATACATACAAAATGACATTTACATATGTATGGATGACAGTGGTATGAGGTGTGAGGAAGTCACGTGGGTAAGCTAATCTGAACAGATGAGATGATGTGTTGTGTGCGTGGAGTTCTGGAAATGATACAGGCGGCTGAGTTCTGAACCAGTTGAAGTTTATGGAGGGATTTATGTGGTAGACCGGAAAGCAATGCATTACAGTAATCAAGGCGGGATGTGACAAGGGCATTGACTAATATGGCAGTGGTAGGGGGGGGTGAGTGAGGGACGAAGTCAGTTAATGTTACACATATGTGTGTGTACACAGTGGATATATGTATGTATTAGGGCTTTAACGACTTCAGATTTTCTCAGGTCGACTTATCGGTCAACAAAGTCAAAGTCGAGTCAACAACTTTTATTAAAGTTCTCTGTAACATTAACAGTCAACATGACAATTAATCAAAACAAAACAAAGGCTGATACCTTGAATTTTCTGGTAAATTTAAGTGTGCAAAAGAAAGTGGGAACATCTTGAACTGTGGCAGCCACTCAACATCCTCTGGACTGGATGACTCCCTGCAGTGCTAGTGTTAGCCATGTTAGCTAGTGGATGCCGTTTCAGATGCTGTGCAGAATGCCGGTACTGTTACTGTTCTTTAACACCAACTTGCAGACTGTGCAGGTCACTATGCTGTTCGTGTGGTCTAGAGTGAAGTATCTCTACACATGTGATGGGTGTCAGCGTCAGCCAATCAGAGGCAGAGATTACACAAGCGCGCACACAGAGAGGGGAAAAAAACACACGACTAATCGACTTCTCTCAGGGGGCGTAGACTTGTTCCTCTGAAGTCGACTAGTCGACTTTTCTGTTAATGCCCTAGTATGTATGTATGTACACAGGGGCAGTGCATATATATGTATGTACATATTGGAGTGCTGTTATGTCCCGTAAGCGGCCGCTAGAGGCCGTCCTTTTTGAGTTTTGTATTTAGGTTTTGTTGGAACTTTTATTGTGAAGGCCTGAGCTCATCGGTCTTGTGTTATTGGTATTATGTGTTTCAGCTGGCCAGTGTGCTCAGGGGAAATATGCTTTTGTTTCATTGGTTTAGGGTTTTTTTTAGTTTTGTATTTAAGTTTGTTTGTGGTGGACCAGAGAAGCCTGCCTTGAGCACACTGGCTAGGGAGCAGGCCACGAGTCCTTGGTGCTCCAGGAGTGCGTAGGGGAAAAACAAAGTCGGATAGAGGAGTTCACGCGGCTAGTCGCGGACCTTGTTGTGGCCCTCGGCCAGCAGCCCATAGCAGCTACACAACCTAGCCAGCCGTTGAGAGCGGCTGCTGCCGCGCTCCCGAGCGACGAACCTCCGTTCCCGATAGACAAACCTCTGCTCCTGAGCGACAAGGCTGCGCTCCCAAGCTACGCTCCTGAGCAACGAGGCTACGCACTCAAGCCATGAAGCAGCGCTATTCCCGGTAGCAGAGCCGCAGAGGCCACTCCCGGTAGCAGAGCGGCTAACCCGGTAGCAGGGCGGCTAACCCCAGTAGCGGGCCAGAGGCTTCGGCCTACACCCAGGCCGAGGCACCAGCTAGCTGCACCAGCCTCAGTGTATTGTTCTAAGGCCCCTGCTCCAAATAAAAGGCTGAGGGAGCCGCTGCACACTCCACCAATGCTCCCGAGGAGCTCCCCGGAGGGGGCTTGGCCCTGGGGGCCACGGAGTAGCTCCCCCGTACTGTCATGTCCGGTAACGTCCTTTTTGAGTGTGGTATTTAGGTTTTGTTGGAACTTTTATTGTGAAGGCCTGAGCACATCGGTTTTGTGTTATTGGTATTATGAGTTTAATGTGGCCGGTGTGCTCAGGGGAAATATGCTTTTGTTTCATTGGTTTAGGGTTTTTTGAGTTTTGCATTTAAGTGTGTTTGTGGTGGACCTTAGTGTCGGTCCACCGTTATCCTGAGTGGTCTTGTATGTTCCCATTCTCTTTTCTTTTCTAGTTCTATTGATGACCCTCGTGCCACTTTAATTTGATTAAATAAAGAAGTTAAAGAGTGATGTCTGACTAAGCGCCTGCCCTCATTTGGGAGACAGGAGAACGTGACAAGTGCACTGTTGGAGTGCAACAATATAAAGGATTTTAATGGTTTAACAGGTGACCCGTGACTGATTCCAGAGTCTTGATGGTTTTCTGTCAGGATATAAATTGTTCTACAGAAAACTAGCGCTCTGCCATGTAACCATTAAACCAGATCCCATTAGGAAGCAAAAACACCACATTTCAATCATAATGATCTCTTTCAACAGGTTAGGCCTATTCATACTGATTTAAGCCATCATGTCCGTGTTGCTAACAGTACTAACATAGTGTACGTCACTACTTGCTGCTGTCTTAAAAAACAACCAAAGACAATTTGTTACTTATTTTCATATATAGCATGGCAAATGCTCCCACTGCAAACATTCGTAGTTTAAAATGGACCACTCCTAGGGGTGTTGCTTGGCCTTTCACCTTGATCCGAGATTATTACAGTCTGTGCCTTTCAGCTTAAGATAAGGTATTGACTATAATTGTTTTGTGAGCTGCCTCAAAAAGTATGAAAGGCTAGTCTGTTTGTAGAGGCCTGTATGATATAGATATGACAGTGGAATCAGAGGTAGCCAAACCCATTAAAAAGTATTTTTCTTTAATAACAAGCTTGAGATGTTTATGAATAGCCAAGTGATAAAGTAGGTAAAGTGTGTTTTATTTCAAGAACCTTAGTCACATATACAGCAGGCTAATGCCAAACTGTTCAAAAGCAAACCTGGACATTACCAAACTTTGCTCATCATTATTGTTGGGTTGTGAAGTAAAAGGGGCTAAATTTAACAGACCTAAGCACCAAGGCCATTTATTGCTTTGAGCAGTATAAGCAGTTGCTTATGGCCATAAGTTCATTATTATTCATAATTACTTATTTTAAACTGTTTATTTAAAATTCTATTTGTACATGATTATTATTTTTTTTACTTCAGCATTTAATGAACTTTTCTCCGGATCAAATTATTGAAGTATTTGTTCTTTTCTGTTTCCATTTAAAATAATTTGACTGGGGAGAGAAGGATTCTCTAGTAGGATGTCACTTAGGGCAACCAAATATTCAGACATGGTCCAGGTAACCAATGTAATGCATTATGTATTTGATTTCAGCTTTCATTAATGAGTACACTTGTGTGGTTGCTAACACAAGAAACGGTACTATTGTGAAATGACACAAATCAATGTTAATTTTTCTTCACTTAGTCATATGTGTTGGAACTACTCCAGTGCAATTCTCAGATTGTCAGGGGTAGAGTATTTGTAACTACTTTTCTTACAAAAAGTTTGTTATACAGTGGGGAAAATAATGATTTGATCCCCTGCTAAGTTTGTAAGTTTGCTGACTGACAAAAAAATGAAGTCTCTAATTTATGAGGTAGTTTCAGTTTTTATGGAGAGAGACAGAATATCAACCAAAAACCAAGAAAAAACATGTTACATAAAAATTATAAACCGATTTGCATTTTACAGGTTTCTCCGAAAACTACTCTGAATCATTTCACTGGCAAACTTAAAGATTTTCTGTACATGTACCATCTTGCCCACCTTGCGGGCACAGCAAGATTTCTATTCATTATGATGTAGTGTGTTAACAATGGTGTTCTTAGTGACTGTGGTCCCAACTGCCTTCAGATCATTAACAAGCTCCTCCTGTATAGTTCTGTGCTGATCCCTCACCTTTCTCATGATCGTCCTTACTCCATGAGGCAAGATACTGCATGGAGCTCCTGACTGAGGGCAATTGATGGTCATTTTATATTTCTTACATTTCCAAATAATCGCACCAACTGTTGTCACCTTCTCACCACGCTTCTTGCTGATGTTCTTGTAACCCATTCCAGCCTCGTGCAGGTCTACAATCTTGTCCCTGATGTCCTTTGATGTCTTTGGTCTTGCCCATGGTGGTGGAGAGATTGGAATGGAAGAACCTGATTCTGTGGACAGGTGTGCTTTATACAGGAGTATCTATAATTGATAGACTGACTGTAATTTGTGTGCAACATGGGCACGAAGCCAGTCTGCAAAAGCCGGAAGTCTGGCTGGGTTTTAGGGGATCAAATACTTTTCACTCAATGACAGGCAAATCAATTTATAACTTTTATGTTACATGTTTTTCCTTGATTTTTGGTTGACATTTTGTCTCTCTCCATAAAAGTGAAACTACCTCAGAAATTATAGAAATAAATTAGAGATTTTTTTTTGTAAGTCAGCAAACTTACAAATTCAGCAGGGGATCAAATAATTATTTCCCCCACTGTATAACATTTTTTACTTCATGCATTTTATGGAGCTGAATTGAAAACCAAGCTGAGTGTGGTACTTCTTACAGAAAATCAGGACTACCAAACAAAGATCAACATTTTATAGGAATTTTTAATAAATATGTAGAACATGGACAGCGATGAATCAGCATAATTACAAATGTTTCTCCTTGTTAGTTGATCACATTTTTTCCCCCAAATATATCACATCATTGAGTGCAGTTGTCACAGTATTCAGTTTCCTACCTAAGATCATCATGAGCTGTCAGGAATTCATCCAGACAGACCAGGCACATAACTTTGACTCCATTCAGTCATTTTACAAAACATGCCATCACTGCCAAACTGGCAAAACCCAATCTACTTTCGTTACGACTCTTCTAATGTTTTTGTCTTTTGTTGGTAAATGTGGTTTTGTTAACATTTTGCTTTGTTCTGAGGAGCCATCTTCAGAAGTGTTGAATAGGGAAGTTAACTAAACCGTCTTTAACACACCTACGCCTGGTAGGTGCATCTGGGAGACACATTCGACAATTAGAACACCTGCCATTCATACCTCAGTGTAACTGCTTGTCCTTGTTTGAGGGCAAATCTGCCAAACCTTGTCCTTCAAAATTCATGTCATTAAATCATATTTCATCTCTGTCAGAACAAAAACCCTTATCTCCCAAATGCTGACCTTTGAAAAGAAGGAAAACTTAACTCAATAATACAATTTAATATATATTTTTTCTCACTTTTTTTGTTGGCCCATTTGACTATGAAATTTTCACTCCATAGAAATGGAGATATGAGGTTTTGGTAGAACAGTATCCTAAATATATTTATTCTAAATGTATTTTTATGCTTTGAAAGACCAGGTATGGCATATTTGCATCCAACCACATCCTACATTTGCACTGTAACTCACAAGAGTTGATGAAGTAATTATAGAAGCATTGGCCCCACTTGAAAGTATAACTGTAACATGTGTGTGCCTTTGGTTTATTATTTAGGAAATTCCTTCTTCTTTCTTACTGTTTAATAAAGACAACAAAGCCCCAGCCCGATTCTGATTCCTTGTCAATGTTTTCACAACCTTCGTAGCATTTTAATACTTCCAAGCTCATTTCATATGTTAAAAGATAGTCAACAATTTAATAATGAATTATAAAATATACTGCTCATAATCTCTAGGTGATATTAATTGTCGATGATTTAGATTGTAATAAGACATTTTAAAAGGGGAGTTGAAATCCTGTGTGCATTTATTTTAATTTGGAATTCCAAGAAACCTGGAATTGTAAATGTTGTGTAAACAGTTATCGCACCTGACAGGAAAAGTTAGAGAAGTATCACCTATGTCAGCATAACTAAGTTAACTATATTTACTGAACTAACTTATATACTGACTGGAGCAGACGATACTGAACTGGCTCTCGACTCTCGTGTTCTGCGTGTGGGGATGGTAATGACACAGCATGAGATGCCCACCGTTGCCTCGGGCAGCTCGTCATCCTCAGTCCATTCATTAAGGTCAGGGTTATACACCTGAATGCATTTCTTATACTTCTTCTCCACTTCATTCCAGCCACCAAGGAGGTAGATCTTGCTATTCAGGGTTGCAGCACCTGCTGTGCTCACTCCTGTGTGCAAGGGGGCAACATAGCTCCACTGGCCAGAATGAGGGTTGAAACACTCCACTGCCAAGACATCCACCCTCTCGCCACGACCACCCAGCTGGCTGCCTCCAAGAACGTAAGCCCGATCACCCACAGTGGCGGAACAATGCCAACCTCTTGGGGTGCTCAGGCTGTTTTTATCCTGCCAGCTATCCGTCGATGGGTCATAAGAACACACAGCCCTGGAATAGGCATTGTTGATATAACCACCGGTTATCAAAATCTTGCCATCGATCACTGTGCTAGCATGGCAGCATCTTGCTACTTCCATTGGAGCCTTCATCTGCCACTGGTTGGAAGATGGAACATAGCACTCCATAGAAGCCTGACAGCCATCTGAGTTACGTCCACCCACAGCAAACAAGAGGCCATTGAAGGTGTTCAGGCTGAAATGTGTACGCTTCTGAATCATGCTGGTGAGATGGATCCATGAGTTGAAGCGGGGGTCATATCTGCACAGAAAAACAACATTCATTTTAAAGCCATTTTAACTTTCTTACACAATTCTGGACATTTCGAAACAAGAACATTTAGGAAACATACCTGCAGAAATTGCTAACAGCATGTTTTGCTTGGTTCCTGGCATCATTCTGGTCTTCACCACCAGCCACATACAGGAAGCCATCTAGCACAGCTACACATTGGTTGAAGCTCTTTGCAGGCATCTCTGTCAGTCGGTTCCAGATGCTGTCCTCGTCTCTATAGAGAATGTCCCTGCTGAGGGACTTTTCGGTCAAGGCAGGCCGTCCACCCACAGTAAGCAGTACTCTTCTGCCACCACGGACCTTGGTTCTTCTGGACTGTAGGATGTTCTGTTGGTAAGGCAGCAGATGGTAATTCATGGCATCCACCAGCAGGCGGTGACACTCTGGGTCTTGCATCATCCTGGGAACAGTCTGCACGTGGCTGACCAGGTCCTGCGGTGAGATGGTTCCAAAGCGAATATGCGTCAGCAGGTCAGGGGCGTACTTCAGTCTCTTCTCATCAAAGTCCAACCACTTGACGGCAATCTGAAAGGCTGTAAGCTCAGAGGGCAACTGAAGGGAATCATCTGTTAGGAAGTCGCTGATCTGCTCATAGGTGAGCTTCAGGAACTGCTCCATTTCTGAGAACTCGATGAAGTTCTCCCGCATGAACTTTTGAGCTGATTGCTTCGTTTCTTTCAGACTGTATGTGTCGGCAATGTTGACTACATACATGCAATTTTCTACGCTGATCTCTTGCATTAGGAAGTCGCTGCACATTTTGACCAGGGTGCTGATCTGCAGCAGCATGGCAGCAGAGATTGTGCTCCCGATGGTGTACAGTGACAAAGTAAGTTTTCCAGAGTAGGCATATGTGATGGCTGTGGCCAAACCAACTGGGGACACTTCACTGAGGTCAATTTTTTGAATAGCTGGGTCCTTTTTGAGAATGTTATGGATGTACTCACTGCAGGAAGCCATGACAACTTTGTGGACATCAAAGGACTTGGACTTGGTTGCTACAGTCAGATCACACAGGAAACTGTCTTGTCTCATGTTGCTAAGGCCTTCCAGGAGGTTAGGGGCATAGACAGGGTCGGTGACTTCTGTCGAGATGCAGCTAAAACCATTGCCACCTTCCAAAAGGGTGTTCAGCCCGTTGATTTTGTTGATTGGGCTGTCCTCCACCATGATTGTCATCTCATTGATGTCTGCTTTATTCTTCTTAGCGGCCTTGTTCTTTTTGGGTGCCATGACTGTAGCAGCTGGTCACAGCCAAGACCTTTAATAAATAAATAAACATTAAGAGATCGCACCAAAGGAAATGCTATACCATCACAAATTATTATATTTCAAGGACCTTCAGCAATGACATTTCACCTTCGCTGATGACTGTTTACAAAACAAAATGTGTATATACATACAAACATACTCTCCAGGCCAGAGGTATGGGCTCTTTCATAATTTAAATACAAGTAGTTTGATGGATGTGAAAGCTTCTGTAGGAGTTCAAAACAAAATGACCCTCCTTATCACAGCAGCACAGATTAACCACATATATTTTTTGGAAAGAACTTGTGTCCAAACCCTCCCAGCACCTTTTCAAACAGTTCTGTCTTATTTGCTGGACTCTCATTTTAAACTTGTTAGGAAAAAGATCTGAAGACTAGGGAGGCAAAGACATAATTCTCAAAAT
Organism: Hydrocynus forskahlii; assembly: GCA_037974365.1. Classification (NCBI taxonomy): domain Eukaryota; kingdom Metazoa; phylum Chordata; class Actinopteri; order Characiformes; family Alestidae; genus Hydrocynus; species Hydrocynus forskahlii. Next base: position 9,198,892 of record JBBPCX010000154.1, on the reverse strand, counting down.
GTTTTGCTTCTCTTTGGACTTTTTTTTTGGCACAATTTTTAAGAACAATTGGGAGCATTATCCGGTAGAAGAATTACAGTTTGTGTGATTGAGTGATACTTTTCTTTTTTCATGATCCAACACAAAGTGAATGTCAATGCACTAGGTATAGGCCTGATAAGTCTTAAAACCCATAGTTTTGTAATGTGTTACAGTCTGTAAAAATATTGAAAACCTGTCAGTTATATTGCTTTTAAGTATTTCTAATGTTTTGTAAATGTTTGGCCAGTAGTGTATTTACACACCCACAGATTTACACATGGGTAAAAAAAAATTAAACAGGCATAAAATGAGGGGAAAAACCATTCAGTTGAAGATTTTTATGAACAAAATATAACTAAAACACCATTTATATTTAACTTTATCTGCTTAAGTGTTCATTTAAGTGGTCATCCATGACTTCCTGTTTCACCGGACTATAAAGATTAAGTAACAGAGGCTAAATTCCCTCATTCCCTCAGCATGTAGACCATTACAGAATACAAAAATGAGAAAGGTGTAATGATGTTCAAAAATTAGGTAAAAAACAGAAATGCCCTTACTGTTATACACTTCTACTGTTAGAAAGTATAAAACAGCTGTAGCTATAGTGAACCTACTTTGGAATACATACCAGAAGAAATCTAATCACAAATGTAAGCACCTGGAGTTTCCTAGATACTACTGGAATTTTCTATGGCCAGACGAAACAAAAATAGAAGTTTTTGGTGGGTTTGGGGTAAGAACCTCATCCACACTTTTACATCTGAGGTATCCCCCACAAATGCCTCTGGGAACTTTGTTATGGATACATGGCCTACATGACACACATATACATACATACACATTATATATATATATATATATATATACACACATTTTTTTTTCTTTTCTATATACAGATACTAAAACCTTTGACTGATATCAATCCAGTATTGTATTTTAAAATGTTACCTAACTTGAGCTGTTTTAGTTGAAGCACTTTGGTTTGGGTGGCCTACTTTTAAAGGCTCATCATTGTCTGTCCCACTCAGCCCACTCTTACTACACACCATGAAGAAATACACGGTCAGCATCACACAGCGTGGATGTGTGGTATGTCAGGCTAGTGTTGGATCAGAATTCTTTCCCCCTCGATATCCAATTATGTGCTGATATCGGCCTGATACTGATACCCAGATATGCGATCTGTAATCTCTAAACTGTGTAGTGCTGTGGGTCTCCAAGAGCAGCACTTCAAATAATCTGCTTCATTATAGTGTATAACAAAAGTTATTTATTATAATAAAACAATGAAACAACCATACAGTCAAGTTTTTAGTTTATCATACACTATTTGGACAAAAGTATTGGGACACCTCTTAATTATTTAATTCAGGTGGGTCCTTACTTCCAGGAGGGCAATCTGAATGCTTCAGCATACCAAGACATGGACAACGCCATGCTTCCAACTTTGTGGACACAGTTTGGAGAAGAACCTTTTCTGTTCCAGCATGACTGTGCCACAGTGCACAAAGCAAGCTCCTTAAAGATGGTAAGATGAGTTTGGTGTGGAAGAACTTGACTGACCCACACAGAGCCCTGACCTCAACCCCATCCAACACCTTTGAGATGAGCTGGAACGGAGATTGCAAGGTAGGCCCTCTTGTCCTACATCAGTGCCTGACCTCATAAATGCTGTACAGAGTGAATGGGCACAAATTCCGCACAGAAACTCTTCAAAATCTTCTGGAAATCCTTCCAAAAAGAATGGATGCTGCTCTAGCTGCAAAGGGGGCACGAACTCTATATTAAAGTTTATGTATTTGAATGCAAGGTCATTAAAGTCCCTGTTGGTGGAATAGTCAGGCGTCTCAATACTTTTGTCCATATAGTGTATATGTTGCTCAGTGCTGTTTATTCTGCCTCTGGGTAAAAGCTGTTATCGCATGGTAGCGTGTCACATTCCTCTCTCTCCATCTGTCACGATTTATCACAAGCTCATCCAGGAATAGCAGCGCCAGAGCTCCGGCCTGCCGTTCCTTTTATAGTCTTTATGTCACGGCCTACAGCCATGAGCAGGTCCCAGATCCATTTTTTCTTTTTTCCCCAAATTCTTCTTTGTCCTCCTTATTTTTTCCATTACAATATCAAGATGCACTAATATATATATATATATATATATATATATATATATATACATATATATTCGTCTCAAATGCCCCACTAGTTTTGCTCAGGAGAGGCATGAATTAAAACAAACTCTCGGTTGGATCAGCGTAACTATGATTTACTCTAAGAAGGAAACCGTTAACACGTTTCAAAACTATTCAATCATCTGCCATAGGTTTTCATGACTGAAATTGTTTGAAATTTAAAAAGTTAGCAAAAGTAGTGTTGGTAAGGTCTTGTGCAGATCACTGAAGAGTGAATGAAAAGCTAATTTAGTGCAGGACAGGATGGAGAGGTGTCCTACCTGTGCCGAGATCAAGTAGGTGCTGGTGAGGGAAGGACTTGCACCTCCAAGTTGGTGTGCTGGAGGAGAGAGAGAGAAGGAGAGAGAGAGGAACGCTGCTCCAGTGGTCAGTAAAGAGTGCCAGCCTACTAACTCCTCCTCTGCTCCCGGTGGGCAGCGAGGGGCAAGGAGACCACTGCGCAATACGATGTGAAGCAAGGACCCCCCCCAAAGTCCCCTCTCCCTGTTTGTGTGTGTGTGTGTGTGTGTGAGTGACATGTGTGACACGTGCGTCTAAAGACTCCAGCAGAAAACACTGAGCCGTTATACATTTATTTTAGCGTAGGAAAAAATGTTTTGGCAGTTAAAAAAATATTTCTTATGTAACAAGGGGGTTAGTTGAAAAAAAAAAACATTGCACACATTAATCTCAAATCATTGGAAAAACGTACGTTCTACGTAAAGAACAGCTGAATGCAAAGCAAAACAAAGAGATTAGATGAGCAAAACTTCGAAACACACCCAATAAGGGGACAAGGAATATGCTTATTTTCGTTCTTCTGTTTTTATTCTTCAGAGTGAAAAATACAGAGAGACAGTAATGCAGTCGTGGGCTCAGGCGTGTCAAAGTGCTGACCCGGGCTCCTGTCACAGTTAGTAAGAGGAATCTGATCCTAGATCAGCACTAGTGAAAACACGATTTAGTGCGCTTAACCTGTAACATAATTACTGAAGTAAATAATTTGTAGAAGAATTACATAAAAGAGTATGTTGTTCACTTTCGATGTGTAAATAAACCGTTGTTTTTAAATATTCTGAAAAGTCTTATCGGGGTCCTGTTGAAGTGCAGGCTTTAACGTTACTAACGTTAGCCTGCCGTGGTAACAGCCACCAAAGCTTCCATTAAGTGGTAAAACACGGGTTTACTCTATTTTTTGGTATTTTGATCAATTTCCTCACTACCCTAGACAAGTTAGTGCACTGGGTTGTCCAAATCTCCGCCCCATATAAAATGACGGCGGAATTTGGTTGGTTTTTCTTGTGTGCAGGCTAGCAGCACCGTGTCCACCATGGCCTCAGCAGACGTGAAAAAGGTGTTACAGCTGAAACTTCAGCTTAAAGAGGGCACCGAAACGCACACGGTAGAGTTTAATGGCGTTATACCAGTTTAAAAAGGACACTTTAAGCCTGTGTGGGATTCTCCTGGTTGCTACACACAAATATTTGTTGTTAGTAAGGTCATGTTAGGGGCCTGTTTGTTTACAGTTGTGGTATAGACTGTAGAGCTAATTGGCCAGGTGTAAATGTAGTTTCTCGTCTTAGCTGTAAATTATTCAGCACCATGGGGTATAACCTCTTTTCTGTGAGATTATTGTGGGACTTTGATGTGGATTTGGAGACTTGCTCCCATGCAGGTGGCCTGTCTTTCTCTCGCTACTGCTGAGTTGGGGGACAAGATTCAGAGGGGGTTGGGATGTTTTAGTGCTTCTAGGCTAAAAATACTGCTGCAGTTGTCTCCACTCTTGGCTGTCTGTCAGCCTAAGGGGCAAAAAATAAAAAGGAGTGACGTGGTTAGTCTGTATGCCTCACTAAATGACTATAATGAAGTGAACATTTGACTACATCTTGTAAATCAGGCCTGAAATTCTGTAACGCTGAAATTCCTGTGGCTCTGCGCATGTGTGGTAGGCTTACTTCTCAAACGTGGGGGGTGTTATAGCTCTGCCCAATTATAGCACTTTGCAAACGGGGAAGCTGCATATGTGGATTTTCCATACATAGAGACTGTCATTCCTGCCTGCTCAGCGAATCTGGCTTTGTAGAGAAGCCTTAGGAGGCTGCTTGGAGGGTTTTGTCCTTAAATGGTGTGCATTTGTTTGATGTGGAGCAAAACATGGAAGTTACAGGTTTTATTCAGTCATTAATTTCAGTCTACCATTTAAAATATTCAGTCTACCTTGTGTAATCCTGTGCAATGTTCTTATCAGGTGCTAAAACATTATCATTATTTGGAGTTACCATTTGCAATGTCAGGTATTATAAACGGGTGCTGAATAAATTATATCGTATGTGCAGTTTCTTTATATGTAAGTATCACTACTTATGTCAATATTACTGATCTGCTATTCATCTCTACCAAGAGCAATAGCATACTCCTAACTACCATTTGTGTTGTTTGATTTCACTTAACTGTAAATTATTTACCTGGCATTTGTGTATATAGCATAGTGTATTTTCATATTGATTTTTTTTCTACAGATTTTATTTAGATGTATTTAGAGTTTGTTGTATATTGCTTTTTGTCTCTGTGTGTCTGTGCAGTCATTATATAAGCAAATTCCTCCGGGATGAATAAAGTTTTCTGTTTCTAATTGCACAGAGAAATTCTAAAGGAGCCAATGAATTGAGAATGTTAAGATAAAAATGAGCTTTATCTTTCCTGAGGGAAATTACTTTAATAACATGTCATTAGCATGTTCAGTGCAACAGCAAAGAATAAAAGATCATAAGACAATAGACAAAATACAAACAGTAGTGCAGCACAACAAGAATATTATTGTAACAAATAACAATGTAACTTGGAGTAATAAAAAATAGTGATGAGCCGATCCACGTTTTTCGAGTTCCGATCTGATTCCGATACACAACTGCTGATACCGATACAGATTCCGATATAATATATCTTTTTCACTTTAATATTAGCATTATTTTTGTTGAAATTGTGCTGTTTGTTAGTAAGGTTACATCACAGAGTAAATAAACTACAAAGTACTTATTAGAAGAGCAAAAAATATGCACAACTACAATGAATTTAAAGGCATTCCAAAGGAATTTATTTACACTTCACAAACAGGTAGCAGCAACAGCTGTAAAATTTTGTAAATATCCAGAACAAAACAATACAGAAAGACATAAAAGACTTTAAAACTTTAAACTTACAAATTGTTTTTGTTGGTGTGGTAGATGCGCAGGCATGTATTTTAAATGTCATGTCTTCTAAATGCATAAATATATTCTTTTTTTTTTTCAGCTGCTGAAAACCTTGAAGAAACTTCAAGAACTGGACATAACCCTTGATATCCTCGCTGTAAGAGTTTGAAAACCCATATAAAGCAAGCCTTTGTTGACTTTTTAAAAATAAACTAAAGTGTTTTTGTTACAAACAGGAGACTGGAATTGGAAAAGTGGTGAACTCTTTTCGCAAGCATGATGATGCTGGGGAAGTAGCCAAAACATTAGTTCATCGATGGAAAAAACTAGTTCCAAAAGATTCTTCAAGGTACTAGACATCCAACCCAGTGATCACGTTTAGGGGTAAATTTAAAGAAAAATAAAGAACATTTTTGCACTTATCCCAAATGTAGTCTCGACATTTTTGGCGCAAGTCGACCTTTTTTCTGAAAATACAGCCCCAAACTCATAAATCATATCCAATCTTCATTAAGATGACATAGAGTCATCAGTGTGGTTTGGGACACTTAAAGCTTATAACATATCATTTCTATAACTTGTGATAAATTTCATCATGATTTAATTATCAAAGGTACCTAAATTAATTGTTAAGTAAAGGTTCATTTTAGGTATGCCATGTATTATATTTCCTGTGCTATTTGCTATGTTGAATCCTGTTTCTCTGATACTTTTCAAGTGTTGCAGATTCTCAGCCTCCCACTCCTCCTCTGCAGTCTGAAGTTCAACAAACAGACAAAGAAGAAAACGATCAGGCTGTGGAAGATGTGAGCAGTTCTGAAAAGAAGCCTAAGAATGAAAACTCTGACTCTGATTGCAAACCATCACTGAACACTGATGGTAAGAGTAAAGTGAAACTAGCTGTGGAGAAATCAAAAGGGTGCGCAGATGGCGACAAGAAAAACTCTGATGAGAGACTGACTCCCAAGAAATCCTTCCTGTCAAAAGAGAAATCAGCCAGGGATTACCATTCAGAGCAAAAACACAAGCATAAAAAACAGGAGACAAAAGTTTCTGACATAACAAATAAGAATAGACCGAAGACTCCCACCAAAAAGAAAAGTCTCTCATTGAAGGAAGATGATTTGATTGAAGAACAGGACAAAAAGAAGGGAGACATATTTAGAAAAGAGGGTAATGAGCAGAAGAAAAGTAAGCCAAGGGCACCTGATCTTGAGAAGGACTCCATGTCTTTTGAGGCTTGCTTAAGCTATGATCTCGAGGCTCCCAAACGGAAGAAGAAATCATGTGTTGATAAGCACGCAAAACGTTTGAAGACTGACCTGAAAGAGGACGTCAAAGTACACACCTCCAGCATTAAGCCAAGCAAGGCTGAAACCGAGGCACCAGCTGCAATGGTAGCTATTAGCAGTATTGACCTAGTTCACACACTATACCTGTTTCAGTTTCTGATTAGATGCATTTCAACTCTTAGGCTCCAAAGGCATCTGTGTTGGACTTGCTCAAGGTTCCGCTACCCTTAATTTCAGCTGAGTGTGAGGATCTTTCTCAGTATCAGTATTTTGCAAACAAAAAAGGTGAGTCACGACTTCCATTCAATGGAAATACATCCATCCTATCGGTCACAGTATTCAATGAGTCTGGTCCATACAGTACTGGGGGTGTTTTCTGTACAGGCTTAGTTTCTCACTGCAGTTACTAGTTCACACCTGTAGCCCATCTGTTACTACATAATTTATTAGCCTCACCTCTACCTCATCCATCAATGTAAAGGGGTCACCATAAGATGACAATTATTATTTTAGGGTCGGTCCATTCTCAGCCCAGCTCATTTTTACTTAAGAACAGTCATAAAATAAAAATAACCAGCCAGCAGTTCAAGATTCAAGATTTAAGATCACATCTTTTATTTGTCACATACACAGTTATACATGTACCCCAAATTACACCTAAGACTGTGCAAATAAGAGAGATATAGCAGCAGATATAATAAAGACAATATAATAACAAATAGACTAAAGATAAAATAAGAAAAAAAAAAAATATATATATATTCTGTGTAAGGTAGACATAATATTGTGCAAAATTGACATTTAAATGTGTACTGTACATGTGCAATCGTATTTATAAGCATGATAGCGTGCCATATTTTGATGATTAGGGCACATAAAAAGATGGGTATAGAAATGTAATATGGAATATACAATGTATATATGTAATATATACAATATGTATATGGAATATACAATATATACATGTATCTGTACATACATATACACATACACATGTGCACACACACGCACACACATGTATACACACACATACAAACTTGAAACATGTATGTGTGTATGTGTATATATACACATATATGCATGTATCTATTATCAGAGGAGTAATGTACGGTTTACTAGCTGATGCTAAAGAATGACCAACACAAGTGGAAAAGTTTAATGCTTAAAAGATAAATAAAACTAAATTTAAATTAAATGCTGCAACTGATAGAAACAGAACTACATTTTAAAAACTTTTCACTTTAACAGTTCGCTGAAGAGATTTTCTAGGTATAAAGCAAAACATATAGCCAAAATTCACTTAAGATTTTATGAGTGAAAACATCTTAAATCTTGTTAATAAAGCTAATATTTCTTATGATGAGATTGTTGCAAGAAGATTCTAAGATTGTCCAGTCTATTTCTAGACATTTTCTAGTTTTATTACAAGTGTAAATAAGCAAACCGTGAAATTACTTGCCATATAAGACTATTTCACTAAATAAAGTGATTTCATTTCATTGAATGAAATCAAGTTATGCCAAAAGTCTAAATATGGGTCAGGTACGGTTGAATGGGTGAATACAGTTAGTGACTGTAAACCTATAAAGTGTGCCTATATAGTAAGGTGTAGCTGATAAACTAGAAACTTTGTGTACGAGATTTGCAGTGTACTTCCTTGAATAGTTTAATCGTATTCATTTTAATCTGGTTTATGCTTTGCTAAAATAGACACAGCTTAGTTATTAAAAAATACATGTTTAGAACATTTTACCCATGAAGCCCGTTTTCACAGTTGAAGAGAAGCCTGACAATATTTGTGAAGAAGCCCCAGTGTTTACTGGCCAGCGGCTGAACAGGAAGATGCAGGTGTACTCTGGGAGTAAGGCTGTGTATCTTCCCACCATGATGACCTTGTACCAGCAATGCATTCGGACACTGCAAAACAACATTGACTGTGAGTGCTCTAGACCAGTAGTCTCTGCCACGTGTGCTTTAACGGTTGAGTAAGGGGTTTCTCTTGTTCACTTTTCAGCACTCTTTGAAATCGGAGGAGTGCCGTTTGAAATAGTGGAGCCGGTGCTGGAGCGCTGTACGCCCGAGCAGCTTCTGCGGATTGAAGAGTGCAATCCTGTAAGGAACAATCAAAGTATTGCTAATAATATAATCATAATCTAATGTTACATCCGTTCTCTCAGCTCTAACATACTGTCAAGCCTGTTTAGCTCTAGCGAGGGTCATTTTATTTTATGCTTCATTTCTCGGTATGTCCTGTGAAATCCCTTTTGCATGAAATATATGATAAATTCTATATAAAGTGGAGAAAATCCTTTTGTTTGACAGAGATTTGGTTTGACCTTTTGATTAATTTGCAGTGAACTTTCTTCCATTTTCAAGTAGAATAATTTTCTGTCTGTTTCAAATTGAGTCACCACTGAACAGCTCTTCATGTTGTAGAGCTATTGTCTTTGTTGTCTTCCTCTCTTCTGCTGTTTACTTTAGACCAACTGAGATCTGTACTTTCTGTTCTTTTGTATGTTTGCCACACAGGTGTACATTGGTGTGACGGATCACCTGTGGGAGAGGCACTGCCAGAGGGACTTCAGGAACGCTCAGCTGGAGGAGTATGAGTCCTGGAGAGAGATGTACCTCCGGTTGTTTGAGGAACGAGAGCGCAAACTCCAGCAGCTCACCAAAAGCATCGTTTTGGCTCACTCTGGGAAGCCCAAAGGTAGCTGTCAAGGGTTTGTGCATTGAAATGGCTTTAAAAATCTAGTGTTTTTAACTTGTGCATGCGTAGTTTTAAATTTGGGGGTATGAGACAGCGTTCTGTCGGTACACTGTTGCAGGAAATAACACACTGTACTAAGAAATTTGACAATTTAGCTCCAGAATCCAACACATCTCGTGCAAACACAAATTTTCTTTGTCTGGAAGATGTTGTGTTAAGACAATATATTTAATTAGACAAACACTGTGTTCAAGCCTTCCTTTCAGCTCCTGTACAGCAGTTGTTGCTGGATGGCTCGTGAGGACAGCTGGCCTGTCTGCTTGGTCTATGAATAGATTTAAAGTGAAAATGTCATTGTGAGGTTAATGACAAAAGAAGAGAAGGTACTGTTGGCTTTATATTTGATGAAACACTCTTGTATTTTCACATTTATCTCACCTGTAAGATTAGAGCAAACCTGTTCACCTGCCAGACCTGTTGTACAAAGCCCCACCCCTAGATGACCTTTTGGTTGGGGCGTGTGTAGTGATAGCATTACAAAGCACTTGTTAGCACCACAGTATAGCTTTTCATGTTCGTCAGCAGCTGCTACTCGTGCTCACTTATTTAAAAGAAGGGTTTGCCTATTTCTCTAAAATTCATGAACCTGTTTATGATGTGTGGGAATCACACCTGAGCTGTGAACTTTGACGTGCTGCCTTTTGTCAGTAGCCACACACTGATTAGTCAGAGCTGCATTCAACATTGCTGACTGCAGGAGAAATAGGCTAGTGCAGCAGTCTTTCCTCAACCCCGCCTCAGGATGCACACTGCCCTGCTCTTTTCATCTAAAGTGTCCATTTGTCACACGTGAACACACCACAGCACAGCACACACTGTGAACACCGTGAACTGCACTTAACCCATTCACCAAGTGAAGCAGTGTGCAGCTAGCAACGCAGCCCCCTGGGAGCAGTTTGTGGGGATGGTACGTTGCTCAAGGGTACCTCAGTTGTGCAGTCCTGGGATTCGAACCCATGGTCTCCTGATTACAGGGCCAACTCCCTAACCACCGGGTTCCCCAGTGATTTCCCTTCTTTAATACACCTACAACAACCCAGTAAGGGGTTGTTGTTGAGCTGATTAGTTCTTTTTCCACTTATGACACTTGTGTGTGTGTGTGTGTGTGTGTGTGTGTGTGTGTGTGTGTGTGTGTGTGTGTGTGTGTGTGTGTGTGTGTG
>JBBPCX010000154.1:9165524-9184999 GCA_037974365.1 Hydrocynus forskahlii | reverse complement strand
GTGTGTGTGTGTGTGTGTGTGTGTGTGTGTGTGTGTGTGTGTGTGTGTGTGTGTGGTGAAATGCTCAGAAGTCAAGATTTTTGGATTAGAAAAACCTTTGGTCTAGCACAGCTGAAGCACGGCACAGAGTAAATGCAATGTTTAAAAGACTGCACAGGATCCATAGCAAAATTGATTGTCAAACTCACATGAATCAACGACTGGAATTGATTCATCTTCACACTGACATTTTCCGACCTCTCTTTATCCCTTAGAATTGGAACAGGTTGGTTTTGGTAATTGTATGACTTTTTTTGATCTCTGTTGTGACTTCCTAAAAGCAGTCAGGTTGAAACACTATAACTTCAATAGGCAGATGTACTTGTAAAGGTGTCAGTTTTCACTAAAGCATAGAATTCAAAACAGGCTGTTTTGTCAGCTTAATCCCATTTATGGAAAGAAGAGTGAATGGTTCATTTTGAAACCTTTTAACATTGTTTACTTACCATGTTACACTTTTTATATAAAAAGGGCCCATTCAGTAAAAGAGCTTTTCCTTTAAATGTAATTTTATGTTAGGACATTAGTGTCCATGTCATGTCTCCTCACGGCCTTCCCAGCTGTGCTGTTTTTGGCTCCTCCTCAGGAAGACAGGTGAAGATGGCATTTATTCATTCAGCTGCCAAGCCACCGAGAAACGTACGCATCCAGCAGGAACTCCATGGTACAGCCAGTGCCGGGCTCCCTCACGCCTCAGACAAACCCAGGTCAGTTCTGACCAGATCTGTCCAGTACAAGCACCATCAGCTCTCACATTTTAGTGGTTTTAGTCCTAAGGTCAACCGCCTGCAGCTTACGATAAACATGCAAAAAAAAAAAATTATCTTGGTGCTCCAAAATGAATATAGTAATCAAACCAAATCCTTTTTATTAGTTTTTTGAGTTTCACTGTGTGCTGTTGAAAAGCAAAGGATTGCAGCTTCTGTCATTAAAAAAAAAAGAATTTATGTCTATTGCTTCTTGGAAATGCTACTAGAAGCAAATACTGTATAGCAAATGTATTTGGTGTGATGTTGGTACACACGCTTAAGAAAGAAATGTTTCTTTGGATAAGTTAATTAAAGAACCACTTTTGGTTTCTTGAAGAGCTTTCAGTTTCTATATAGAAATTCTATTCAAGTTTTGAATCACCAAAAGTGATTTGTCAGTGGAATGGCTACAAAGAACCTATTTTGACACCTTTTTAAAGTGTGTACTGTGGGTACAAACTAAACTACAATCTTGTGGGTACAAACTAAACTACAATCTTGTGGGTACAAACTAAACTACAATCTATTGCATCAGCCCGAGGCTGCAAGTCAGCGGGCATGGAATTTAGCTGATCTTGCATTGTTGAATGCGTAATTGCAATTAACAGCTGAATTACTTGGTTTTCTTCATGATATACAGCGATTCAAGTATAATAGTTATGAAATATAAATAAGAAAGCTGTTTTTAGTAGCTGCCAAATTAGTAGCTGTTACATTAGTAGTGCTGTAAGCTTGCTGGACTAATCACAAAGTCTATGTTTTGACATTCTTTGAGATACAGTTTTGTTAGTGTACAGATTAAACAGATCCAGAGCAATGCCCTGTAGATTCTGAAAGAGGTTAAATGTGCTCATGGTATGAAATTCTACTCCTCCCTTATTTCAGTTCACACCTGACTTAAAGGAAGAAGAGACAAATTTAATGTGAAGCTGAGGAAGCTGCAATTTATTCCAATTACACTTGGCTGATAAGAGGTTGATGCAGGAAGAAACATTGTGGCTTTAGTTTCTTCTTACATTGGAAAGTTTTGTAACAGGGATTTTTTTTTTATTCATTCTCTTTTGAAAATACTTCTGGTTTGTGGGTTGTATATCTTGCATTAAACTTAATATGTTTAATATAAAGTTAGTTTATTCCATACTGAACCATCACACAAATGGAACCTTGCCTCAGAAACCGGGAACTGGGCTGAACAGCGAAAAGAGTGAACTATTATAATTTCATTATTATCTGTTATTACAATACATTATTATTAAAAACATACATTATTTAAAAAGTCTAAACAAATGTGTTTTCTGCTTTCTTTTATTTACCAAATACTTTGATTGCTCAAAGCAATTCCGCCTAGGCAACTGTGGAATAATTGTGAAAGGCTGAGGGTAATGCCTGAAGTCATAAGAGATGCTCTAAGTCAGTTTATTCACGCTACGTTAGATCAGAATTTTGGAATTAAGCCTCCGGTCATGATGCCGCTATAGGCTACTGAGTGTTCATGCTTTTTCTCCTCAGTGGGAAGGGTTATGAGAGTAGAGGACGACCCTGCTTCAGTGAGCCCACCAAGACCTCCCCCCCCGTCTCAGGATCCGGCCAGTGCCAGGACCCCCGAAAGATCCGAAGTGAGTAAGAGTTCGTTTTAGGTCGCGGTGTCCTGAAAATTGCATTCAGAAAGGATGCTTGAGAAAGAAGGAGGTGTGTAAATGTGGATTACACACAGGAAACCTACTTCAGGGCCTGAGCATTAATGCTAATCATGAGTTTCAGCAACAGTGCTGAGGGCTCGATTTCCTCCTATTGTATTTTATCGCTGTCGCTCCCAGGCCCTGGAAAGACTGAATGACAAAAGGCTGTTAGTTCATTTTCTTTTTGCTGAGCTGTGCAGCTCGCATAGAGTAATGTGTAAAATATGGCCTCAATAGCTGAACAGGGGAATCAGGAGAAGTAGGCGAAAGCAGGGCAAAATGCAACACATTTTCCTGATCATTTCTTTCATATTTGAGCACGATTGGCCATTTTTATTCAGGTAGCATCCACTACTCTGCTACAAATAAAAATGAAAATGACAACTCCTACCTTTTTGAAGGATTCAGATGAAAGTGGCATGAATGGAAATGTCACCGTGACCTTTAGCTGTATTTAAATGTATCACTACTGTATTGTTTGAGTTTCCAGTCCTAGATGCATAGAGAAGAAAGAATTCATCAGCATAACTATGACCAACCAAAAGAGATCTTATTATCTTATGATAAAACTGAGATATTCATCAAGAGTATGTGAATAAAAGTATCTGAGCAGAAAATGGGTATCCTCTATTTTTTACAATAGAAAGATTACGTATAATGGTTTCAGTCATGTGGAAGCTGCACGTTAGCCTGGCCAACTTTTAATTGTGAGGCTGATTATAAGCTTCAAATTTTGCTAAAATTACAGCCAGAGAAAAGTTGATTTATAAAAGTTTCTTATATACACAGTAATTGCACAAAAACTCACATGATGTGAAAAAAAAATCAGACGGTTGCAAATGATATGAAAATATCAGAGAGTGGCTAGAAGGATGGCCTATGGAAAAAAAAAATCAGTTTACCTTGCATGGAAATTTTTGTGTTAATTTTGAGAGTTTAGTCAGTCAGTTTGAACTTCTTGTCTTTCAACTCAGTGCCTGTGTCCATGTACTGTGCTTCATGCACCTCAGCCAAGTAGCTTGTTGAAAGATTGTTAAAGAAATGGCTTACCCTGCTTAACATTGTGTGAAGATGGAAGGAGTGACTTGAGTTTTTCTTGTTAAAATGTTTTCTAGATATAATATTTCATAGCACTTTTGAAAGGATTTCAACAGCCTGTACCAGGTTCACAATGTGTTTTGTGTTCTTCTGACAGGAGTGGCACCAATGATGGCCAAGTCTTTGAAAGCCTTTAAGAAGCAGCTGGGACGCAGATGAACGTCGAAGGTGACTGGCCATAGAGATTCCATGAAAGTCTTTACACACTCATGTAAATCAATTAAGGTACCTCATTTGTTTCCCCACACTTGAGTTTGAGGATCCAATTTTGACATTCACCATGTGGAAATGTAGGAATGCACTTTAAAATCACATTACCGATTTGTGATGTGATGAAATGCACTGGTTGAATAAATTAAATTCAGTGAAATGATAAAACAACTGATTTGATTTTTTTTCATATAATTAAATTATTTGAGGGCCGTCTTTGGTCTGTTGAGATTTTGTGAAGTGATTTGTCTCCCTCTAGTGGTTATGCAAGAAAATACTTCTTGTGTTCTTAGTCCCATCTGGATTGTTTGGAGACAAACAAAGTGAAGCAGTTTTGTCGAACCCCCCAGCATGTTTGAGTTGGTATACAAGTGTAATTTGATAGACGTTTGAGAGATTCTCAGACGTGAGGTAACACATGTTTACACAGTTGCAGAGGGTAAAAAGTTGACTGCAAATAAACACTTTTCGTTCAAGCAAAATTGGTTTTCTTTTTGAGAGTACAAAGGAAGTTGCATGTAACTTGACTTACAACTGAAAACACAAAATAAATGCGTAACATTCACTGTCACAGCCTGTTTGGCAGTCTATTATTGCATGTATCTGCAGCTTTAATTATTACAAAGTACCACGAGGTCAGTTCTGACTCCTGATGGCTTTGCAAAAGAATTAATCCCTCAAGTCATCAGTCTGTATTACAAATCACATTGATATTTTGCGGTTTTCAAACACTTTTTATTTCCCAGAAGTAATTTAAATTGGTAATGGTTTATGTAAAAAAAATGTCTGACATTGTTAAAAATGTATAATTTGCACCAAACCCCTGTTCTTTATGCAGATAAAAGATAGTTCCCTAATGAGTGAATTACTGAAAGGTCATCTCCTTAACTGAAGTACCATTGAAGCTGTGAAAAATAAGAACAAAGAGTATTCTAAGAAAATTAGAAATATAGTTAGAGAAAAAGCCATGAAATATCTACGTTCAGACATTCCCATGAGTACTGTTGGATGAACTGCCATTTTTATACCACCAAGGCACCTCCTAGACCAGGGGTGTCAAACTCTGGTCCTGGAGGGCCGGTGTCCAGCACAGTTTGATGGTTCTCCTCCTCCAACACCTTCACTAAACCTGACAAGTAACTGGTGAGGTGAACCAGGTGTTTCTGAACAGGAAAATCACCAAAACGTGCTGGACCATGGCCCTCCAGGACTGGAGTTCGATGCCCCTGTCCTAGACAATCCTGTCAGAGCGAGAATGGGACCTGAGAAGGAATCCACACAAAGCTCACACTTTGAATGCGTTACAGTTCACTGGCTGAGACCAATAGAAAGGTGAACCAGTCATCAGTATCAAGAGTTCTGCAACTGGGCTGGATGGGAGGCTGCCTAGAAAGAAGGCGTTACTGAAGGGAGAAATAATCAAAGCAGAACTGGAGTTTCCCAGGAAGCATCAGAATCAGAAAGCTTTATTGATCCAGGAGGAAATTACTTATGCAACGACTGCAAAGACACGGAGACAAGATCAATATAAAATATGAAATCTAAATACATCAATAAATGCAGAAAAAAAACAATGTGAAATACACTGATATCTACACAAATGCTGGGTATATAAATGCTATTAATAAGTAACTTAAGTGAAATCTAATGACAGATAGTAGTTAGGAGTACATTATTGCACTGAGTAGAGATCTGTAGTATGTGTAATATTGACATAAGTAGTGATATTCACATGATAAGACTATTGCACATAATGAAATGATTCAGCAGCCATTTAAAAAATGTTGCATGATCCTGCACATAATAATGTTTTAGCACCTGATAAGAACATTGCACAATATTGCACATGGTAGACTGTTGCTCATCATTGCAAAATAATGCACATAGTGACACACATAATGATAGTTATTTAAACCTGGTACGAAATTACACAACAAAGTAGCAGCAGCCATTGTACTGATTATTCTGTGGATCTGTGACAGAGAGAGGAGTTGTAGAGTCTGACTGTGATGAGAAAGAGAGATTTCCTGTGATGGGTTTCACAGTAACCCATCCAAAATGGGCTGATGGCCTCATGGTTAAGGAGTTGCCCCTGTGATCGGAAGGTTGTGGGTTTGAATCCCAGCACTGCTCCCTGGTTTCTGTGCCACTGCCTCTCTTAGTAAATGGTTAAATACAGAAAGAATTTCACACTGTGCTCTGTGCTGTGTTCACATCTGATGAATGGACACTTTACACAAAATATAGAATAAAGCTTTGTGGGCAGATGAGGCAAGAATTTTTTTTTAGCCAAAATTCTAAACGCTCTATGTGGTTCAGACCTAACACTATACTGTTCCTCAAATAAACACCATGCCAGTTGTGAAGCATTGTGCAGCAGCAGCATATTGTGGATTAACATGTTTAATCTTCCAGTAAACTGAAGCTTGGTGGAAACTTCATCTTCCAGCAGGTCAATGATCTTTGAGCCCAAGGTCAAAGCAATACAGAAGCGGATCAATGACAAAAGGATGAATGTTTTTAATGGCCAAGATTAAAGTCCAGATCTCAATATAATCAAGAATCTGTGGCACTATTTCAAAACTGCAGTCCACAAGTGGCATCCAACCAGGCTGAACAACCAGGCAGGCAAATCTACCAGGAATAATTGGGCATAAATAGCAAAGGCAAAAGGTGTTTCCACCAAGTAATAGTCTAAAGGGATTGATTCTTGTGGAAGCAGCATTTTTCTGTTCATAGATTTTCTCTTTTGCTTTAAGAACAAGTTGGTATACTATAAAAATAGGACTGGAAATTTCTGAACTACAAAAGATAAACATATTACTTTTAACGGGGTTCAGTACAAGGCACTGTCTTAATGGATTTTCTTATCTTCTTCCATCATGTTTCTGGTTGTCCTTTTCCTCTTTTACCTTCAAATAATCCAGGGAGAAAATAAAGGTGTTCCTAGTGGATTGGTTCTTCTCATAATATGCCCCAAATTATATGCTTCAGTTTGGTTATCTAGGCTTCAAGTGAGAAATGAGGCTTGATTGGGTCAATGATGTGCTTTCTTTGCTGTTTATGGTTCTCTTAAAAGTCGAAACCAGAGTTTAAAGGCATCAAATGATCCTGTGCTGATTTTGTATCGGCCAGCTTTCTTGTCCATAAAGAACTATGGGAATCCTGGACAATTCGGGTCTTTGTTCTGTAGGCACACATCATTACAATTCAAGATCTTTTCAAGCTCTTTCGTCCTTGTGCTATGCCAACCTGAGTCATATTTCTTATATCTTGTAAAAATGGGGAGAGTATTGATGCTCAAAACTAAATCATAATTCTCAGAATTGATTTGCACTTAAAACCAGCTGTTTAGTTGAGGAGGAATTCATCAGTGTTTGGTATTCATCAATCCTCTTGAAACTTTAGAACACTGCAGCTCTCAGGACATCCCATTTGTAAATGAAAGGTTTACTCTACCTTGTTTTTACAGTCACGAAAAATCAGCTGAAGAACAGCAGCTACATTCTTGCACTATCGAGTTCCTTCAAATGTCAGATTTGAAGTAACCAAAACAAGCTATATCAAACCCCACTAGTGCACCATGGGCCCTGTTTGTGTTTGTCTGTACTCTGCACTCCTTAGCTATCCCCTTGACAAAACATCAAGACAAATTATCATGTGTTTACATGGATTCAGCAGGCCCATCTAAATGCTCAGGAAGTTGTTCTCCAAATATTCTGGAATAGTCGTGCAGTAACCCGGAGGTTATGATATTTTGTTGAAATCCTGCGTCAAAAAATGCCGCCAAGTTGGACGAGGTTTTATTATAAGCAGTGTTCTTATAGCCAACACCTAACTGATATGCATCGGAACATTAAACAGAGTATGAAACGGATCACCTCTTGAGATAGTAGTTGTGATAAGGTGATATACTCCTTCAGTATACAAAAGAAAAGTAAACGTCTGTATAACTTTGAAGTTTTATTTATCCTCTTGTTTTGTTGTCCTCTATGTCAGTACTGGTCCTCTCACAAAGACAGAATAGTATAGTTATTTACACAGATATAAATTTGGTTTGAAGTTTTTATAAAAATTGAAAAATGCAGAGCATCTCGGCTGAGGGGAAAAAGAAAAATTACCTGGCCTTTTGAGAGGGTGTAAATGAATTTTTACTGGTCACAAATGCAATCACACAGTGAAATGCCGTTATTTCACTTAGTAGATCAGTAGTATTAGTAATATTGACTTATGTAGTGATATTTACATGTAAGACAACTGCACATAAGATATTGCATGTAATGATAATGTTTTAGCACCTGATAAGAACATTGCACAATATTGCATATAGTAGACTCTTGCACATTATAGCAAACTAATAATGCACGTAGTGATGCACATAATGACAGTGATTCAGAAGATGTAAATACAGAAAATATAGATGTTAGAAAATATAAAAATGGCAAAATGGTATATGGAAATGAACCTGTAAAGGAGTAAGAAGTTTGAGAGAGGACTGAGAGTGAAGTTTGAGAGGTTTATAAGTGAAGTCTGAAGAGTGAAGTTTGAGAGTGAAATTAGAGAGTGAAGATTGAGGGGTTTGAGAAGTTTGAAAAGTAAGTTTGCAGAACGATGTTTGAGGGTGAAGTTGGGGGAGTTTGAGAGTGAAGTCTGCAGAGTGAGGTTTGAGAGGTCTGAGAGTGAAGTCTGCAGAGTGAGGTTTGAGAGGTCTGAGAGTGAAGGTTTAGAAGTTTGAGAGTGAAGTCTGAAGAATGAAGTTTGAGAGGTCTGACAGTGACGTTTAAGAGGTTTGAGAGTAAAGCTGGAGAATTTTGAGACTGAGGGTTTTTGGGGTTTGAGAGTGAAGTCTGGATAAGTATGAGAGGTTTGAGAGTAAAGTTGGAGAAGTATGAGAAGCCTGAGGGTGAAGGTTTGAGAGTTTCCTCCCAGCGCCTGCTTTTCCAGCCTGGACGCTTTTCCTGCGAAGGGGCGGAGCCTGGGGAAGGGAGGGGCGATGACGTTTTCTTTGGAATGAGGGAGTGAGTGTTCCGGGTCAGAAAACTGGACTAAGAGGAAATAAAGTCGCGCAAAAAACAAAACAAACAGAAAAAAAAAACTGCCGAACAGACATGTAAGCGCTTTGGGAAGGACGGTATGGCGCAGTGCTCGACGCTCCAGTGAAGACGTGGCGGGAATGAGCCGAAGAGGACGGAGAAGGGGGGCTGAATTTGAAAAGTGTGTGTTGAAGGAGGAGAGGGGACTCGTCCGAGCAGAGCGAGAGTCTGATCCCGGCCCGGGACCTGCTGCTGTGTGTTTACTCGCCCGCCCGGATCTGAAACTCCGTTAATCTCGAGATAGACACTCCACCCGGAGCGAGCCGAGACAGGAGCGGACCTCCCCCCCGAGTCTTTCCACTCCAGCCCGCTCCCCTGCGCTCCCAGCACGGCGGCTGGTCCGTTGGGGGGATGTTTCACTGTATCCCCCTGTGGCGGTGTAACCGTCACGTCGAAACGATCGATAAGCGCCACTGCTCGCTGCTTTACGTGCCCGACGAGATCTACCGCTACAGCCGCAGTCTGGAGGAGCTCCTCCTCGACGCCAACCAGCTCCGAGACTTGCCCAAGGTGAGAGCGCAGGGGGAGAAAGGGGGGTGATGCGGGTGATATGGGGGGCAGAAGATGCCAGTCCGTTGGGCTGCCAATGGGAGCATTGTTCCAACTAGAACAACTACAGTTAGAGATGAATGGGACACATTCAGGAGCTGCTGTGTGGCACCAGAAAACACCAGCGCTCACCTGTGGCGTCCAGACGGCCTAGAAAGAGCTGAAGGGGGGAAGGGGGGGGATCTGGAGGCCAGGTACAGTCTGAGTCTCTCCTGTGTGGCGCAATATATCTACTTATGCTTCTGTGTCCCTTTCCAATTTATTTGTTTGTTTATATATATAAACCTTGTCCCATTCGGTTCTCCATAGAGGCCACAATAGTTTCTACATTCAAGCAGTGGAAGTGGGTGCTCTGGGGTGTTTGTTTATATATTGTTTAAGCAATAAATCCTAAATAAATAAAGAAAAAATGTCATTTGTTAGTTACTTTGCTTTGTGACCCTTAAAGACACTGTTAAAAGTTTTAGAATATGTCACACATTTATTGTGTGATAGACCAAATGGATCAGAAATGTATCCAGGGTTGGCAAGGTAGGCCCCAGCAATAGGATGTAGGGGTCTCTGGACATTCAGGAACAGAGAGATTTTGTTTAGTGTGTTCTGAGATTCTGAGAACTGAGGCTTGTCAACATTAGAGTGTAAAAGGAGCATCGTCAGGCTCTGCCATCCCTACATACAAGGTAAACCCATTCCACACTCTTCTTCTCTTCTGTGGTACCTCGTTGGTGGAATGAACTGCCTAAGCCGGCAAGATCAGCAGAATCCCTCTCTAGCTTCAAAAACCTGAAGACTCATCTGTTCAGAGAGCATCTCCTCTACTAGTGCGCTACTTGCGCTACTCTTACATAAAGATTTAGCACTTAGTACACTCCTCTGGTTCTCACACTGTCCTGAAACTTGGACATGGCCTTGTATTGTTAGTCGCTTTGGATAAAAGCATCTGCCAAATGATTGTAATGTAATGTAAAAAGGTCAGATGAAGTGTCAGTGTTTTTGTGGTTAGTGTGTAGCACTTGGAATGATGCACTTTAACACAGTTAAAGTACCTCATGGGAGGTACTTTATCAAGGTGAAACTGGTATGGCCTAAAACATGTACAGAAAAACAGGTTATTTTCATACTGGCTTTATGTTTTGTATACACTTCCTGAAGAAAACTGGTGAAGAAAAAAGATCTCAGCAGACCACTGAAGAGTTTGTGTTTTGGGTGCTGCTGAGATTTAGGCTGTATGTTATCAAGAGAATAGTGTGGTGTTTTTTTTGTTGAACAAATGGCACATTGTTTAGATTTGTCTTTTATTTTTAGTTTCTACTGATGTAAAATGTCTGCAGGGCATTATCTCTGTCTGACTGTGGACACAGTGATAGGATTGGGGTCAGTATGATGTTGCCTGTAAGACCTAGAATACACACAGTTTTTGTTAGGTTAGTTTAGATCTATGTTATCAACTCTACTACTTTCTCTGGTATTTGATTTATGTAGTTATCTTTTTAAATGAACAGCTTTCAAAGAGTTTACTCTGAAACTGTTGCTTGGCTTAAAGGGGCAATATTCCACATTTTTCTTGTGTGTAATAGTTTTTCCCCACTTCGGTTCACTAATAGCATTTCTGTAGTGCTGCTGTTGGCTGAATAGGTGGACGTGAATATATTGATGTTCGCAATATCACCGAAGTATTGAATTAAAAATGAGGTGTTTACTCTATATGACTCCAGCGTTGATGGGTGGGGCTTGACTACTGTAGACTCAGTTTGCAGATATACTGTATGTAAATGCACAGATGTTTGTCGTTTATTTTTAAGATAGTAAGGAAAATTAAGTTTTACATCATAAGGGACCTTGATGTGGTTCATTTGAAGTGACAAAATATAGGGCTTTTTGCGAATAACGTCATCATTCCATGTAGATTTAACTGTGTGTTGCAGTGATGATGCTAAATCTTGCATGCAATGCTGTTAAATTGACCGCAGGCACTGCTTACAGTGTTCCCTGGCATGTAAATAATCGAATCTCGAGTCTGGCTCAGTGAACTGATATCAAGTAAAATAAGTGCTCCAGATCAGTGGAGGACCTGACCAGAATGGCGGTGGATCACCTTTTCTCCTTGCTGATTTAACATTCACCCATCTTAGCAGCTGTGATAAATGATGTTTCCCATTTCATCACCTTTGATAAATAACTGCCCTGTGTTTATTAGCCCCATTTAAACAGAGGATATGTAGCAACATCTATGCTGTGATGTTAATCTCAGTGTTACTCTTTTTAACATACATGTCTTGAACCAGTATATGAATACATGCTAGTGCCAGAGGGACCATCTTAGCTTTACGATCCCCAAGTCATTAATATATGATCACAGCTTTTATATTTGATCCACAAGACTTGCCTCAGCCTGTTTAATATCATTTTAATTGATTGAATCTTATCCATGAAATTTCCCCCATAGCATGAAATCCAGCTGCTGCCCTGTCTTGGAGCAAGTACCAACAACGATAGTTATTTCACCCTCGATGCACATTTTAGCCTCAAGACAACTCCTCACCATGGAATTCATTGTATGTCCTAGCTCAAGGAAGCAGTGGCACGCTTAGATGACTGGTTTGGTTTAAAAAGCAGATGCATAAATGTACTAGATATTATTTGTTGTATTAATGAACAGTTTTTATATATATAAAGACGTGTCTGTTTAAATGGCAGCTCAGGGAGCTCTGTTTAATTATCTACATGTGGAAACATGAAAATGAAAGTCATCTGGAGTGTCTGAAGAAGTTTAGATTTGAACCATTTAATACACATGCCTTGCTGTATATTAGTGCCTGTCCATTATTGGGGCTGCTTACAGATCTGGGGTTCTGTATCCATGAAGCTGTTCGGAGCTGGATCTGTGGTCAGATTTCTGTCTTATTCACTGTATTTATGTCACAATCTTGCAACACAGGTCCTCCTATTTAAACGTTTTAAACAGGCCAATTATTGATTCTTACTTGATCCAGTTAAGCTTAAGGTAATTGGGTGCGTTTCATTTTTGCGAGTCATCCCATGCTTGGAGGAAACTGCAAAAACATTGATCAAAGATGTCGGTTTTATGAAGGAGCTCTAAAATGAAGGCCGAACACACGCTTTACATGTCCACTTAAGATAAGGTGGAATGTTTACCATTGCTTAATAGAATAGCTGTCATTCCTGGTTGCGTGTCTCCATCGCTGCCTCAACCACACTGCATTATTTTGTTGGACTAAGGTAATGAAGTTGTTCAGATGTTTGGAGAGCAAGCAGTAGTGCCACTGTAAAAGATAACCTATTTTCAAGAGGGATGAAAGATCAGTTTTCAGAGCAGTTAAAAGATGCTGCCTGGTGTGTTATTCCCTTACTGTGGCTCCTGAATGACCAGCAGGGCTACCACTGCTCAAGTTTATTTCCCTCAGTTTGTAATACGCTGCCTCCTTGTGATGTCTTGTACATCATCAAGGGCAGTTTAGAAACTCTGAGCTTTAAGTCTTATGAGTAATAGAAGAACAAGAGGTGTGTCTTTGTTGGAAACAGGCAGAATTGACTATTGGAATTTTTCTGTAGTCCTGAATTTGTTGCTGTGATTTAAAGACCATGCCCAAAATTGTTTTTGTTAAATATTTCGGTTTCAGAAAAGTGCACATGTTGTTAATACGTATTAAAAACACAAGAAATGTGTGTGTGTTTGAGATGTCATTAATATGTAGGGGTGTAACTACACAGTCAACTCCAATTCTGTTCAATAGACGATTCAGGACTCACTGTTCGATGGACTCACAATATTTTCAGCAAAGAAAGACTGAAAATTCTGAAATCTGAACGAAGAAAAATTATGTCTGTATTCAGTTCTGGCTCAATTTACCAATGAAACTAGCGCTATAAGGCATGGGGGTGATGTATGACAGCAAAATGACTGGGTTGTTGATTTGCACTGGTTTAACTGTAGCAATGCAGATATATCAAATATCACAATTAATAGAATGCTAACTCTTTACAGTGTATCGTAACCGATCCATGATGCACATTGTCACATTTTTGCATTGAGATTTTACTATACTTGAATTGTTACATCCTTACATGATTTACTAACATACAGTTGGTACTCGCCCTTGTCTGTGTTTTCTCATTCAGGTGCTCAGATTTATTGAAACCCAGTTAAAAGCCCATTGTCCTGTGAGTGTTTTCTTGATTAGGCTTGGAGGCTATTAGTCTCTAGGGAGGTTTCAGGTGTGGTCTCTAGGGCATGACGCTACTAGATACACCACCATTATTACAATGCAGCCTAAATTCCTAGTTTTAAAAAGATTATATGTAGCGATGGCAATAAACTACCTTCTGTTGATACCGATATTGAAACATAGAGGTTAAGGTTTAAATATGCAATTTATAATTTCATTTAAATGAGCCCCAAGGTAAGGTGCGTTGAAAATAAGCTGACAAACCAACTCTACACTCATACAGGAGGAAATACACAGCTAATGCCAACAGCTTCAAATAACGTTACTGTGTGCTAATTCGGGCCACGTTTGTTACAGGACTGGGTCGGAATTGTTCTTAATTTCCCTTAGGTATCAGTATTTTCTGCTGAAAACAGCCCTGTACTGATACAACCTCAAAATTTGTCATCATGGCTAAAACCCCTGCAAGATCGAAATCATCTAAGCAGAGCTAATATGGCAAGCTCTGAGAGCGGCCTGTTGGTTCCCCTTATCATAACATTGTGCTGAGTCATGTTGCCTCTCCTTAATTGTTAAAGTGTGCAAGATATTTGAAATTACAGCTAAAGCGTGGTAACTGCTCTCTGGCCTTCACAGAGAACTTGTTTTTCGTGCTTGACCCAGCAGTGCTGGCTATCAGGTCAGTGGTGGACGGCTTTATTTGCCGTGCTGTTGGCCTATTTCAAACGAGCGAATCCCAATCAAGCTCCAAATATTGACCGAGGAGGTTAAAAGGTTAATGTATGCTTGTCATTTGCAGGCTGTGGGGTGGAGGAGGGGTGAGAGAGGGTTTGGCACAGAAAGGAGAGGAAGTAACAGGGTGACAGGTTTGGAGTTTGTTAGTATTGGCTCCTGATAGCTGGCTAGTTATTTTTTTGTCCCCCTTTCAGTTAATGACCCCAATTCATGTATTTGCATGAAAATTTTAACACCCTAAACAGTGAGTCTCATGTGGACCACGTGTTGCTGTTGTTGCCGTCATTGTTGTTTGTGTCTCTGCTGTCTGGGGAGACAGCAATTTGCTTGGAGGGCATGAAGAACAAGACAAGCAACCTTTTTTGCCTCGACACCCATTGCACAGTTCTTTCGGTAGAGAGGGCTGCAATGCTCTGTGGGATTTAGTTACATGTAGGCCTACGCTGTGCGAATATTTCGAAGCAAGGGTGACATGTCAAAGTGAAGCAACTACATATTTCCTTTTAGTGCAGAGCGTCATGGTCCAGATCTCTGATGGTGCTGGGTTTCACAAGAATTACTAAGAATGCAGTGGTCACCTGTCCAGAGGTTTTAGTTATAGGAGTGAATAGCCGTGATATTTCGCCATGATGTGAAATCTTTTGTGGAATTTCTTGTTTCTAGATTTTTGTAAAGAGCTCTATGAACCTTTGCTGGGCACCCATTTTTGGAGCAGCTTTACAGAAATGTTTGAGGTGTCTGCTTTTAGATAGCGATGGGTCCAGGTTAGACATACCTAACAAAACTTTAGACATATTTAGACATAATCACTGCACTGAATTCATGTTTAGACTTTGTGTATTCAGGCCCAATTTCTATGCCAGTGTGTTAAGGTAAATTCCACTGATTTTTTTTTTCCTCCAAATTTTCTGTGTAATTGAATTGTTAAGATGTAAATAGTCATTCATTGGTACTTGATATGCAGTTGTTCACAAATTTCCATTACATTGGTGGCAAATGTCAATATAACTGTATAGTTCATTAATTTACCATCCAAAACAGTGAACCTGTATGCGTCTTCTCTCTTGTATTGTTAATAACAGTGGAATAGTGCTTACTAATTTGCCTTATAGCATCCTGCATGACACACTTCCACCATGAATGGATATTAAAAAAAGAGGTTTTAAAGAAATCTTATCTCACATTAAATCTCTCAGGCATCAGATTGAGCTTTTGTCACTATTGTGTTTAATAAATTCATATGAAAAAATGCTTGTTAATGTTTCTTTCACAACCATTATAGACAAATCTGACTTTGTAAGTTTCTCAGTGATGCATTTCATATCAAACTGCTCTGATAGCTTCAGAATTACTCTGAATTTGATTACTGAGTAATTTAATTATGCAGAAATTTTAAAAAGCAGGACTTCTACTTACCTTTCTATATGATGTATATTTATTTTAGTAGCACCCGATATGTTTGTATCACATTCATCTGTTAAAAAAAAAAAAGCAGTAATTCATAAATGTGTGTTCAGAGCACCTGAGGCTTATGGTTGGTGATCATTTGATGAATGTAAATGTCCATAAATTTGATAGAGAGGCAGAGTGGACATTTTTTAAGAGGACTTTCCTTATGGTAGGCCAGCAAGACCGCTGAAATCAACAGACTTCTGAGTTTCAATGGGACTGTTTTAGCTACACTTGCAGTGAACCAGGAATGTATATTTGAATTAGGCTGGCCACTGTAGCACCGATAGAACCTTCCATCATTCATCTTGAGAGCGCAAAGATGCAGCTTACTGGTTTAAATACTTCACTGACACAAGTAGTTTTTATATATATATATATATATATATATTTATATATGCTTCATGTTTTCCTCTATTTCACATCTGCTCTTGCTTTGCAGTAGTTTTTGCTTTTAAATGAAAATGTCCACCAATATAGAATGTAATCCTGACCAACTTCATAAGAAAACAAATGCCCTGTGGTTTGAAAAAAATTACAAGAGAAAAAAGAAATTGAGTGCAGAACAATCTACCCATGTAATCCTCTTCTGCGCTGCCGATGAGTTGTTTGACCACAGAGGCAGTGAATATCAAGAGTAACCGTTGTCTTGAAGCTCCTAGATTATACGGGATTTCATGTTTGACAGGATTCAGTTTGTTGGAGGTGTGTGTTGTGTGTGTTGCCTCGAGCAGCTCCTAGCTGAACTTTTCCCAAGAGGCCTGGAGAAACAGGAAGGCAACTCAAAACCAAATGACAGTGAATGACTCACCTCCCGCTGCGTAGCCTTTTTATTCAGTCTGTTTAATCCACTTGGAAAGACTAATGAAGAGGGAAAACACAAACTAATTTTCATCAGTTCAAATCAAGTGGGCTCTCCAGGCACATTGGAAGGTAACTTATGACTTTGAATGTAAAGTGGGTCATGAATGTGTATTACTTTTGAATATAATCACACAAGGGCTT
Organism: Hydrocynus forskahlii; assembly: GCA_037974365.1. Lineage (NCBI taxonomy): Eukaryota > Metazoa > Chordata > Actinopteri > Characiformes > Alestidae > Hydrocynus > Hydrocynus forskahlii. The sequence continues at coordinate 9,168,206 of JBBPCX010000154.1, read as the reverse complement.
ATACCTTCCTCCTGAATAAATGCACACCCTTGTAGACCTTTATGCTCGTTAATTAAATGCCGAGCCCTGGTATGTGTTTTTATCAACACAAGTCTATACTTGAAAGACTTAACGAGACTCCTTGCTGATAAACAAATGCCATTTTCCCTCAAAGCTACTTCAGTTCTATTCAAAATGAATGGCTTGTTGCAAGTGTCAGATAGAGGCGCTGGTTAAAATCTGTGAAAATGTGCTAGACAGTGCAGGGAGGAATCATACAAGTAGGGCAGGCTGAGAGAGATGAATGGTTGATTACATCATAGGTGGGAGATACACTGAGCTGTTTTTGCCAGGCCACTGGACATTTCTAATTGCCTAACTGTTTTTGGAAAGGGAATTGATTGCGGAATCGTCGGTCTGGAAGAATTTAGCATTGTTTTAACCTCATCGGACAAGTTGTCTGTCAGGTGTAATGGTCTTCATGTCCACCTAGGACTGTCACAATCTGTGTGGCTATAGTACAAAATGCAGAAGAACCAAACATTTTTGTGATATAGTAGGAATATAATTATTGATACTTTTACAAAACATTTGTGAAGGTTTATTTTTTCTCATGTCTGAGAACATATTAAATAGGTCTAATTAAGCTCATAATATGCTCCAAAAAGAACTGTGATAAATTAAATCATGATAACAATAACAATGCCAAGCTCTAGGCTCGTGGAAGTGAACACGATCGAGAAGAATGGATCAAAACAACCACATAATTACTTACTGTAGATATCTAGGAGCTGTAATTGCCTGTTCTCATTAATATGTGGTCTCTGGGTACTTTTCCGCCCTGACAGTTTTTTTTGTTGAACCATTTAGGCACTATATGTAGCGATATGAGATTTCTGAAAGTCTCTGAATCACACTTCAGTGCACTCTTTTTAAAGGATACTCTTTTTACAGTATTATGTAAAATTTGAATAGCTTAATGAGGTTTGTTATTTAGCAAAGTATTTTTACTGTTTGCTTTTTTAACATTTCTGATTCTTCTATTAATTGTGAATAAAGGGTAGATTGCTCTGTTACTGTGATCTATAGTGACAGTTCCACTTCCACATTTGGCACACTGATTCAGCTCATGTAGGCTTTAGAATATGCTGAGGAGTTGAATGAGGAGTTGAAGCAGGTGGGTTAGAGCTGGGCTCAAGAGCTGGCAGTGAAGAGTTCTCTCTACATGTATGTATGCATGTACGTGTATATATATGTGTGTGTGTATCTATACAGGAACCCCCACCCCCCCGCTTATTTTTCAGAGAACTGAACTAATAATTGTTAGTGGAAACCCCCGCACATACGCGGAAATTGCGGGTATCCTGCGGGTATCCTCCGCATTTTTTTTGCTTTTGTGTTGTCGGGGCCTCGTCCGCCATGCTCCCTCCCTCGTCCTCGTACTCGGTTGTTTATGTTTGGGCGCGGCGGTTAGCAAGGCAATCAGACACCTGAACGGAATGAGACTCCGCTGCTCAGTGCCGCACCCAAACATAAACAACCTGCACGAGGACGAGGGGGCGTGGCGGACGAGGTCTAGTCACCTGACCTGTACTCAGAAGCAGGAGGTTTGAAAGTAGCCAGTCCGAGAACGTTATTCATTTCTCCTTGCTGCTGATTGGCTGCTGCCCTGGGACGCATCTGTGGCAGCTGCAGTCCAGAATTTCCCCTGTGGAGCGTCTCGAGTGTTCTTGTGTTTTTTGTTTTGTTCTTAAAGCCCTGTATTTTTATTTTTATTACTGTGAATAAAGTTAATTTATAACTGTATTTACCTACTTATACCAAAGAAAACTACAGTGCATACCAAAGAAATGTGTGCATGAATTACAGTATAGTCTATACAGGGGTAACATTGGTATTTTACATTCGAGCACTATATATATATATGTATGTGTGTATGTGTATGTATGTGTGTATATATATGGATGTATAATATATATAAAAATATGGGGTGTCGAATTAACAATTAATCACAGTAAAATCGATCAATTAATCACAGTAAAAATAACACGTTAAAAAAACGCTGATTAATCGCACCGCGTGACTTTAACCCTGTCCGGTGTTCTGTCTAAAGATAGTACCCATTGAGATGTGCTACCATGCCATTCTGCACTTGTGCAGTTCCACAGTCTTGGGATTCAGTGCCACACCCAAAAATCTACCTTGGGACACTGGTAGCTGTATAAACTACACGGGTATTTCTGAAAACGGAGATTTTCTGTTTTTGTTTTTCTTTTAAATCGCGTCCACACGAGCACGTTTTCAAAAATATCTCTGCCTACATGTAATCGCAAAAACCGCTGACAAAAGCACACCAAGGCAGCAGGTGGCGGTATAACCAAAAACCGTGTAGCATTGGTGACCAATCAGAAGCCTTGGATGCGGGACGTCATTACCAGAGACCCCGGGCAGTGTTACCTTGTTGAAAATGCTACCTTTAAGATTAAACAGTTCATAACATCAATGATGAGAAATAGGCAAATAATATTCATATTCAGAGAAAAATATATTTTATTAAAATGAGAAGAGTCTAGCCCTAGATAGATAGGTTTAGAGGTGCATAGAGCCAGTTTATAGTGTCCGAGTGTTCTAACACAGAAATGCTACTGTGAAACAGGGCACAGGCTACTTCAAATCGTGCCGTGATCACAGCTTGTGATTTCT
>JBBPCX010000154.1:9143439-9158887 GCA_037974365.1 Hydrocynus forskahlii | reverse complement strand
TATAAAATGAAAAAAATGCAGGGTATGCGCTCTTTAAATCTTAATCCGATGTCAGTTTCCCATATAGCAATCATTTTGTCAATAGTATGGTTAACAAGTTTAATATAATAATTTATTTGTTATACCAGAGATTAAAAGTAAGGTATCAGTGGCCGTGCATATGGGTTCATCTACTGGGAGAGATGGAGAGAATGTAGTGTTGAGTCTGTAAATATGCCTGAAGCTGTCTAAATGAAAATAAAGTCCTGGTTTCATACAAGTGTCTTTACAAGAGTTTTAATGCCCTCTTAATGCCAGAGTTCGAAAACACACTTTCACTGAATCGGAGAAAAAGCTACGCTTTAAGCCAAAGGGAGGATGGGGGAAAGAACCTTTTCTGACCAGCATGTTTAGAACAGGTTTGCATCTTTTTGGAAATAATCATATTTGTTTTGAGCTCAAAGGGAAGAGTTTGTCTGTATTGTGGTAGGAGACACTGAGCATCCTTGTGGGAGGTCATATTATCCATGAACATCCATTCATAAATATTATGTACTTGATGCACCTAGTTATAAAAGAGGAAATTTGGCATAGCCAGCTGCAAGGTTGGCAATTTGAACCTGGTCTTGTTCCCATGCCATATGAATTGTGAAAGATCCCTAGGAAGGGAACCTAGGAAGTACATTTTGATTTAATTAGGTTTATTCTACCCAACCACAACAAGGGTAGGTCAAACTAACGGATTAGGTCATTCTTAATTGATTCCACAACTGTCTGGAAGTTTTGTTCATGTAGATCTTTTGTATCTGAGGAACTTTTCATGCCCAGGTAAGGAAATCCTGAGGTGACCAGTCAAAAGGGAGGTCTTCAGATTTCTCAAAATTAATTTCATATCCCAATATATAACCAAAATCACAAATAATTGAGACAATTACAGGGATGGAATGTGCAGGTTCACCTTTGTTTGTAGTAAAAGCGTAATGCGAAAAGCAACATGACATTCTTGAGATAATGGTAAGCAGCTAGAAATATTCCATTTATAAGATTATTTCAACCTCTTTCAGGGCTTTGTTTATAGTTTATAGTTATTACTTTTATTACTTGGTACTTTTTGAAACTTGACATTCCTGAAATTACAATATACAATAGTCCTCTTTTTGCCTACTTTAGATAACATCGCTGATTACTTTGTGTGACTTGAACAAGAGAGCAGAATAGTTTATTTCCTGTGAGCTTCAGGCATGTAAAAGAGTGATGGTGTGACATGGGCCTGCCTGAAACGGTCATGATTTGATTAAACTAAATTTGCCTAACTTTGAGTTAGGGATCTTGTTTTGTGGTTTTCTGTGGCGGTTAAATTGAGTTCATGCTGGAGCTGCAGTCTGCTGTGAGGGTGGGTGGATTTATGCTGAAACATGAAGAAATCTAATTTGTTGTTTTCTCTTTGGTTAGTGAGTGTTTGCACATCAGAACACAATATAAATTACTAAGAGAAATGACATTATTAAATCAGAAGTGCCCGTATCCTACATTTTAAGGATGATACATAGTTTACTTTTGGAGCCTCTCTCCAGTGAGAGGATCAGAACATTGCTGTTTTGATCCCTGCTGTGAGGAGAATTGGCGTGGTTGGTGGCCTGGTGGTTCGGGAGTTGCCCTTGTGATTGGAAGGTTGTGGGTTTGAATCCCAGGATTGTCAGTGGCACCACTAAAGTAACCTTGAGCAAGGTACCGTCCCCACACATTACTCCCCGGGACTGTGCCACTACCTCACTTGGTAAATGGGTAAAACGCTGTGGGCAAATTTCACACTGTTCACACTATGTGGTGTGTTCATGTGTGGCAAAGGGCCACTTTACATTTTTATGACTGTTTGCAGCATTCACCTACAGGAAAATATGTAGGCAGTACATTAATTTTTCACTGAGTTATAGTCAAGAATTAAAGAATTATGATGATTTTTTATTTTTGTTTTTTATTTTTCATTATTTTTATAGATTATTTCATTGTATGTTATGAGGGGAAAAACAGGCTTTCATGCACGTTCTTAAAATTCTGCACTGCCAAAACACTCCTCATAACTTCAGTGTGAATTTCTTGGGACAAGCTGCTGGAGACTGAATAAGAATACGTATTGAGATCACAATACACAATGAATTCAGAACAGACTGGTTTTGTAGCTTAGTTTGCATATGTGGACTGATGAGTGAATGGTATGTTGTGATATTTGAACAGAGTTTACATACTACGTCAAAGTATTTTATTTAGGGTAGGTTGCTGAGTAATTTGCTGGGTAGGTGCTAAAAGGCATTTAAAGGCGCATACATGTATGTCTTGTTTAATTTGAGTTATTTAGAGTATTTAGAATTTTACTTGTTTAGAGTTTAGTTATTGCTGCTTACCAAATAAACAAACAAATGAGATTTTTTAAATTAACGTGGTCAGGCACTCTAAAGCGCTTTAAATGACTTAATAAAGATGAACCTGTTTAAAGAACCTCTCGCACATCACTATCGCACATGAGAATTTTCTCTGGCCTTTCTTTTAGGTGACTATTTGTCCTGGACTTCACAATAAGAGTTGCCTCTGCCATAAATAGTACTCTGCAATAAATGACAGTTCTTGCTGCTGCCTTGTCACTGTGAAAATGAGTGTGATCTGTAACCAAAGTATAGGTGCTGGTATGATATTTAAGCAGTCTTGTGTGATTGCCCTAGATTAAACAAATGCACAGACCTTGTAATGAGATTTGTCTTTTCTTTTCAGCCTTAGTAACTTGGTATCTTTGGAACTCAGAGAGAACATTTTGACATATTTACCAGAGTAAGTAGACCTCAAAAAAAAAAAACATGTCTATGAGCTTGATGTACTTTGCGAATACTAAACATGTAATTCCTCCCTTGCATGTTTGTCTTTTACTCTCCTCAGATCTCTCTGTCAGCTTCACAGACTTGAAGAACTTGATCTAGGGAACAATGAACTGTATAATTTGGTGAGTTCCTCTGCAGTTATTTGATTTGGGGAACTAAGTATTGTTTGTGGGCACAATGATCTGAAATACTGTGAACATTTGAATCCCATTTCAGACTATTAATTAAAAAAGTGGGCAAGCAGATTGTACAGAAAGTTGTCCACCCATTTGTACAAACTTTGTTAAAGTCCACATCTTTGTGTTTGACCACGCTTAGAGGCGGCAATGTGCTGGGCCGACAACAAGCTGCAGTGGAATGCCAGCTCACAAATGTTTTGCATACCTCTGCATTCTTGTGTACGTTGGTGACAGTCACCTGTTCTTACTCTGAATCCCTCCTGAACTGTCAAACATGTTTGCTTGCAGCCAGAGACAATAGGATGCCTTGTCAGCTTAAAGGACCTGTGGCTAGATGGAAACCAGCTGGCTGAAATACCACCGGTAAAGAATTTTTACAATGTTCTGCGGTGATCACTGCGTTATCATGGGTAATTGATTGTTATGAAGACTAGCTTTTGGTTAGCCTTTTATTTAGCCTGATTTAGCTTCATTCTTTATGGTTACTGCTTTAGATGTACGTCTCCATATTTTACCATGGCTGGAACCAGTGGTTTCCCTCCCTTAAGTAGTTTTCGGGTAGATTGAAATCTGATTTTTGTACACCGTGTAATTCACAAAACAGATCACATATAATTTGCATGTGTTGTTCCCCTACTTTTTATTTGTTCTATTTAAAACGTGATTTCCAACTTAAAAAGCAAAAAATCCCATACCGCTATTCATCTCCTTACACCAAGGTTTATGAGAAGATCTCTTTTTAGAGTAACTGCCTACTGTAGTCTTGAACAACATGCATTAAAACACGGTGAGACAGTGAACAATAATCAAAATGTAATAATCAATAGTCAAAAAAAAAAAAAATCAATAGTGAAAATGATTTTGACTAACTCAGTCTGCTGAAGACTGCTGAATCAAACTCTGTGGAGAAAGTCAAATTAAGACTGAAGGAGCAGTGATGACTCCATCATAGGGATTTTTAGGGATTTTGATTGTTGAGTGTGGAGCTTTGAAAGATTTGTGCATTTACTCTGGTTTAAATGATATATTTGGTAAAGGCATCACTTTATGAAAATCTGTTATAAATATAAAGTCAAGTCAAGTAGAGATTTATTGTCATCCCAGCCATATCCATTAAGTATACAGTGAGACGAAATATCGTCCTCCTGGACCATAGGTGCAACACAATGCGTCCTGGTGTGTTTGCACCTGCATTTATGTGTGGATAATCCCTATCCAGATATAGATGCATGACAAGAAACGACTAGGTGTATCAATTCTAAAATGTTTTAAAATATTTTTAAATATTTTAATTGAGTAAAGCTTACCAAATGCCAGGAATTTTGTTGCCAAGATCTAGCCTTCAGTGCCAGTTTTAAGCATGTTATTGGTATTAGAAAGAACTGACTGTCGGTTTTTATCAGGCTAGGGCAATTTGGGAAATCAAATCAGTTGAATTCGAATCAGCAGAAATACATTTGTTTGTGCATCTTCCTCCTTAGGAGCTGGGCAGCATGAAGAACTTAGTGTGTTTAGATGTGTCTGAGAACAAGCTAGAGCACCTCCCAGAGGAAATGGCTGGCCTGGTGTCTCTCACTGATCTGCTGGTGTCCCAGAACCTCATTGATGCTCTGCCAGAGGGCATAGGTCAGTGATTACACATTTGTGTATTCCGCATTCGCATCTTCTACATATTTACTGCATATAGTGTCTTTTTCACTCCTGATTCAGATTTCCTGGCCTTCTAGCTACACAATACTGATAATGTATGGCACCAAAAGATTGTATAATTGATGAACATGTTAAATGTCATTGTCCACATTTCCCACACAGAAAGTCAAGAAAGATTACTGGCACAGAGTTAGCTGGACTTATGTTAGTCTACTGACCTACATTTGTCATCTTTGAACACACAATTCAAATAGCTGCTGTTGGGTATGTGCGTTCCTCTTCTGGGACGTGTGATTTCAGCCATAATCTCACATGTATACCCCCACAGGAAAATTAAAACATCTTTCGATACTGAAGGCAGATCAGAACCGCCTGGTGCAGCTGCCTGAGAGTATTGGCAACTGTGAAAGTCTGACAGAACTGGTGCTGACAGAGAATCAGCTGCTGGTGAGTTACACTGTTTAAAAACACATTATTACAGAATGGCAAAAAATGTAGCTCTGAAAAGTTCTGAGAGCATTTAAGAAAAAACCCCCACAAAACTGGGTGACAATTTATTTATTATTATTTTTAGTTTATTTAAGCAACAAAATGAGTCACCTGAATGCTGCTTATAGTTCAATCCTTTGTTAACCAATCTTTTATACTGGTGCAGTAGGTCACAAAAATAAGCTAATTTTTTCACTTTGTAAAGTCATATCTGGCATAAGCCAGGCACAGTGGTTAACTTTAGAAAGAAGTTGGAATATTTGTTATTGTTATCACTTAATCAATTGAAATGTGCAAAATAATTTGGTATTAGTAGAAAAAGACCTTTTTTCCTAAATTTACTTCAAACGATAGCATGAATCAAAGAACAATACTCTACCAATACTGCAGTTTCCTTGCAGCCAGGCTCACAAATCAAATCATGTGCAAGAATGAGATATTAATTATATTTACTTATATTGATATGTTGATGAACCTACTTTAGGTCATTGTGAGCTTTGAAGAGCTGAGACACCTTAAGTGTTCTAGATTATTAGTGCTTAAGAATGCACCATCCTCTGACTGGGGGAAAAAAAAAACACTTTACCAGGTCTTTAGTCTTGTCTTTCAATGCCAACAGGTTTTCTTATAAGAAAACACAAGAAGTGTAAGCTGTGCTTTTTCCTGTAGTATGTAAGTGATTTATGTTCATATTTGTTTTCTTCAGAGTTTGCCAAGAAGTATTGGAAAGCTTAAGAAACTTTCAAACTTCAACTGTGATCGAAATCGCTTAACGTCTTTACCTAAAGAGGTATGTACCTTGTCTAATTTATTACATGTTGTTAGGAAATGTTTTATAATATGGATTGGTCACTGTCTTCTAGTTTTCTGATCAGACCTGTACATGTACAGACGAGTCTAATTTACAGTAAATTTAACTTGTGTTGGCTAACTCGCACAACAGGCTGGGATGCAACCGGTTCTACCTGGAAATCTTCACACTTGACTTCAGGTGCAGCCACAAGTGGCTCCTATGCTGTGAACACAGTTCAAACCTTTGTCTTTCAAAGACAAAGATGTACTGAAGGTGGTGTGAAAATCTTTTGAGGGCAAAATAGGTTCTAGAAGAAACGCCTTTGCATCCTTGAAAAAGCTTTTAGTAGATGGTTCTTTCAAAAACTATTTGGAGTGTAACTGTGAAGAAGTTTATAGAACCTCCTAACATAAAGGTAATCTGAAGGTTTTATTCAATTTATACCATTTCTCTTATCTTGGAAACCTGAAGCTAGACACAGGACGCAAACACTGCAAAACATTCAAAATATGGTCCATATACACCAACTAAGCTGTCGAAACTCCCTGGTCACAACCACTACCACATTTACATATATCCGTCTACACAACCCCAGGCAGATACCACTAAGTAATGAAGTCTGTTTTAGTCTGGAAAACGTTTTGAATTTAGCCTATACATAGGGCAGCCAATCAGAACAAAGGTCATGTATAGACATGTGTCATAAAGATAAAGTAAATGAATCAGCCTGTTTTAACTAAAGTAATGAAGAGAGGTGTACAATAACATTTGGCAAAGATAGCCTCACTGCTTTCCAAACTATTTTTTAAACAGACATATGGAGATTCTAAGGGATTAGAATGATAATGATAAGAAAATGTTTGTGTACTGTTCAGCAGAAGGTAAAACCTAATCTTAGCCAGTCATGTCAGTCAAAGATGTCTTCTTTGTTGCTAGCTAGCAAGCTAGAGAGAATAGAGGTGATGTATTTGTGAAGACAGTTGCTTGGTTAACATTGGCGAATGGGTAGGCTAGGTAATGGAATTAAGCAGTCAAATACTAAGTCAGACATAATTGGAGTTCGCTTGACCCGGCTGTGAGGGGTGTTGGTAAGCTTATTAGAGTTGCACTCCTGTCAGCAGGACATTGGCCTATAGGCTGCCACCTTGGACACTTCCTCCAAACACTTCAGGTAAACCCTGAACAGTAAGAGAGCTAGACCCTGTGAAGTTAAATCTGTGGTGTGTGTAAAGACAACTACTATCACTACTACTGCTATCACTACTATCAAGTAAGACTTGATGTTTCAGCCTGTCACAGTGGCTACGTGAAGGTAGATATTTTATGTGTGCAGGGTGTTTAAATGACTGTTGCATGTCATTGTGCTGCTTGACTTTAGGGTTCTCACTATCGATTACATTAATTAAGCGATCTACGGATTATTTTAATGATTAATTGTGTAACAAGCAACATTCCGTTTAACAGACTTAATTTAATCATTACAAACCATGCAAAAATAATTAAATGGGAAAGGATCAATTAAGAAACCCTAAAAAACTTGATTCTTGAGAAATGTATTAAAACAGTATATGGAGAAACTGGATGGAAATGAGTGTGTTTCTTAGTGTAAGAGAATTAATAATATGCAAAATACCTCATACAAATTCCAAAGATAAACTGCTTATTACTGATTTATTGAAATGGTGACATTTAACTGATGAAGTGAAATAAGTCATGACAGCCCTACTTGATTTTGTTGGCATAAGATCTGAACCTTAAGAGATACTTAAGAGTATCCATTGTGGTCAGTGGTAACAAACCACAATTAGATTTTATTCTCTTGAGTGTAATGTAATCTCCCTGGGGAGCAGCTGTGGAGAGTAAAGTTACCTCATCGAGCAGCTACTTTGATACATTAGGTTATTTCTTGGGATATTTCTTGGGTTTCTTATTTAAAATGTAGCCCTGGACTCATCCTTGTTTAGAAAACCAACACATGGGTTGTTTTGCTCATGAGCTTTCTTCTTGAAGTTTCAACTGTTAAACATACTATTAATCATCAGCGTTACAGTGTCATTGCGCTAAGCACTAATTGCGTAGTTTCCAACTGTATGTGTTTGTGACTGTCAGATTATTAACACAGAGACTGATTTGTTGGTAAGTAAGGGTGTAAGTAGGGATCAGTGTTTTCTGTGGATCAAGATATTTGGTGTGGCAGTGGAGAAGTGATTTTGTTTTGTCACCAGAGGATGAGGCAGAGTAACGAACAATTTCATTTTGACAAATGGGGAATGGCAGCAAGCAATTTCATTTTGTCAACCAGGTTGGGGTTTCATTTTTGTTTCGTTTCATCTTGTTGCAATGGTGGCAAGGGTTTAGGTGTGACAGGTTTGTGGGTCTTTCATTCATAATCTGTTAGCAGTGCGACATAAAGCAGCTTTGGCTACTCCACTCCTGTTTTTTCTTTTTAAAAATCAGAAACTGTTACATTAGTAACTAAGCAAAAACATATTGATCAACATGAAATTAACTTCTTATGCAGAAAAAAGTTTGAAGCTTTATGTGGAACTTAACGTTGCTGTTTCTTTTAATTCTACTTTGTCTCTGATGTACTCTGTTGCTTGGAGCAATAGTAGTCCTTCGTGCTTGGTCCATAAAGTTGCCTTTGTGTGTGTGTGGCTAGTGATTTGGCTTACATGCTGATTCATCTGACTGAAGCTGTCCCTGCTGCCTCTCTAACAGGCCTTATGAAAGATAATCCTCACACTTGCTAACCATCCAATCCGGTTTCTGTGAATTGAATCCTATTGAGTGAAACGTGTACTCTGCTGTCAGTGCCTTGCGTGATGGTCCATTAGCCCCTCACACATCATCTCACTTGCGCTTAAAGGCCATGTGGTGTGTGTGAGAGAGAGTGGGAGTGTTTGTTTCTAGGTTGTGATAATGTGTAATGCTGTCTAGGATAGAAAGGTGTCAGAACACGCTGTTTCACAGCTTGCTGCATGTCAGGCTGTTTAACCACAGACTGGTCAGAGCACCCATGGCGGCCAGTTTCCACTGCTGAAAGTATGTGAGCATCAGAACCGGACCATGGAGCCGTGGATGACCGTGATCTGGTCTGATGAATTGCATTTGATTTTCCAACATGTGGATGGCCGTGTACGTGTGCATCGCTTGGGGAAGAGACATTCTGGGGCTGTCGTAGGAAGGCAGGCAGGCAGATGCAGTGTGATGGTCTGAGTAGTGTTCTGGTTTGGTCTTGGCATTCATGTGGATCCTACTTTGATACTTACCACTTACTTAAACACTGTTGCAGATCAAGTTTAGCCTTTCATGGTAACAGTATTCCCTAATCGCAGTGGCCTCTTTTGGCTGGATAACGTTTCCTGCTACACCAAAGAAATAGTTCAGGAATGATTTGAAGAACAGTACAAGAAGGATTAAGCATCTGTGAGATTAAGAATTTGACTTCATGTCAGTTCTAATTCTGTTATTATTAAAATATATTTCCTTTTATTTATTAGCTAAAGCATCATGCCCTTAAATCAAAGCCTGTTTATTTTACCTAATTTTGCTGTGGTGCTTGTTTGTTTATGCTGCCATATCCCACTTATTTTTTCCCCATACAAGATTAATTATCGTGTATCATGAGAAAGAAAGGTAATGATAGTGCTTTATTTTTACATATTGCCCATCACTTTTTTTCCTCTCTCACTTGAGTGTCTGGTGTGCAGAGGAGGGGGAGAACATGCTGGGGTTAAAGTGGAGTCTGAAAGGCCTTTCTCAGCAGGTGAAACAATGGCCCTGTGTTTCAGCAATTCAGATTGTGCAGTGAGAGCCCTCAGCAATGCTGTTAGTCTGACCTCATACACTGCCACACGCCATGCACAAGCACATTCCCACTGCTGCCTCACACACCACTCATACACAAGCTTTTCTGAGCTCCTAACAGTGTTCAGATCACGTTGTTTTCACTTAGAAGGAAGGCTTGTTATGAAATTTGAAGGACTGCCATTAGTCTGGCCGGGAACTGACACCTTTACAACCTAACCTTGCCTCTGAATGAATGTTTTTCTTCTAAAGCAATGGCTTTTTCAATGCAAGACTCTTCACGACTCATGCTGAACACATACGCACATTCATTTGAACCTGATGGTGTGGATTTCCTTTTATATTTTCAAATGTTTTATTATTTATTATTATAATGAATGGTTGATGCCCTGTTGATCGTTCAGAATGCAAAGCAATCAGTAAGCCTGAACACATTTTAATTGTTTAGTTTTTTAATTGAGTAATTATGACATATAACTCTTCAAGTTATAATGGTGTGCACTTGTGAAGCATGTTGGATGGGATTAATAGTGCTTCCCAGTCATAGTGCACTTTTCTTCAACGATAATAAGAAGGAGCAAGCTTGAGAGACTCTGAAAAGGTGCTGCCTGAGAATCTTGTGAACGGGCTATGTTTGTGGAGGGAGGCTGATATCCACTGTGCTGTTTGAACATTGGGCTGATAAAAATAATTTATGCTTTCCCATTGATAAATTTAACAGTAGGCACTTATATATGACTGTTCAGTCTACCCTTTCTGAACCATCTCCCCAACTTGTGTCCATTGAGATGAGCAGAGCGATGAGTCTTCCTTGATGCATATGACTTCACGCCTGTTGAGATAATGTGATGAGACACATTCGGCCAGTACTGTGTTTGGTTCATAGTCTGTTCTGTACGCCATCTCTCTCGCTGCCTGTTAACTCTGTGCTCCAGCAGGCAACCATTAATTGCTTCTAAACTTAGCTCTGCTGTCCAGCTCCATCAGCAATCTATAGATCCGAGAGAAGACCAGATGTAGCATAAAAGAGCACTGCTTTTGTTCATTCTCATCTCTTCCTTCATTGACTCACTTTCATTCACTTTCTCATTTTACCTTCTATTCTCTCATGAATTAATTCTGAACAGACAGCTGTTCAGCAGAGAGATTTTTTTTTTCTGCCGTTTTCTTCTGTTCAGCTTGAGTTGAGCATGAGTATGTGATGTCAGACCTGCCACAGAACCAAAGTCAGAAAAGGAGCTGGCTATGCAGAAGTGGTACTGGTCGATTATACAAAGCTTGTCAAAAGCTGTCAAATGTGCCAGTGTCACTCATTACACAAAATGACACGTCCACTTCTGAGCAGAGAAGAGCATGGAGTTTAACTGCAAGTAAATTTCGAGCATCTGTATAGTGCATCCTAAACAGCTCTGACACATTGAGGCATTGACTCCATAAGACCTTTGATGGTGCCCAAGACATTAAAAGGCGGCTTCTGTGGATCAGGCTAGTTTGCTCAGCACATCCTGAGATGCTTGATTGGATTCAAAACTAGGGAATTTAGAGACCAAGTCAACATCTTGAACTCTTTGTCTTATTGCTCCTCTAACTATTCCTGAATTATTTTTGAAATGTTGCAGGGTGCACTATACTCACACCCACATTAACATGCCGGTGCCATATTAGTGTCACTAATATGCTAAAATGATCACTTTCACTGTTCACTAGTGACCCTGTAAGTGGCTTGAACATATTAAATTATGTTAACAGGGACCTTAAGCTATTAGTCACTTTTAATGTGAAATTTCCCCCTTACCTTTCGTTTACCTACTGCTCCCCTTTCGCCAGTTCTCTTGCTCTTTTTTGTCTTTCAGAACCTGAATAATATTTTGTTATTGTAAGAATGGTTGTCATGAGCCGTTAACCCTCAGGCATGCCGGAATTCCCCCATGTTGCCTTCAACACCTCTCCGTGCTAATATGATTTTTTTTTCTCTTTCTCTTTTTTTTCCCCTTTTCCCAGATAGGGGGCTGCAGTAGCCTAAATGTGCTGTGTGTGAGAGACAACCGTTTAACACGCATCCCGTCAGAACTGTCGCAAGCCACAGAACTGCACGTATTTGATGTGTCTGGAAACAGGTTTGTTGGAGGACAAATGAGTTATTAGTGTTCTGGGTGTGTGTATTTTGTATTGAAAGAAACCCAAAACACATTCTTTAAAGAAATAATCATGTTAACAATTCACACCTTATTTGTATTTGAATGGACGTTTTTGTTGTAGTATTGTTTTTTAATTGTATCATTATGCTCCTAGTAAAGCTAGTGCTCTCTCATTTGCTCTCTCTCTCTCGCGTTCATTCTCTCTCTCTCTCTCTCTCTCTCTCTCTCTCTCTCTCTCTCTCTCTCCCTCTCTCTCTCTCTCTCACTCTCTCAGGCTGGGCTATCTGCCTATGTCTCTCACCACATTGCGGCTCAAAGCCCTCTGGCTGTCAGAGAACCAGTCGCAGCCCTTGCTTACCTTCCAGACAGATGTGGATCCTGACTCAGGAGAGAAGGTGCTCACCTGTGTGCTTCTTCCCCAGCAGCCCTGTGAATCAGACAAAGGTGCATTACACCATCCATCACACACCAGTGCTCTCAGTGATTGGAATACATCTATTTCTATGCAGTTCTATGCAAAAGTTTGAGTGCCCCTGGTCAACATACAATGATATTTTAATTTCAAATATTAATAAAGCAAAAATATGCACTTCTCCTATGCACACTTGTGCACATTTTGATGCACAGTTGGTGTTTAATTGCGGAGTTTAACATAAAGGGGAAGAAAAAAACTGTGACTTGACACAAATTTATATTAGATTTTCTCATGTTAAACTCAGAAAAGAATTCTGTATACTTACAGAATACTTATTTTCCTCAGTAAATCAAAACATAAAACATGTAATTTCACTGGTGTATTTGCTCTTTTGCGGCTGATTGTGGAGGTGCATTCTGTATTGGTAGCTAGTAAAATATAATTACTATTATTGGTCAGGTATTTAAATTACTGCCGATAATTCAGACAGATAAATTCATTCAATGCTTCTAAATAGGGTTATTGTGTTTGGTGCGTCCCACTCTACCTGCCTTAAAATGAAGATTAAATGTACAAACACAATTCTCAGTATATGTAGTCTTCATGCCCTTAAATATACAGTACTTGTAAGGAGTCATGGACAAGGCAAGGGTCATCCAGAAGGTTGTTCTGTCTGTAATATTAATCCTTTTGGGTGTAATATTCTAATAACATTCCACGTCAGAGCCCCAGACTGCTGTACTTAATCTAGCCAGTGCCCTTTAGGATTTAATTATGCCACGAGTGGCCACCAGATTGGAAAGGATGCCGTAACATGCTTATTTACAGAGTAAACGTATAGGTGGGACTTGGCAGGGTGGGCAAGCCAGGATTTTTTAACTTCCCTGGCACCCCCTCATATCTCTCGGTCTCTCTATCTCTCTCTCTTTCTGTCTCCCCACTTGCAGTCTTGTACATACTCCTAGTAGGCTGGACAGCTAAAAGAGGCTTATCTCAGCTAGACCCTGCCCCCTTCTGTTCCACGGTTTCAACAGTGGCAGCACCACTTCCACAAAACACAGCCCATACAAACTCTGCATTTCATCTGTTCAGGGTGCTCATAAATATCTTTGCGTCTGCTTTCAGCTGTGAGCACCATTAAACGTGTTGTTTATGCAGGAAAAGACGATGAAAGTCGGTCACTGCTTGACCTCTTCTGGCCCATGTTTCTTGCTCAAGCTGAAGGCTTATGGTCATTTGTCGTGACGTGGGGCCAGCTTGCGAAGCAGATGAGGGTGGAACACTTGCAGTAGCTAAGTCATTGAGGGTGGGGATGGGGGAGGGAAGGGAGGTGCAGATTGTCTTGCACTAAGCCTCTGAATAAGCCAGGATTTGAAAGCATGATCTGGCATCTCCAGGCCCTAATTTTCTCCTGCTAGAGTCCAAACGCAGTACTGCATGAACTCTCAGGCACTCTCAGGAGAAACTAATAATCTTGAGATAGGTTAACTGTGCTCCATAAGAACAAGGGGAATTGCATTATGTTGAGAAATGTGCTTGTGTGTTTTCTTACGTGTTTGTAGGTTCAGACAACCTGGCACGCTGTGGCGCTCTGGAGAGTCTTGTGAATGACATGGCTGACGACACCTGGGACAACCGAGCCATGAACAGAATCAGCGCCATCCGATTTTTAGAAGATGATGATGAAGAGGACGATGAAAAGGTGGGAACAATCTGGAGTGTGGATGTATTTTTGTGATTTAACTCTCAAATCTAAGCACATATATAAATTAAGGTGATGAGTCCATCACATCATTTGAACACTGGGAAATATTCATTTGCTGTATAATTCTATGCCAAGTTGCTAGTTTTTGTCTATACCAGCAGCAGAGGCAAACTAGGTGTACCTAATAAACTGGAAACTCCATGACACTGGGGCTTTTAATCTGGTTGCACAGAGTCACTCAGACAGGTAGAGTGTTTTCCCACAATGCCCCAAAAAATCAGTCTGATTTTGAGTTTTTGAGGGAAAGGCTCATCACAAGTTTATTTTCACACAGGAGCATTTCTCCGTTTATATGTCGTCTTTGTGTGCAAAACCAGGTTCATTTCTTCACTCTTTTTACAAAGGGATGGCAATAGTCGAAGGGCTCATTCTTTTTATTATGCTCCCTTGGTAGACTAACAGCATAGTGATGAACGATGACCCATTATGACTCCTGACAACTCGAAGTATGCATTTTTCATGAAACTACTTGATGTACAGACAGTACTTGATGTACTTTCCCTGTCCATCCTCACCTATCCAGAACAGGAAGCGATACCACAAAATGAATCAATCACGCTACTCAACCCAGCACCAGAAGCATAAAGCTTTCACATACTTTGTTCACCACATCAGGATTTATTTGAAGCAACCTCTGACCACTGTTTTCTGGATAAAAAAGGAGACCTTGAATTAATAAAAACACATGGAATTATGCAGTGATCAGTGTAAGAGTAATAAATGTATGTCTTATATACATCATGAATGTATGTTTTAGGCTGTTTCTGCCTTGTCACCTTAATGAACTCTTGGCATTCTCTCAAGCAAGCTTCTTGAACAACCTCAAGATACTTTTCTAACGGTCTGAAGAAGCTCCATCTATCTTGAGACGTGTTAAGAGCTACTCCAAAATGAAAACTTTTCATTCTGGAAATATATTTTTACATAAGCATGACCTATACTATATGCAAAAGTATGAACTTTAAATGTGTCTCAGGTCTGATCATTTTACTCCACAATTTCTAGTGACATACTGGGAAAAATGGGAAAAAAGTTATGTGCCATCATTTTTGCACAGGTCACATTTATGGTTTAAACAGTGATTGTGCATTAAAATGGGCAGAAATGTGTTCTGCAGAGAGGGACCTTTTCAAGCTTTTAAGTATACACCTGTTGGTCAAAAGTTGTTTAAGAGAATGAAAAATAGCTTTTGACTGGCAGTATATGAAGGCTAGTGTTTTCTCTGAGACCTCTCTCTCTCTCTCTCTCTCCTCTCTCTCTCTCTCCTCTCTCTCTCTCCTCTCTCTCTCTCCCTCTCCTCTCTCTCTCTCTCTCTCTCTCTCTCTCTCTCCCTCTCCCTCTCCTCTCTCTCTCTCTCTCC
>JBBPCX010000154.1:9103577-9143355 GCA_037974365.1 Hydrocynus forskahlii | reverse complement strand
TCTCTCTCTCCTCTCTCTCTCTCTCTCCTCTCTCTCTCTGTGTCTCTCTCTCTCTCTCTCTCTCCTCTCTCCTCTCTTCTCTCTCTCTCTCTCTCTCTCTCTCTCTCTCCTCTCTCTCTCTCCTCTCTCCTCTCTCTCTCTCTCTCCCTCTCTCCTCTCTCCTCTCTCTCTTTCTCTCTCTCTCTCCCTCTCTCCTCTCTCCTCTCTCTCTCTCAGGGAACGCTGCTGCGGCGGGCCACTCCCCACCCTGGTGAGTTAAAGACCATGAAGAAGGTAGTGGAGAATCTCCGCAATGACATGAATGCCGCCAAAAGCCTGGATTCCAACAAAAACGAGGTCAATAACACTGTGGACCGAGTGACCACGTCTGTGTGACTGCTTTTACCTCCGAGATGGCCTTTTCCTCATCATGTCTTTCCTTATGTACCCTGCTCAACCCTGTAGTCTCTCTCCCTGGGACGTGACCCTACCCTCTGTCCTGAACCTACCCCTCTGCCCTTTAAGCTTCATCTCCTCCTGTCCTGAATTGGGGAATGACTCCAACAACAGGTGCCTTCTTTTTTATTTTAAGATTGTACAGAGCAATAACTTTCTGTACCTTTTGTGTCCTCCCTGCCCAGACACAGCAAATTGGTAGATACACTACATCAAGTCTACATCAAGTAAATTCTTGTCACAATCTCAAATTAGATGCATACTGTATTTATACATATTTGTCATATTTCTCCTTCTATTGAAACACTGGGTGGATGGTTCTTTTTCTCCAGTTATTTTTGATTATGTTGAGCCCAGACATTTTTTGGACCTACTGATTTTAAGCAAATTATTGTATAGATCTTTGTGAATATCAATACTTTTGTACTTGTGGCAGCTCAGATGGTGTAAATTTGGAGAAAAAAAATAGATGTATAGCATGATCTTAATCAACAAGCATTTCTACTCCTTTCGCAAAAACTTGTGGTTTTACTTTTTTTAAGAGTGGCAAAGTGATTGAACATACATGTTAATGTCTTAAACAGCAAATAAATTAGCAAGGGGTGAGAGGACATGTTTTTACTTTTCAGGTTATGCTCTTTGTCTTATTAAATCAGTTTCATTTTCACTCCAAGTAAATATTTTTCGTACTTAAGTAAATAAGGGCTAACAAGAACATGTACCCACCTCCTATAACTGGAATCAGAGATGTTGGGTTGCTCTGTTCACCTACATAGTTTCACCATGGCACACTTTTACAGGATTATTCCACACAGAAATGCTAGCTTGGTGAAAAGTGAGGCAGGGACCCAGTGAGTGCAACCTAAGCAAAACTTATAATATTTCACTTGCAATATTAGCATTCCTGGATGAGGTATCCTTCTGACCTCCACATTCAGTCCAGGATTTTTGAATGGTGTTCTCTGCTCTGTGTAAATTCGGTACACTAAAACCTGTGAACGATTCTTTATGATTGGTTTAGGTGGGCAGTTTCCTTTTAAGTGCAGATAAAAACGGAGAGCACTTTTGCAAGTTTTTATAAAATTGCTTATTGTTTCTATGGTACACCACAGAGTCAGTTTTGCATTGTATGTTCTTTTTTCAAAAAGAGACCAAGGATATTGGTTTGTAAGTGTTGATTTTAATCTTTTAATTATTCTATTTTTGTCAATGATGAAGCTGCACAGAAAACAATATCAAATAGGCACTGATTCTGGGCCTATATTTTTATGACTTCTAACCACTGATACAATAAAATGATTTTATGAAATCAAAGTATATGGTTCTTTATTTTTCTAGAATAACTATATTTTCTAGTATAACTGTTTCCAGTGTTCACTTTCTCCATTCTATTTCTTAAATGTTGCCACCAAATGTATTTTACAGTTGATGATTAAAAAAACATATACCTTATCATCCTGCATATTCATACTCAAATTCTATTATGGAATTTCTTTAACCTTTACTGATCAAAGATTTTCAAATGACATAAGAAATATATAAAGTAATACTGAGACAGATTATAGTCATCCTGACAGATTGTCATAGTGTACACATAGGATTTTTAAATAGGTTCAAAAGAGGACATTTTTGCTGCCATGCATTCATGGAGTATTCACCCTGGCATGTTCCTTTCTCCATGTGTACCTTGCCATTGTCCTTTGTGAGCAGTGTATGTGAAAATGTTTTGCTGCCTTCTCATTATCATGCATTTTTTCATGAATGAGTTTTTGATGTACAAAACTGATGTTCTGTTATTCACTCTTGTGCCATATTAACATTTTTGGTTTTTTTGTCTATCGCCAATTCCTATTATTTTTGTTACAAATCCTGTTCTATATGTGAGCGGGTGAGTACACAAGCACAGACTATTAATATGGGGCATGTAGAAAAGATTTATGGTATTTTATATGGGGGACATTAAAGAAGTGGTATGTTCCCAGAGGCATATGCAAAGTAATATCTCAGAATAGGTGGGAGGGTATAAAAATGTGCCATCCTAATGCATCAGAAATAATGCAACAAAACAAATGTGATTACTTTAGCTTGCAATAACAGTGTTCTGAGCTGACCAGCCTGGATTGCAGGTTGTAACAGTCATGACCACTTCTTTTTGAGATTAATGTGTCGCCGCTGGGTCTCCGCTGTTGTCATGTAATGACATGTAATCCTCACCATGGTGTGTTTGTGTCCTATGGGCTCCATATGACCTAAGCTGTAAAGCCACATCTGGAACTGTTGTAAACCCAGGGGATTGAGTGTCGCAGTTGATGCCATCATGCCCCTCATTAACACAGGACAGTGAGGTATGTCAGGCAGCTGCCCTGTGTGACATGAGATGTGATTTAGAGTGCCATTGGCTCATCTGATTTAAAACATCATGAACCGGGTTTTGAGTCATAGGCCTGTAAACTGGCTGTAGGAAGACCTGCAGCCAGATCAAGCTTGAGTATATCTGCTATGGTCTGGCTCCTCATAGGGAAGAGTTTCAGAACACAACAGCCCACCTGAAAGTTTGCATTATCCCTTTTCTGGCCCAATATAATGGCACAATTAGACAGCGCCTACTGCCCTGTTCACTAGTTAAGACTGGAGGTTTAGTTGGACATGTGTCAGGGGTCAGCTGGCACGTAACAGTAATAGTCATTTAAACTGTTTGGCTTAAACTATATGTTCTGGAAAAATGCACAAAGAAGCTATTGTTGTATGTTATGTGAAATTGCAGGCACATTAGTCCATGGGGATCCAGGATATTTGTTTCTCAGAGAACTGAAAATACATTGAGTTATACAGTGGGTGAAGAAAAGAATCGTCCCCTACAAAATACTGCCATTTTGTTGCTTTGCAGCCTGAAATGATGGACAAAAACATTCCAGCCATGCCCATAACATCCAAGTGAAAGATTAATTAATAAATAAATACATAAATAAAATAAAATAATCTTTCATTGATATGGATAAATTACATAAAGAAAAACTTGAAAACTCAAAACAAATTCAAAGGTTTCCTCAATTCACAGTTAAGTCTAATTAAGAAATGGATGGTGTTTGGTACTACTAGAACCCTCTCTGGATCAGGTTGTCCCTCCAAACTGGATGGAAGAACGAAGAGGACACTGGTCAGAGAGCCTACCGAGAGGCCTGTGGCACCTTTCAAGCAGTTACAGGAGTGGTCATGGTGTTTACCATTACGGCATTTAGCTCTTATCCGGAGGGACGTACATCAGTGTTTATGTAGTCTACGTCTGATATTCGTACCTGCAAAGCTACGCTAAGATCAACACCTGCTTTTAACCGAGTTACTGCCAGCTAAGTTACATATCTTAACAAACCTTGTCAAAAGAAACAAAAAAGTCAGAGGTTAATACACAAATAAGGAAAAACAGTTAAGAGGGTAAGTGCCTGAGGTTTTTCTTAATTATATAGAAAAAGATATATAAGAGATAAACAAAAGGACTGGTTAGTCACCAAGGTGCTCCTTGAAGAGGTGGGTCTTCAGACGACACCTGAAGACTGAGGGACTCAGCAGATCTGATTGCAAGAGGGAATTTGTTCCACCACTGGGGGCTAAGACTGATGATGCAGGTCTTCCTCTTCTTTTGAGCAGCGGAGGTTCCAGACAAGCAGTGCTTGAAGCTCTGAGAAGCTCTGACGACAATATCACAAGCGCTCCACAAATGTGGCTGGCGTGGGAGGGTTGCAAAATAAAAAGCCACTTCAGAGGAAAGGCAATGTCTTTGCAAAACACACCTTGAGGATTCTGAGGCCAAGTGGTAAAAGGTGTTATAGTCAGATAAGACCAAAATCAAACTATTTGGCCTCAAATGGTACGTCCAGCGGAAAGTCACTACAGTTTTACCATTCAGAGAACGCAATGCCTGCGGTAAAGTGGAGATAGAATCCTGTTGTGGGGCTGTTTTTCTGCAGCAGGAACTGGGAAAAACAGATGGGGCAAAACACCATCAAATTCTTGAGGAAAACCTGCTTCTGTTTGTTAGTACTAAGTAGGTTCGCCTTTCAATGTGATGAAGCACACGTGAATATTTTGAAGGGGTGATTCTTGTCTATGTCCACTGGACTTTGGCTCTGAGATGAAAGGAAATGGACTTCCTGGACTCCCAGGCAAACTGTCTCACATCCAGTGTGAGCCCAGTACATCTCTCTGTCTTGCCATGTCTATCAGCTTTAGATGACCACTAAGGATATTAGGATTATTAGAGCAGGAACGAGATATTGACTTGCTACAGAAAAGATATAATAGAGGATTCAAGCTGGTAGTACTTCTGAGCTAAGGAGGCACCGCAGGTATCTACTCTGCACATTTTAACGTCGTGAATGAGCAATAGTTAGGTGGTAATAAGTGGTATATTTCACTGTCACCACTAACAGAGTCCGCTTCATCCCCACGACCACAGGGACCTACGGGCAGAGAGCACTTTCACTTTTGAATCATGCCTGTGGTCATTTCCAGTGCTCTGTGGAATCTCTTCTTTGTGGACCTTGTTGGTACTTTTGCTTCATTAACCTTAGCGAAGTTGCGTGTAGCGTCGATTTCCCCCAAAACCTTCAGCACTAAGAAGACATTTTTAAAAAAGTCTTTGTACAATCTGAATCCATCCCCATGCCATTTCTTCTGCTCACTTGACATTTTGCTTTTTATTCACGAATCTCACCCACCATTACAGTTGCATCTCAGACACTGAGCCCAATAAAACATCAGGGCTTGAAATGATCATTCGAGGGGTCCAGCTTGAGCTGGTGTGGTTCTTCTCCTGGTGTCAGAGCT
Source organism: Hydrocynus forskahlii (assembly GCA_037974365.1). NCBI lineage: Eukaryota > Metazoa > Chordata > Actinopteri > Characiformes > Alestidae > Hydrocynus > Hydrocynus forskahlii. Next base: position 9,138,096 of record JBBPCX010000154.1, on the reverse strand, counting down.
TTCTTTGAAACAAAACATGGAAGTCAATGGTGTCCTGCCCCCAGTTTTTGTCTCTCCCTGTTTCACGCCGGAAATAATACAGATTTCCCAATGCCTGCAAAAGGCAACTGTTACAAATTAATCCAACTTTATCCATTGCACAATTAAATAAATATTTCTGTGGCTCTGTGAATCTTTGTCCAATGTGTGTATCATCATGGGGTCCTTTAAGTCCTTCACTCTGGTCAAGGGTGGCAGTTTGAGTTTGTTCCCCTTTTACACTCTACCATGTTCCACGTGATGGTGGAGTTGGGGAGCCTGTCAGTATGTAGACTATGAATGGAGCAATCATCTCCATCATGATATGTTACCTTAAAACACTACAGTCCAAACCCAAGGCTAACGTTTACCTCCTGCTGCTTGGACACTGTCTGCAGATGTATTAAAAGCCTCAGGACTGTCTGTAGAAGTGCTAAGACTGCCATCTCAATTGCACACATAACTGTAATATGTTTTTGTTTTAAATAATTACTGTGGTTTCTGGGCTAGTTTATCATAGTTTACTATTATAATATAAATTAGTATTTTTTAGGTGCCAAGTCCAGTAGACCCAGTTGCCACATGACAAATCTCACTGCTTCTCATAGCCACATAATCTGCTAATTGTGACAAGAACTATCCTGATCCTACAGCAATATTCTGAATCTACCCCTCCCGACCCCAAGGGATTATATGTCCATCTTTCCTCACTAGTGTTTTGCCATACCCCTTCTCAAAGTTGTCTTCTTTCTACAAGACAGCACAATATTATGTTGCTTTGCAATTGTTGCTTAAGTCAGTTCCTGCACGTGCTTAACATTCATTGCCTTACCTACATGTAAATGTATTCAGCAATGTCACATTAATACTGTAAACCACAATGGTTGTGACCTAATTAAGCAGTGCTTGTAGAGATGGGTCATTTGCATTTTGCAAGTGCACAAGCACTATAGGTCTTTACTGTTGAGACTCGTTAGTGGGAGCAAAATACAAGTACCCTGTGATTTAAATAGGTGTATCTGTAATTGATAAAGAAAAGATGGATGAAACCCTCGATAACAAATGCATCACATTAATGCTACTGTTTTTCTTGTGTTGGGAATACTAACATTCTCGAGGTATGTAAATTAGACTTCCAGGAAGTGATATAAATCGATATCTTCTTATTTTGAATTCAGATGTGGAATGTTCATCCACATGACGTTTATTCATTGAACAAATTTACATATAAACACCTTTCAGGAAAGGCAGAATGTCACCAGGCTGTCACAAGTCAATTATTACTGGGAGCTACATGCTGGCTGTCGTTATTTTGTCAGAGTTCAAACACAGAATCTGACAGCTGTCACAGGCTGAGGCTCAATAGCTGATCGCTGCTTAAATGATCCTCAGAGCCAGCCAACAGGCAGCCAAAAGTTTGTGGGTAATTTCTCACCTCGCTGTGCTGTTTCTTCACCTGCAGGCATACCGAGCTGCTAAGCCTTCTGGGAGTAACGGCAGCCATGGCTGGCCCATTCCTGTCCTGCGCTGGGTGTCAGGGAAAGAGTGGCTGCCTGGCGCTCTCAGCCTTTTTCCTGTTAATGACACTGCACACGGCAGAAGCTCCAGCCCAGAGAAGGATGCAGAGGAGATAGAGCAGCCCACTGAAGAGGTGAGGCTGCATTAACTTAGCGCTTCATGCCAGAATCCTTCTGTCTGGGTGTGACATCAGTATTATGATGGCTTGACCACAAGTAACATCAGATGTGATGAACCTGCTCTACTGCTTTCCCTTTAGTTATTGGATGGTTGACCATTCTCAGTACATCAGTGACACTGACACTGTGCCCTAAAGGCTACTAGTCTAGCACATTTCTCTGTTCACACCTGACTGAACTTATGAGTTCAAATTAAGAGCAAGAAAATCACCACACTGTGCTGGACTGCAGTTTTCCAGGACTAGAAGTGGTGACCCCCTAGAAATAGCCATTGTAATTACTGTCTTCTGAGTTTGCTAATAATGTTGATGATGGTAAAATAGGCTTCAGACAGTGTATTTGTAATCATGTCATGTGATAATTTTCAGTGAGGAAACTCTGGGTGGATGAATAATCATTTAACCCTCTGGCCCTCCTCGTTTTTACTAAACATTCAGCTTCCTCGTGAACACTTTTGGCCAATTGAAACCGATGAAAACAAATTTTTTTTTATTCCTTTTTATTAACACTGTTAAATCATATAATTTAGGTTAAAATGCTTTCATTCTAAACTCAACACTTGAGAAATGTAGATTTTAGTGTTTTCTACCAAATTATGTCATGTATCCATTTTTGGCCAAGTGAGCAACTTTATATAATATTTTATATAATGGTCATATATTTATATATAATTTCTATATATTGCTATATTTTTTTTTGCTATTTTTACTACATAAAGTTTGTAACTAACATCAGTTCTTGTCATAAGTATCAGATATCTATTCCTTTGGGTTTTTTTAATCTTTCAAATACCAGTTTGTTTGCACAATGCACTTGTTAGTAAACAACCTCAAAAACGGCCATTTTCTCTATTCTCAATGCTACTGGGGCCAAAAATGGAACAAATCTGAAATATGTAACTGATCAACAGCAACACAAAACCATTCTCTGACATCCTTAAGGTCACACCTATGTCAAAATTGTGTCATTCATTTGCTCCATTGGAGTGCAGTAAGCCATCATACTCCTCTATTAGAAACTAAGATTATTATATAAAATTGCTTGCTTGGCCAAAAATGGATAAATGACATAATCTGGTAGAAAACACTAAAAACTACATTTCTCAAGTGTTGAGTTTAGAATGAAAGCATTTGAACCTAAATTGTATGATTTAACAGTGTGAATAAAAAGGCATTTAAAAATGTAGTTTTCATGGGTTTCAACTGGCCAAAAGTGGCCACGAGGGATTCGATTGGATGTATGGAGCATATTATTGATATATTTAATGAGTTGAAGTTAAAAATGAAAAGATCTGAAAAAACTCTTTACAAAGTAGATGGTTGCCTGTTTATATGTTCTCTCTTTCTCTCCCTCTCTTACTCTCTCTCCTCTCACAGGATTTTTTGGCCCATTTCTCAGATATAGAGGGAGTGATGCGGAGGTCAAGGCAAACCTGGGGGGCTAATCGACAGGACAGGAAGCTGCAGAGATTCCGAGCACAGCGTCTGGCAAGCCATCTACAAGGAGACACAGCCAGCGAGTCAGAGAGCCAGACCAGTTCCGAAAGAACCAGCCAATCATCTCTGACCGAGCGGCCCGGCTCATACAAAGCATTAATTTCTCAAGTGCCATTAAGAGTAAGGAACTTAGAAACTAAAGTAACACTGCAAATTTACTGTCCACAGTGTACCCCTTCTATCAGTAAAGGACAGGTAAAAGACCAGCGTTGGACCAGCACTGTCCAGATTATTATATGAGTGCTGAACAGGGTCATTATAGTTTTAAAATGATTTTTTTAAAAATTAATTCCATTTTAGTTTTTTCAATGTTCGTTTCACTTGGTTGTCATTTTTAGAATTTTAGAAATAGAAAAAACACATTTCACTACTTTTTGTAATTGATTTTACTAGAACAACCCTGGAGTGCTTTCCAGCCTTGTCATGCATTACAGGCAGTGGCTTAGTGCTGTTATTGTCACCAGGGGAGGCTTGTTTTAGAAACCTGTTTTTTCCAAAAAAGTATGTGTGGTTTAGTTAACACAGTAACCCCCGAAATTTGCGGGGGTTATGTTCCAAGAGCACCAATGAATAGTGAAAAAACGTGATTTTGTGATTCCCTCAAATATGCTCCCAAAACACTTTAATTTTATTTTAAACTCAGCTTAATACATTACCCTTAAAAAACGTAAAGGTAAATCTGTACTGTACAGTGTACACTGAACTGCTGTCTCTCGCAGTGCTAGAATGTAAAATACCGCAGTTACACCTATGGTGAACGGGTTAAATGCAGAGAAAGAATTTCACATTTTTCACATTGTGCTGTGGTATGTTCACACGTGACTATAAAGGTTAATAAAATGAATTAATTTAATTAAATTATATGTACTGTACTGTAATCCATGCAAGCACATTTTCTTTGGTATAAGCAGAGTAAATACAGTAATAATTACAGTAATAATTAATTTAATAATAAAAATGCAGGGCTTTAATGAAAAACACAAGAACACTCAGTGAAACACTTGAGATAGCTCCACTTAGGAAGCTGTTCTGATGCAGGAATGCTGGACTGCATCTACCAGAGACGCATCACAGGGCAGCAGCCAATCAGCAGCAAGGGGAACTGAATAATGGTCTTGGATTGGCTAATTTCAGACTTCCTGCCTCTGAGTACAGAGGTTGTCAGCCCAAGAGATGCTTTCTTTGTGTTCACTCATCAGTACCAAAATATGTAAACAGTTATCTTTTATATGGAAATGTAGCTGAATTTACATCAATATTTATGTTACAAATTTAGTAAATTATATTTTTCTTAATAATATGGCACTAAAATGGACTAAAAATTATATATTGGCCAAAAAGAAAATCAGAAAAAATTTCAGAGGATATCTGCTGTTTCTGCGAATTTGCAGGGGTTTCTGCAAACAGTTATTAGTTCTAAGAAAAAAATCCATGAATGACTGAAGCCACAAACTCTGAACCGCGAGTTTACGCTGAGTTTAACGTGTTTTCAGGAATTCTGGACAGATTTTCTGTCTGTAAAGACTGATTCAATGTAATCTCTGCCCACACACACACACCCTTTTTCTGCCCCCCCTTTCTCTCCTCTCTCTCTCTCTCTCTCTCTCTCTCTCTCTCTCTCTCTCTCTCTCTTGCAGCTCCTGATCAAAGTGAGTGGGCAGAGAGGTGGTTTGGGTATCAGCATTGCAGGAGGGAAAGGCTCACTGCCCTATAAGGAGAATGATGAGGTGTGTCTTATCTTCCTCTACTGCTACAGCAGAGCCTCTTGGTCCATAAACATTACTGTAACACTGACCCAGTTCTAATTAAGATATAATGATCTTATTGTGAGTCGTTCCATTTTATGGGTGCATAAAAACAAAAGGCTGTCTCACCACATCTTTTCCCGTTAGCGTTTGCTACACTAAAGGGGATTTTAAAAATGCCTACATAATGAAAAGATTAAGATGCAAACAGTCATTCAGAGTAGTTTGTTGTGAAATGTGTTCGAGAATTGTCGACAGTGGTAATGATGGGAAACAGACATCAGAAAAACATTTACAGCCTCTACAAATACCACAATTTGTTTTTTACCATGTAATGGTTACAAACACCCACTGTGGTACATTACTTTATGATTATTTGACAATGTAAGTACAGAAAGAAATCTACACATACAAACACTCGTGTATTTACTGAATAGTAAAGTAGAATTGAGACCCCTGGTTAAAGGGGGCATTTGGCAGACGCTCTTATCCAGAACGACTTACAATCATTAGTTACAGGGACAGTCCCCCTGGAGCAACTGAGGGTTAAGTGTTTTGTTCAAGGACACAATGGTATAAAGTGGGGGGTTTGAACCCTTGACTTTTTGTGGCCATCGGTGTCACAGGCAAGTGATTTACCCACTAGAATGCTACCACCCCCCATCACCAGCACTGTAGGAGTTTCTCCACAGTGAACCATTTCACCTCAAACCAACTTGATCTCAACCACTGAATTATTGGAAAAATAGGCAGATTTTTCCTTTAAGCAGGCCTGCAGTGTTGGATCTTACAGAAAGACTTAAAGAATACAGAGTTCACATGACAGTGCTAAGCCATTAAATGCCTGGACTAAGAATAGTAGAACTGGTCACACATCATTTTGAGTGGCCCCTGCAGGCCCCTAGTCAGATGATTAAGACTGGAAGAGCGTATTTGCAAGTTCAACTGTAAACATCCTTTGCAAGGTGGTGGCAGACATTTAATCAGCTTTAATTAAATGTGTGCCTCTATTACACTCTACCTTGAACCCCCTAAACTGTATAGACTGTATATGGGTCACGCGCGGATTCCTCACTCATAACTTATATATTAGTCTTGTAATAGAGCTGCTTCAAAATATCAGAATGTCCTACTTTATCTCGATTTGTCTTGTATCCTTCAAGGGCATCTTCATTTCCAGGGTGAGTAAAGGAGGGCCAGCAGAGAAGGCAGGGGTCCACATTGGAGACAGAGTGCTAGAGGTGAGCTTGAGGAATTATTCATGCTCTTTTCACATTATTATAAGGTAATACATTAAAACGTGTCATTGTGAAACCAGTTATCTCCCTTATAGAAAAGATCGGTAGAAACACGACAGGAATTTCTACAGGATTTTATTGGAATATATCGGAACATTACAGTACAATTACAGGATATACTATAGGATACTGGTACTATTTATTGACTGCTACAATAAACTGCTGTATTCGTATTTATTGTATTTGAGGTGATTTTATTAGTGTTACAGTGCAGCAGAAAAATAAGAAAAAACTGTACCTTTGAAAATAAAAATGTCATAAGCTAACACATACCAGTTAGTCTGATATTCTGAAAGCATTTTAGCTGTACTATTACTCTGCTGTAGGATTTGGCATGCTTTCCTCTATGCAACTTGATTAGAGACTGTAAATCTTGCATAAATGCTGTAATCCAGCATTTATGTTTCTGTAGTACTTGTAAGTTCAGTTTTCACCTCATGCTTACTTGCATTTGGTGTGTTTCAAGGTGCTATTTCACTGTTGGCCATTGGAGGTCATCATTACACAAATGCTGTCTTAGTGAACTCTGTGAAGACTTCATCAGCAACAGACAGACACTTATAAATGACTGTGGTTCTGTTGACATTGAATCTGACAGGTTCCAAATCCATTGCTCCATGATATTCTTAAAACGTCTTGATTGTTGCCCCTCAGAATGCTACTGTGATTCTTTGGCCCATTTCAGAAGGCCACATCTGAACAAATGAATGAGGAGGCCCAAATGTAAAGAAGAGAACACAGTTCTACTGTAAAACAGCACCAAAATCTATGACTTACGTATTTATTTATGTAGCTATTTATACACTTTATGGTGTTATTTAGGGCACTGCACTGCCAATGGATTGATGGTTTATAAGATTATGCAAGTAGGTTTGTTACACGTGTCTATTTAGAGGTGGATTTTATGGATATTTAATAAAGATACAATAAACCCCCACTTTCATGTGGATCAGCAGTCGCGGTTTCGGTCCATCACAGATTTTCGGGATGGCCGGGCCTCGTGCGTCACATGGCTGTTACCAAGGCAATCAAACACCTGAACAGAATGAAACCCCGCTGCTCAGCGCCGCCCCAAACATAAACAACCAGCACGAGGAAGAGCGGGCGTGGCACACGAGGCCCGGACGTCACAGTCAGCTGTACTCAGAGGCGGGAGGTTTGAAAGTAGGCAATCCGAGAACGTTATTTATTTCTCCTTGCTGCTGATTGGCTGCTGCCCTGTGACGATGAAGTCCAGAATTTCCCCTGTGGAGTGTCTCGAGTGTACTTGTGTTTTTGATTTTGTTCTTCTTAAAGCCCTGTACTTTTATTACTGTAAATTAAATTCATTTATTACTGTATTTACCCTGCTTATACCAAGAAAACGACAGAACATTAATTACAGTGCAGTCTATACAGGGGTAACACCGATATTTTACATTCTAGCACTGCAGTTCAGAGTGTACACTGCAGTTCAAACTGTACAGTATCTTTACATTTTCTTTGAAGCTAATGAGTTTAAAATGAAATTAATTTGGGAGCATATTTAGGGCATTTTTTTAACCTAAAGCAGGGGTTACTGTACTTCATAATTAAATGTGCAATGTGTAAACAGAGGGTTACACCTGAGTATGTTAGGCAACTTTAATAACTTTACAAAAATATAATATATAATAATACAATAATATAAAAAAATCCTTACTTGCTGCTCCGTTTCTCCATTTTTTTTCCTTCTTCGAGGTCAATGGTGAGGACATGCGTGAGGTCAGCCACCACGAAGCAGTCAGTGCCCTCCGCAACGCAGGGGGCTGCATTAAGATGAAAGTGCTCCGGGAGAGAGCCACACTATCAGACAATCGGATGCTCCAGGAGCTGGGCATCAGTGAGGCTGAGCCCTTAATGATTGGCCGCCAGTGGACTGACGCATGCCTGGAATCCACGCTGGATCGCAGCCCTTTAGGTAACAGGATTGAAGCTGTGGTCTGCAATGGCAAAGGCGTGGTGAGTGCAAATCTAGAGCTTTAAAATAAAATCCAAAAATAAATATGTCTGTCAAATAATGCATCACTCAGTTACCATCTCCTCCTTCATCCTACATTCTGGTAAATCTTAAAGGAATACTCTAGCATTTTTTCATTTTAATCTCTAGCAGTAGCCTATAGCCAAGTACCATGGACAATTATTTCAGCGTGTTTTCACTCTAATTATTAAAAGAATGGAAAACACATTGAACACATCAATATAAGCCAGTGGGCTGATGCTTTTGAATTTTTATGCAAGATGCTTGAGAAACACTCAAGAATACTCAGTTTAGCTATTTTAATCAAGGTTAATTATTTTAGCCGTGAGCACTCCTCAGTCATTCAGTCTCATTACTGTAACAACTTATTGGGTTATTATATTAACGGGAAAATAAATCTTAACAGTTCAGTGGACCAAACTGCAGGCTAATAGTAAAAAACAGACCTTTTTCAAATTCATGTTAACCAACTTCCCTGGCCATGTTAAACCTTTAAAGGACAACCTTCTTGTTTTTCAATATTTAGTGACAAAAAAATGTAACATTCAGTATCAATGATTTGGTAACTACTGACAGAGAGAGAGAGAGCGAGAAATGTTTCATTTTAATAAAGAGGGTTGTGTCTGGTATAGTGTTGCTTTTCATAATTGTCATATTATTCTGTCATTAGTGCGAACTGGGCCAAGAGATAAGGCCAGGGAAAGACAGGGAGACCAGCACCCTGCAGGCTGGGAAACACACCATGACGGTATGTGAAGTCCATTTGCATTTTTACGCTGTTTGGCTATGTGAGTGTGTGTACACGTGTCCGATGAAACCCCTACTCCCATTCTTTTATGATACACCTCTCAAACAAGCCCCATCTTTGACTTTCTTGTATTCTCCATAGCAAAAATACTGGGCTGAGACATCATTAAACGTCATGGTGTGATGAGATGTATGAAGAGACGTAAACTCAGCCTCATTGATTATTTTCCCCTTCTTTTATCGACTTGCCTCTTCAGATACCTCGGATCATTCTGACTCATCCCTCTACCTCGGATGAAGACGTGGAGCCTCTCACTCACGGGGCAGATGCTAGTGAATTTGATGACTCTGATGACACTGACCACATCTATTCAGATTTAAACAGTGCTTTCTACCCACCATGAGGAAGTCTGCCAGTGACCCTGTCACTCTCGTTTTCTATCTGATCGTAACGACTTAGTCCACTAAAGGAGATGTACTTGTTCCATTTATATTAATTTTCAATGTCATTAGCTACATTTTATGCTGTTATTTAAATTATGAGAGGATTGATTGTATAGATATTTTCTTTTCCTAGCAAGAAATGTTCAGTTTTGGTGACATAACTGCTAATGCACTGACATTTTTGCTAATTGATGGCACTTGCCAATGCATAAGCTTTGCCAGGGCATGGTCTTATTTACATGCAAAAACAAAGTGAACAGGGAGATTGCTGTTATGTGGGAGTCAAAGATGGGAAACAGCTGGTAATCATATTTTTTGCAGCAGCCTTTTTTTGGGGGATTTTAACCCAATCAAAATCGTGATGAAGGGTCAGGTGACCTCAGGTTTGGTGCAAACCATGTTTGAAAGTTACTCACTCATAGGTCTGGGAGTCAAATAACCTGATTTGCTCATCTTGTCAAGTGTTTCAATTGCTTCTTCTCCTTTATTTATTCAAGGTGATCCTATTAACAGTTTTTGCAACTGCAAATGAATTACCATCATGTTTTGTCTTCAAAATATCGCAATGCCCTGCCATTAAAAAACTTCTCTAGTCAGGTAATATGGCTATAAAATCTACTCAAAAAGTAAGGCCTGTCATTTACCAGACCTTCTGTATTCGGATTTGATTTTTTTAAAAAGGATAGACTGATTTTAAGGTCAGTATTTTCACTGTTTTTTCAATTGACACTTTACCGGGTGACAATGTGAACAGCAAGTGAACTTTTCATAACCACCTTAGCATAACCACATAAACAGTGAGGTGCATTGCACTTTTTGTTGGGGGTTTAATGCTGTATTTGAAAGAGCCACAGCTAGTGATAACTAAAATTAGCCAAACCACTTGCTAATTATAGATCACTAAACATCATCACCAAATCAAATCTCCAGTCGTGCTGGCAAGCTAACATTTTAATATGTACTGGCAAAACATATTACTAGCAAATTTGGTGCTATTCCCAAAAACCAGTTAAACTAATTAAAAAACAGTTTTTCATCATGAGTGCAATTACTACTCCTTTGTTACGAATAGAAGACCCACATGACTTGACTTGATTGGTCATCACAAAACAAAACCCTCGTGATGTGCATCTCTAGGAGAACATTTTTGTACTCTGGACAAACCACAGTCTCATAGTAAACAGATAAATGTGTGCAAAATGTGTCTCAGAAAAAAAAAAACCCTGTTCTGCAAAAAATGCATCCACTGTGAAACTCCTGCCCCCCGCTCCACACATGCTAGTCGACAACTTGAATTTGAATTTGTATTATTTTCCAAGTGCAAGTATTCAGACACTTTTGATTTTGCTATTTAATATACTTCCAGTGCATATATCCACTTCACATGTACACACACAATGTATTCTCAGAGATTCACAGAGAATCACTAATTTCACAAACTTCAGTTTCTCAAGGTTATGGAGGGCCTCTCAGTTGGACTCGCAATTTTGAAATCCTCCTTACTTTTTCAAGGCCATTCAAATCAGAACATTGGCTAGGCCATGCAAGCATCTTCATCAGTTTTAAAAAGCAGTCGTGTGTTATTTTGGCTATATGCTAAGGTTTCGTTGAAAGAGCTGATGAGACTGAATTCTCATCTGGTATCCTCTGGTGCATCCCTTCAGCCATGCTTTCTTTGATGATGTGTGATGCCCCAATATTTCCAGAGAAGCAGCCCTGTTTCATGGTGCTCCCACCTCCATTCTTCACTGATGTTTGGTGTTCTTGGGCTCATAATTGCAACACTTTTTCTGGATATGATCAACTGAATTATTGTTCAGTTTTTGTTTTGTCTGACCAGACTACATTGCTCCAAAAATCTTCGTTGTAATTTATTGTGTAACTCTGGATGTCCTTTTTAGCAGAGGAGTTTTGCATGGGGTGCAGTAAATGGAGATTGTGGTGTGGTTCATCGATTATTAGTGTGACTGTGTCAGCAATCACAATACTGTTATTCCTATGGTTTATTTTTATTATTGTCATTATTATTTTTTTAAGGTCAAAATAGGTGCCACTTCTAGTCAGAGCTTGTGCTGAATTTCGGAACATCAAAACATCTGATAATATTTGGTGTATAAAACGTGATCGGTTATTCAGGGGCAGAGTACTGATCGATTAAAAAGTGGATAAGAGACCTCTGAACCATACTGGAAGAGAGAGAAAATGGTTGAACACCCTATGAAATTTGTTTGGAGAGATATTTGGTGGCATGATGCGTATAGATGCCGAGGAGGGAGAAAAAGGCAAAAAAAAAAAAAACACTAAGAAACGAACACGGAGCAAAACACACAACACAATCATAAAACTGACTTCCAGGCATGAAAACTCTGGCCAGTTATGTAAAAAAACCCAAGTGACTGTATGTTTTGGCTGAATTAAAAATGTTCAGCCTGTGAATGATGCTACACATTCAGCCGTTCCCATAAATGTCCTCCCCCACTCCAAGTGGCACAGCAGATAGAGCGCCTGTTTCTGAGCCAACTGACCAGGCTTCGAGACTGCATGGGGAGCGTTTTTTTTAAACCCCAACTTTTTTGGCCCATTAAAAACAATGTTTGGGTGTCTCCAAATAATCACTCACACTTCACATTTTCTCACAGAAATGCGTGTTCCAGTTGTCTGTTTTTCCTGCTGCTTTTGGATCCTGCAGCTCTTTTAGAGTGACCACTGACTTCTCTCTTACCTCCCTTATCATTATTATTAGATCATATGGTGAAACCTTGCACAGTGCCCCTGTCCGGGAATGATTAGTTGTGATGAACTTTTCAATTACATATTATCGAACCAAATGTACCAGCAGGGAAATTTAAGGCCTTTGCTAGGGCTCTGTAACTTTTTTTGTGTTTAACAATGCTGTCCCTGAGAACTTTAGGAAGCTCCTTCACCTGCACGGTGGCAGTTGCACACCTGCACTTGTTCTGTGAATTCTTCCTGAGTAATGGCTTTGTCTTTTATAAAGACACCAGGTACAATTTGCACAAGAACATTTTTGCAGCTTTAATATCTACAGCGTAATTTATTTTATGTCATCTTTACATACATGTATTTTTATAGAGTCTGCATACATACCCGTCAGTTTTGTTTTCTAAACACATGTTTATATAGTCATGCGTGTAAATGTGGATATATGCACTATAAATATAATAAATAACAACGAAATGTCTGACTGCTTGTTTCTCCCTCACAGGATCACGGATTGCATTTGCAGCTGAGCAAATAATCTTTTATTTCCAGTTTCAGTAGAAGTCGACTAGGCGTCTTTGGTATTTCCCAGAATGCTGTGCGTGTGTGTCTCTGTATGCCTTAAGTGCTCTCGGTTGGTGAGATTAATTTTCATGCCTGGTTTGTTTAAGCATTTTAGTCTTAAGATACATTTATTTATTTTTTTATGTATGCATTCATCTAATTAATTGATGCTGATGAAAGCATTCAGGCATGCTTGAAAACAAAAATGTCTCTCAGTTTCCGAGTAGAAGCTTGAAAGTGGTATGAATTTAAATACTGAAGGCACTGTAAAGAGTTTGCCTTTTACAGCACAATGCTTGAAAAGCTACTAAACTCTGCCCAAGCGGCAGCACTGCCTAGATGCTACTTCATAGCATGCTAGAATGTGACAGCAGGGGTTCAATAACTGGCTTCATGGGCTTAAAGAGGAAGGCATCTTTGAGCCTACCTCCTTAAATTAAGGTTATGAGGTAAGCAATGCATCCATCAGTTATTGAATGCATAGGCTATGTCATTTTTTATGTGGCGTAGTGAAGGGACTGTACAGAGATATACATGAATAATATAAAGGTGTTATATTTTATTGGTCTACAAAATGTAAGCCTTACATTCTAAAGATCTTGTGTATTTTATATATGCTGTTTGTATGTTGATTATTTCCAATGTCACTTCCAATTTAAATAAGTATTTCTGAAGGTTGGCCTCTCGGTGCAAGTGTGTATTGGCTTCTTCAGTGTAATGAGATAGCTGTTAATTCATCAGTGTACTGTAGTCCCTTTACTTAGAGTGATTATATGCATTTTTGCATTCGCAGTCTCAGACCATCACTTCTTTCCAGGAGTGTGTGTCATTTTAGAAGTAAACTTTTATGCAGTCATAATTATTGCAGTCATGTGGGTGGTAGTGGCCTAGTGGGTAAAACACTTGCCTCTGAACCTGGTGCCCACAAAGTTGAAGGTTCAGATCTCCTCATTCTACCATTGTGTCCTTGAGCAAGACACTTAACCCTCAGTTGCTCCAGGGGGACTGTCCCTGTAACCAATGATTGTAAGTTGCTCTGGATAAGGGCATCTGCCAAATGCCCCCATTATGTTACCTGGGTGGCCTAGTAGTTAGGGCTTTGCCCCTGTGATCAGTAGGTTGTGGGTTTGAATCCCAGGACTGCTAATGTCATCACTAAGGTACCGTCCTCAAACACTGCTCCCTGGTGCCCCTTGTTGGTGGCAGCCTGCTGCTTCACTTGGTGAATAGGTTAAATGTCGAGATAGAATTTTACATTGTTCACACTGTGTGCTGTGGTGTGGTCATTGAGTACATTTTTTCTAAATTGGTAGAATGGATGAAGTATGCCATTATTCAATTTGATTATTCCTAGTCCTGATTATGAATCATGCATTTTTATACTATGCACAATTACAAGCATTTGAAAACATTTGTCATATTAATCATTCCTGTCATTTTATTTTATAATAGTACATTATGGTGTATTATACACTAGACACCAGTTTTATTGAGTTTCAAGTTATTTGGGAATTTTTAATCATCATCCTTCAAATCTCAGGCACTTTGGATGTTAATGTTATTTTAATGTATTTTTCTCAATACCTTTACAGCTTTCTCTATGTGAAAACCTCATAGAAATACAAAAACTGAAGGGATATATTAGGTTTTGAAAAAATGAACAGGCGCATGTTGATGCATCCTTTGTTAGCAATAAGAAACTATAAATAAAAAAAACCCTAACAAAATATAGTTATATATTTAATTAATATAATATAATTAATATTACTTGACAAATGTTTTTCTTGTCTTATTTGAGATTTGATTGGGTTAACAGCTAGAGCTTTCTTGTGTTTTCAGTGAGAGAATGAACTGATTAACCACAATGACCTTACCTTAGTATTGTTTTTGCTGCTCTTCATCAAGAGTGCCAGTGATCAGAGCACTGACAGTACAGGAGCTAAAGCATTACTCGTGATTGTATTTAAATAGAACAAAGGAATCAGCGCTGTGACCAGGATGAATGATGTATATGTGAGAATCAGTGATAGATCATGTACATTTTCATAGGGTGCTAAGCCCAAGCTGTATATAATAGGAAATTTGAAACACTTCTTTGGTTTAGTGTTTGTAATGGAATAAATTAAACATAGAAATGCAGTTGGCACTTATTGGCGGTACTGAACTCATGTTAAAACCTTTGCAGTGATAATGCTTGTGTTGACAGTTCTGTGTAGGGTGCATTAAACCTAAAGGTCTAATGGTTCTTGTGAACTAGCCAAAACTTTCATGACACATCTGTGTACCAGTCACACTGCCTAAACTAGAGCAGGTGCTTTAAGTAAACCAGAAGGATACTGACACAGGTCATAAGACAGTGTCTTTTCTGCAGTGCACACATGTGTGTGTGTGTGTGTGTGTGTGTGTTGCCAAATTCTAGCCATGATATTGCATAATATAAATTATTACTAAAGAACCAGATCATTTTCACTGCTGTATTTGCTTCACCTTTTTTGGAATGCCTCAAGCTGTTGAAGGTGTGAGATTATGCTGATATCTGCTTGACCTTCAGAAAAATCAACTATAGCCTGATGGCAAATTTCAATTATGTTCTGGAAATGAGCATGAATTAAGAGGGGTCGGGTGTTCCATTAGCCCTGTTAAAATATGAAATATTACAGAATAGTCTCTTATGTGAGCTAGCCCTCTTATACTCTCAAAAAAGTTCATTTCCTTTGATGTTTGATTTGGGCTCAAGTTTTCAGTGGTGCTGGAATGGCATTTGAGATATTGCATGCATGTATGCATGCATGTGTATGTATGTGTGTGTGTGTGTGTGTGTGTGTGTGTATGTATAGGTCAGACGTGTTTTCTAAATTTACATGTTATATAAAAATATTGCATTTTTGCAAAAGTCTTCTGAGAGAAGTAAAAAAGCTTTGTCTGGGCAGTGAGGATTTGTTCAAAATACACATTAGTATAAATACAAATAAACAATGCACTATGTTTTTAAACAGAGAAGCTCCACTTCATCTATTCTGTGATTCTCAATGACACAATGAAATCCATGAAATACATTTAGACTCTACATTGTACAACGCACAGAATGTAATATCATTTCACACTCTTAATCCACGTGCACGAGTCAGTTCATACAAGTCAACTCTCAAGCCTCTGGGTTCCAAATTGAGACTTGAGAATTTTCATTAGTCCTCTTAGGTACAAGCCTTGAGTTATACAAAAGTAAACCTGTCAGATTCAATATAGCTTTTAATTACAAGCCATTTATTACAGAAACATCTCTATCTAAAGGGCTGAACTGAAGCACTACATGCAGAAAATGCAATATTTGAACAAAAGAGACAAGACATCTTTACAGCTGGTGTGTAGTTTTTATGGCAGGTGAGTGTTGAACTGTAAAAGTGAACCAACTGAAGAGCACCAGGAGAATCGAAGCCCCTGAAGCCCCTTCAAGCTGAGTACCTTCTATCAAAATCTGGGCTTTGAAATTCTTTCTTACATTCCTCTGTCTAGTCTACAAAGAAAGGACCAAAAGGCAGCTTTTCTGTCCGTGTCCTTGCTCATAACCTTTCCACAGGTCTAGGTTTTGAAAACATCTGACATTGCCAGTATTGTCCAGGTCCTGGGCATTGGAAACACATCAAAGCAGCTATTAGGCTCGCAAAAGTCTATAAGGACACAAAGAGTTCTGTGCTTTTTGGGAACTAGGATCATTGGACGACTCCATTTACTCTGGAAAGGTTCAGTGACCCCCCCTCTTTTCGTCTGACTGTTAATGAGACAGTTATACAATCATATAAAATAAAAGGCCTCTTGGAGGGAGTTATTTGCCTTTTCACGGTATTTCACAATTGCCTCTTCACGTTCTCTCATGATGCTGGCAATGTATCTTCCTAACACCTTTGACATCTGTGGAACACAGGCTGTCATGGCTCTGACAATTGCTTCAGTCCCCTCTGGGCTTGTCCTTGTTTCACCACAAGCCCAGACATCTGTACTTGGATACTAAGGGGTACTAAGGAGTTCTTCCCCAGATCCTCACTGATAATGGACGGGTCTCTTCCCATGGTGAGTATTCTGTCTAACTGGTAACTTCTGTCTGTGGCTCACTCAGTACCCCAAGTTACCCTATAATTAAAACAGTAACATTATGAAACAGTAACTCATAAAATGTTCAAATAATATAAATTGAAGCAGATGTTTTCAAATGGTTTTACAAATTGTATACAACACTGACAAGGTTTCCAAGGTTTCCCGAGTTGTATATATATGAGTGTTCCTACACAAGCACCTCATTCTGCTTTATGAGGCACTGATTACTGATCACCTGAATCAAATCTTATTTAATGAGGAAAAGTATAAAAAAAACACTGCTGTAATCAACACCCTCCTCTCACAATGTGACCAGTTGGATGGCAAAACACTACTAGAAGTACATGAGAGGTAACTATTGCCATTTTGTTTGAGTGAACAAGAGATTTGTTTTCTTTGAATTATTCATATTCTGTAAAAACTCTATCATTTCTCTTATTTTTATGTATTGTCATTTCCTTTAAAAGTATGCTTTAAAGTACAACATTTTTATTTGGAAATTAGGTGCCATGTTGTCTTTCTTCCGGGGTCTCCAGTTTCCCTCACAGTCCAAAGACATGTGCATCAGGTGAACTGGGGATTATAAACTGACGCCTGAATATGTGTGTGATTGTGTATTAGGTAGAGTACTTAGCTGTCTAAGTGTGTCTCAGGGAAGGGGCTAGCTGTCACAGACTAAAAAAGGGATATAAAATGTTGCTAAAAGCCTCATGTGAAAATGGTTACTATCAGAATGCATGACACTGAAAGCCTTGTCTGCCTTGTGTACTCAAATACAGCATGGACAATGGGATCATTAGAAGTGAGACTTTCATGCGCCTTTGTGAACTATTCTCTTTCTCCCTTGTTCTCACACTTGCTCGCTGTCTTGCTCTCTTCTGTTTACTCTTGGAGCATAAAAAACCCTTAAAATATCACCTTAGTCCTTTCAAGCAGTTTTAGAAGAAACAGATGTAATGGTTAGGTGAGGCATTTGACAAATGTCATAGGAGGAATTAATAGGTTATGTCAAACAAAAGATGAGGAGTGGATTTTTTTAGACTATGCTACATTGTGTGCCGCAATGCTTATTCATTCTGAGAAGTGTAAATATTGGGCGATCACTGGGCTGACAACACTGAAGACATCAATTCAACAATGGATGTGCACAACAAAATGACTATCAAGATGTTGCTAAAGATGGGAACCTCAGGCCAAAATGCCGAAGAAGAAAGCAGGAAGATCTAAGGATTCCCCCGAGGATTCCCACATACAGTGTGATCAAAGACTTACTGATGTGTAATTACTGATGTTGATGAGTGAGAAAAGAGGAATCAAAACCACAAAAACAAAAATCGCTCTCAGAACTTGGAACTGGATGTAAGATGGAAGTAGCGAAGATATAAATGGATAGTCCACACATCAACAGGCTGAATCTGGGCCAACACACAATCTGCTACTTAGATCATCAGCATAAAAGAAGGCATGGGATGGCATTTATTGTCAATAAAAACGTCAACAACTATAGCAGTATTTTGCCGATAAACATTTGGAAATAAAGGAGAAGGGAGAATTAAACCAATTGAATAAAAACACTTATTGTCACATCTGGTCCGTCTCAGTTACGCCCCCAAAGGAGTCCGTTGCCTGAGTACTAGGGGGTACACAGCTTGGGGCATGGGTGTGTGACGTCATGGGTTGTCGTGTGTGTGGTCGGCAGGTGCCTAGACAACTCAGGTGTAGTAATGAGCTTCGTTAGCTCAGGGGGCTTGGTTGCTAGGTATTTAACGACATGTCCTCCTGTCTCATGGTTAAGTAAAATGATTGAGCTATTGTCCGCATCATGTGATTGGTTGTCTGCGTGAATGTGTGTGTTTAAAAGCCGAGCCGAGCCCCAGAATCTTTGCGTGGTCACCCTTATACTATTTTATAGTGCTGGGTCGGGCTGAGGGTGAACGAGAAACTGTATCGCTCTTGTCTATTATATGAGCTTGTCTTGTATGGGAGGAAGAGAGAGAAGAAGCTTCAGGCTCCTCCAACTTACTAATTCTATACCAGTGAGCTCATCGGTGGGGGCGGAGAGCTTCTGGAGTTAAAACAGCCGGGTGAATGTGCAAGAACTAATTTGGATGTGTTATGGTGTACGCTGCTTGCCTCTCTCCGTCTCCCTCTGTGAGACTACAGGCATGAACGCGAGAGAAAAAGCTGCACTTGACGTGGAGCACCTAAACGGACCCCGAGAAAAGATGTCTGGAGTTGCGACTGTGAAATTTAAGTTCGTGTTTCAGAAGGTCCTCCGGCACTTCTGAAGTCCTCAGCAAACGCTTGGTTTAGTTGTGTGTGTGTGTGAGCCAGACTGGCTCTAAGAACTTTTGAGTTTTGATTAAAAAACTCCTCTGAGAATAACCCAATGCTACCTGCCGCCGCGTTCTTTCCCTCAGCGCCCGTGACACTTATTTATGGATGTGTGATGTCTTTTATGTATGCAATTTTACCTGTCTGTGCATTTTAGAAGAAAATGTTCAATTTGTTTTGTTTCTATCTTTTCTATTTAGGAAGACCTGAAAACCAGCTGGAGCGTGTTTCAAATAACGGTCTTGAAATTATAAAATGGAAATAGGTGGGCTGAAATAATGTTGCCTGAATAAGATTTTTTAAACTGAATGCATTAAGTCGGATTCTAAGCAGCTGGTAAATGTGTACATTTTGATACATTTTTTAGGTGGTTAGAATTCAAATGCAGTCTAGGCATCGAGGGAGAGCGAAAGATGAGAGCCATCCGCAGTACCACCGAAGTGGCAGAGAGGGCCTCAAGATGCCTGTGGCTCAAGAGAGGGGAACCATGGAGTCATGGTAGTTAGCCGTCTGGACACAAGCTGGGGTCTGATCAAAATTCCACCCACCTGGACCAGTTCTGTATCATCTTCCTTCTGTGTGTTGATGCTTCTTCAGTGCCATTTCCAAGAGGCTGTGCACCTACCTGATAAAGAACACCTACACTGACACATCAGTACAATGTGGAGATTGGCATTATCACAGGGTGCACTCTCTGTGATCTCTGTGACATTTTTCTCTCTGGCCATGAATATGCTCACTAAGTCCGCTGACCAGAGTGCAGAGGGCCCTGAACGAACTCTGGACAACGGCAGCCACCCATCAGGGCGTTCATGGATGACCTCACAGTCACGACAGAATCAGCCCCAGGCTGCCGGTGGATTCTAAAGGGACTCGAGAAGCTGATGGAGAAGGCCCGGATGCGTTTCAAACTTGCCAAATCAAGATCCTTGGTGCTGAACAGAGGAAAGGTGGAGGACAAGTTCCTGTTTTACATCGCAGGTACGGCCATTCCAACAATCACAGAGAAGCCAGTCAAGAGCTTGGGCAAGGGTTTTAACAGCTCTCTGAGAGATTAATCATCCATCCAGTCAACCTGTGCTGAGTTGGCTGGCTGGCTGAAATCTGTGGACAAGTCCGGACAAGTTCAAAGCCTGGGTCTACCAGCATGGTGTCCTTCCCAGGATCCTGTGGCCCCTCCTCGTGTATGCCATCCCAATCGCTACAGTTGAGACCATAGAGAGGAAAGTCAGCAACCAAATCTTGAGGTGGCTTGGGTTACCAAAGAGCCTGAGCAGCACCGCACTTTATTGGCACAACAACAAACTGCAGCTGCCCTTCAAATCCTTGGAAGAGGAATTCAAGGTTATAATAGCTAGAGAAGTGATGCAGTACACGGACTCTAATGATCCAAATGTGGTTGAAGCTGGAATCTAAGCGAGGACGAGCAGAAAGTGGGTGGAGGAGGCTGTCCAGGAGGCTGAGGCAAGGCTGTGTCACAGGAGCCTGGTGGGAGTGGTTGTTAGAGGCAGAGCCGGATTAGGATCCTTTCCAACTCCCTGAATGAACACCAGAGGGAAGGGGAGGCGACGCCTTGTCTAAGAGGATGGGGGGGGGCAGCTGTGGAGGAGACAAGGTCCTGCAAGGCAGTGGGAATGAGGCTACAAGGGGCCTGGACAAGATGAGAAAATGCGGCTGAGAGGAAAGTGACCTGGACTGAGATCTGGAAAGCCGAGCCTCACCATATTAAATTCCTTATCCAGGTAGTGTATGATGTGCTTCCAAGCCTATCTAACCTACACACATGGGGCATAGCAGAAACACCAGCATGCACATTGTGTTCCAAGAGAGGCACCCTAGGGCACATTCTCAGCTGCTGCAGTATGGCACTTGGAGAAGGACGATACCGGTGGAGGCACGACCAAGTCCTTAAGACCATCGCTGAAGTCATCAGCACGGGACTGTTGTGGGCAAAGCAGTTCCGTCCTTCCAACCCATATAGTCACCAGTGACTGAAGTAACTGTACTCAGTAATAATAATACCTTTGCCTCATTATTTACCTAAATACCCCAAATTGAAATAATATTCAGCTTGCACCAGTTGGTTGTGTTCAATTAGTTTATTCTTTCTTTTCTTTTACTCTTCAAAGGTTATTTTGACTATTATTATCTGAAAAGGCTATTTTAAAGATCTGTTTTCTGCTCACTCAGAATGGTTGATTGACCAAAGCTCTGATGATCTCTGCTCTGTTCATTTTGTATGCATGTGCAACATGTTCCTGTAAGTGGGGCAGCTAGTGGCCTAGTTTTTAGAGTGTTGCCCCTGTGATCAGAAGGTTGTGGGCTCCAATCCCAGGACTGCTAGTGGCACCTCTGAGGTACCCTTGAGCAAGGTACCATCTCCACACACTGCTTCCTGGACAGTGTGTTCCTGACTGCCCGCTGCTTCAAGTGGTGAATGGGTTAAATACAGAGAAAGAATTTTGTGCTGTTCACACTGTGTGCTCTGTTCACGTTTGACGAATGGTCACTTCACTATATATTTGTAATTTTCCCCCTTTTTGAAGCATTTAGAGGTTTTCACCCTTTTGTTCTTGTTATACTCGCCATCTATTCTTGAAATCCAATGCATTCTTTTGTTCTAAATCACAAACACTACTGTAGTTCATCCCAAAGGTTTTGAATGGAGCTCTATTACTCCAGAGAACACTTTACTACGGTTTAGTTCTGGGGAGTTTTTTTGGCCTCTACCTGCTGCCTGGCTTTGGGCATGGTGACCTTAGACTCGTGTGTATCTGTTCCAGAATGTCCTGTTCTGTTGGCAGTGCTCTGGAGTCTATAAAAGTGGTATGTGCGCAGTTAGACATGTGTCATGGTGCATCACAAAACAACTGAATGAACTCATTAGAAAGTTCACACTTTTGAATATTTCAACATAATTATGAGTAATAAACTAATAGAGTAATAAACCTTTGTGTCATAAACAGTAATGTCAAATACAGGTACACTATAAATATAAAAACTAATATAGCAAAAAGAATGAAGTGCTCTAACCGAAACCAAGGTCATCCCTCTGATTAGCACGCTGGGTGTGGGTATATGTGCCAAAAACAAGAATGAATTTGTACACGACAGTTTGTTGATATTTTCTTATCCTTTAGTTTCATGCTAGATTTCATTTAGATCTGGTAATGATCTTCCACTCAAATTGTTCCAGCACAACAAATTGGAAAACCAGGATCTAGTCAGGTTAAACTGTTAGCCATTGGGTGCTGCTGATGGTATTCCATGCCGTGGCCTCTCTCGCTGTCGTTCGCTGCTGGGGCAGGGGGGTGGGGGGTTTGGGTGCTGACGCAATTCCGCACTGGCCCAAAATTTACCATGGGGGGGGGGTGTATTAACCATTGGTCCACTGGGCAAATGCCAGGTATGCTTGATGGCCAGTCCAGCACTGATAAACAGCATTAACTACAGCTGTTGATCAACAGAGAAATTCAGACAGGAATGGAACACACCATTAGTTACTGTGACCGACATGTTAAAGACTGCTGCCATGTGCCTCAGTCTGGGTACAGTTAAACCTTAACAGTGCTTACATGCATAGAATAGGAAAATATTTCCATGGTCTGGAACTCCATAGGTTATTTTTTCACTAATTTCTAACCACAAGGTAGAATGTGGAAACGACAATAACGGGATAATTATTCTATGCTTGATTACCAGTCTTACCCACTGTGACATGACTGAGTCTCCACTGAGCTCAGAACTGCCCATAAACGTAGTCAGCTATATTAGTGCTAAACTGTGAGCTTGATGCTAGATCCGTTTGAATGATGGATAGAAAAGAAGCAATCAAGTGATGTACAAAGGAGATGGCAAGTAGTGTAGAACACAGATTTGTTGATCTATTAACTAGGTAAAATAGATCACATTTCTGATTTTGATTTAGGTCATGCCTGAACAGTAAATCAAAATCTTCTTCAAAAAATGCAAAGAATATGATTTTTTAAAATTTGGGCAATTTATCAGACATACCATTTAAATATTTTTGGACCATTAAGTTTATTCTTCTAAATTACACTGTACCCATGACATGCATGGGTTACCTTTTAGTTTAGTTAATTATACCCAACTGAATTTCGAGTTTTTAAACAGATCTCACAGTCCCTCAAATCATAAAAGGCCTACTGCAATTACTGACTTACACTTGAAGGTAATCTTGTTTTCTTCAGCTCCTCTCCCCTCTTCCTGGTAGCCATGAAAGTATTTTCTTATCCACAATGATCACATGGTATGTCTCCCTTTCCTCTTTGAGGAAATGGCCCTCAGAAGGATCTTGGGGAAGTTAATATTCCAGCAACATTTCTCATCACCATCAAAGTCAAGGTTCTCAGCAGGACTTCTGGAGGTGTTTCAGAAGCTTGAAATGGGACAGATTTGTAGAGACAACATCTCACTGAGATCTAAACAGACCCCTTTTACCTTTTTCATACATAAACAAGCGTGTTTGCAATTTACTTACCGGTAAGTGCAATTTCCAACTTACTAGACCAGATACATTTTTCACCTTTTGCCTCTAAAGCTCCATGATCGTTTGCCATATACATGTTACAAATATTTATATAAAATATGCATATTTGTCTATTACAAATGACAAAAGTTTAGTCTAGTATTCATTAAAAATATGGTGTTCTGTTCAATAGGTTCTGTTTTTCAACCTTCCTAATGTCAGGGCGTAACAGATAATGTAGAAAATCAATTCTACACTGCAAATAAACTCTGCAATATGAACAGTAGATTGCAGTTACAGAATTAGAAGGCATTGGTGTCAAGGTTTTCAAGTGCACAGACCTTATACAGGATTCTCAAATTTTTTTTTGGTGTTCTATCCTGACCAAGAACAGGCCAGGTGTGTCTACACCCACAGATTAGGTTGGAGGCTTATGCAGCCAGAGTCTGGAACGCTTAGTGCACCAGAACTGACATTCCCTTGGGAGCTGATGCTTGGGAATGGTCTCTCGCCCTAAAATGATCTAGTACTGGTGGTGCAATTCTAGGACACGTTCAGTGCCTGGACATTTTCATCACAGTCTTAAATCAAGAGTTTTGTGACATGATATTCTGGAACAAGGACAGTCTGGTGGATTGCCTCTACCTCCATGCCAAAATGACAAAATATTCCTCTGGCCCTAATTAGTCTGATGGCTTCATCATACTCAGGTGCGAGAGAGCCTAGGCAACTGTTTGGACGGGTTAGATCACGTAGCCTTGAGGTCCTTCACTTGAAAAGGAAGTCCTCTTGTGCCTGGGCCAGGTGTACCCTCAGCAGCAATGTGGTCAGAGGCATTACATGCATTGCTGTTAGAAGGAGCAGCCATCTGTGACACGACCTTGCATCAGCTCCTTCCAAGTGTGAAACTGTCTAGGATCATGGAGTTGCATCTTGGCTACCACTGAAGCAGTTCTGATGAAGGCAGGGGAATGCAGTTTTTTGAGTTTATGTGAGTTTTGTGTGTGTGAGAGTGCAGTTAGTGAAAACAGAAGTAAAATACAATGAGAATATATTTGTACAGTTATGAATTCACTGGTGCTTTTAGCTAAACTGCTGCTACCAGAGTAAGCATCACTGTGATTAACACTGCAATATTACAATCACAACATACTATGTAAAGTAAGTCATTAACAAGTCGACAGAGATGGGTAATAAAGTATTGAAGTATAAATACTTTGTTACTGTCTTTAAGTAGAGTTTTCAGGTATTCTTACTTTGTTTTTACTTTCACTACATATGGATATCTGCATCTACTCCTTATATTTTCAGAACGGGTTTCAAATAGTTTAGTTTCAAATCATTTAAGTGGCTTCGTCTATTATTTTAGAAACACAGGTAAGTGCACATAGAAAAGACAATCCCCTTGGAGTATCCATTTTTGCACATGATGTACAAAAAATGTCAGGCATAAAACGAGAGGAAACGGGTGTAAAATGAGAGGGATTTAATATAAGCATGATGGCGGTGGCAAAAATGTGACATAACTGAAAAAAGTGGAGATTGCATTCAAGACCAATAAAACATTCCACATCCCTGGCTCTACTTCACAGATATGTTTCAAATTGTTGGCAGCAGGATAGACTCCTGGAGAATGCACTGGAAATTGTGCAAACCAAAACTTCTGACCTTCAAAAATTCACAATCTAATAAAAAAAAAAAACATATACGGGTAAAATACATCTTTTTATTGTTTTCAGTAATGACGGCCAGCTTACAAAGTTTGCTATGCAATGCACACCTTGGTTTGCTAGCATTTGTAAGGTAGCCTATGTTAGTAAAGTTAGCTAGTGCTCAGTTGTATTTAAAGATGAGACCTAATTCACTGGCAGAAGACCATAATTGACCATTGTTGTTTGGGACATTTCTGAACAACTTCACCCAGAAACCCCTTCTTCAGCAGACAGAGCTTTTATTTTTGCAATCTGATATGTGGGGCAAGTTTCTTTTATAAATGAGAATTACAGGCACCCTAAATGTAAAGGAAACAATAATTCAGGCAAGTAAGAGCTTGGCCTTTTTGTTTGGCCAAGCTCTAACTTGCTTGGCCTGCTAAAAAGTGAAAATGCAGAGCACTTCAGAATAAACACCTTATATTTTATAAAGTCCTCCCTGAATAAGAATATGTGAATAACTCAATGTTACATAATGTAATATAATTCATATAACTTTAATTGTGAGGGGATGATGTACAAAGCTATCGAAATTTTATTTGAAATACTTTTTTGCTTGGGTATATGTGTGTGTCTGTGGCATATGCATATTTTCACTCCTAAGGAAAGCATGTGAATCATTTGGAGAGGTACACAAACCTCACTTCAGCTGCTATGCAAAGATCAACACCAGATGAAGGCCCATCCACCAAACAACCGCAGGCCAGTGTTGATAAAGCCATCAGTGACTTCGCCATCCAAGGTGTGCACCCACTTAATATAGCTGAGCAGCAGGGTTTCAAAGCTCTTCTGCTTCACCTCCAACCCAGAGTTGATGTCTCACATTACTCTAAAAACAGGTTGGAGAAGGCCACACTACATACGAAAAGTAATTTGAAAACTGCCTTGAGTAAACTTTATCACAACCACTACTGATTGCTGGACAGCACACTGACAGATCTGGGTGTCAAAGCACATTGGATTGAGCCCGCAACTCTGCAGAGATGTTGTGCTGCTTTAACCTGCAGACATCAGAAGGGTTTTTTTTGCTCTTGCTGGTGCTCCAAAAGATGTTCGCGTGAAATACAACAGCTGTGAAAAGGTCGTCCGCACAACAACTGACAGCAACTCCAATTCTATGAAAGAATTTCGAGTCTATGGCGAGCTGTGACAGTTAAACTTTTGTAAATGCGTTCATATTCTTGTTTTAAACTGTGTTTGAAGAATCGAAATATAAATTTACGTGCACATTCACACGCAATCCCTCCTTTTGCATCATAGTAACATCTCTCCTGAGAATTGCCGAACTTAATGTATATTTGCATGTTTTAAACTCAGGCAGCACAGACTCGACAAAAACTCTGATCTCATTAGTTCATTGCAATGCTATACTGCAAAGGATCACATGCACGGCTTTCCTCTGCACGGATCGCCTATGTGCTCCATCGTTACCATTCAGACTTGGGCCAATTTCCCCTCCACGTTCTTCGCAGAATCAGGAGCGAAAGCTTTTCTTCACTCCTGTCTCTCTCACTCTCTCGCTCTCATTCACACAGATTCGCACATGTGCGCAAGCAAACGCACATATGTGCACACACAAACATGCACAGCGCATGCTCAGTCAATTGCTCTGTCACTTAAACTGTAACTACAAATATAGTGCATCTGAATTTGTTTGAAGGTCTTTGTTATCATCAACCTGCTATTATTCAAGTCTCTCACAGTAACATTCATGCAAAACCAAGCAAGTAATACTATGCAATACTCCTGTCACGTTCTGCATTTTAAATAATTTCGTGACTAATTTTTCCACTCATGGACCTATAATTTCTTGTCACTCAAATTTATCATTTTGGAAAATGGCTCCACTGTCCTCCTGTGCATAGTAATAAAAACTGCCATTTTTATCGGTAATAAGGGCTTCTCACTGCAGTATGAATGGCAATGGTGTGATGACTTACAAGACTGTCAGTTTCTGAAAGTTTTCTCATTAACACTGAGCACATCCGTGGTCATTATAATCGTCAGCTCCCACAGCCCTGTCCAGTATTTTCAGACTTTCACTTTTTGATTGGTGACTACTCTTAAATCTAATCCTCAACAGAGTGTTGTTATCACTGCTCTGTGTAATCCCATTTTTGATGCAGCAATAATTAATAGAGTGCAGCTGTGACCTGCACCTCAAACCTTAATTCTAGTTTTCCAACTTACTCTTTAACTTCTTCATTTGTCTAAATTTTAAACTATTCCTCAAGTTCATTTATTCATTGCATATTTATTCCATATATATGTATTCCCATTCATACATACATATGTGTTTATAATTTATCACAAAAAAGATCATCCGTTTCCCCTGACAGTTTACTCTTAGTTCATTTGACTTTGTTGAGTGATTTAATGATGCTAATGGTAACAAAAGCATTTTTTAAAAAGTCATATGGTAACACTTCATAATAAGTTTCATTAATGAAATGGCCATTAACAATCAAGGACAAATCATTGCCAAATGAGTGCAGAAACTACAGCAGCATGTTACTCTTATTTTTGGAGGGGAAAGTCACATATATTGCACATTAACTACGCATAGCTTCCAAGTTATTGCTGTATTACAGGGTGTCCTTCCTGTGTGCAATTTGTAAGTTATTTCCAATGCATTTCTAACTATTTGTGTGTATATATACACCCATGGAAAACATGAGACTTTTACCATTTTTGTCTGTTCACTGTTTGTACAAAATGCACAGGTTGCATTTCTTTTATGAACTATTGCAGTGTGAGCTCTGTGTTGTAAGTGCAGCAGTGTTTGTATAGCAGCTATTCTATATGCTGTATTCCAGCAGCTTGACTCCTGATTCAGTTTCTGATGCTCTGATGAGATGAAACAGAGCTCACACATGCACACACTCTGCTCTTAACATCACTATTTTAATTGTGTAAAATAATGTAAGAGTATTGTGTAGTTTAACATTTCCAAGGTATAATAAATTATTTATATGTATTATTTTTCAATTTTCACCATATATATACATTCATACAGCAAACCCACAGTTTAATGCGGATCAGCAGTCGTAGTTTCAGTCCATCGCGGAATTTTTCTGAGAGCCCAACTAATAGTTGTTCACTGAAATCCCCGAACTAGCGCAGAAACTGCATATTTTATTTTGCTTTTGTGATGTCCGGGCCTCGTCCGCCATGCCCCCTCGTCCTCGTGCTGGGTTGCTAAGCACCGCACTCAAACATAAAACCATGCATGAGAACGAGTGGGCGTGGCGGGCGAGGTCACATGACGAGGGGGCGAGGCGGATGAGGTTTCGTGGCAGTATATAATTTTATATGCATTTTAGTGCGAAATTATTAAGAAAAATATAATGTATTAATTTTGTAACATAATTGTTAAAATACGTTCAGCTACATTTCAAAATAAAAAAAAAAAACTATAAATGTTTTGGTACTGTCGAGAACGCAAAGAAAGCGTGTCTTAGGATGACAATGTACTCAGAGGCGGGAGGTTTGAAAGTGGCCAATCAAGAACGCAATTTATTTCTCCTTGCTGCTGATTGGCTGCTGCCCTTTGACGCAGCTGCAGTCCAGAATTTCCCCATGGAGCATCTCGAGTGTTCTCGTGTTTGTCGTTTTGTTCTTCTTAAAAGCCCTGTATTTTTATTATTGTAAATTCAATTTATTTATTACTGTATTTACCTGCTTACACCTATGGCAAGCCATTTTAACATTTAATAGCCAGACTGGATATATACATCAGAAATCCGTATTTCAGTTCTTCCCAGTCAAAATGTCAAAAAGGCGTCCCCTGAATCTTTGAGTAGATATCCAAAATATGTTTATTACTAGATGCAACTGCATTGTTGCCAGGCATTATTCTAATTAAAGATGTCTGAAATGTTATTTTAACTAGTAATACTGTCAGTAACAGATATATGTATTGGCATTTTTACTGGTCAAAATGTATTTTAGATATCTGGAGAGTCCTTTTATGTTTTTGATATACGAAATGAGAATTATGACTTGTAACACCTGTATTGAAGATATCTGAAATGAAAGTTTCTCCTAGTAAGAATTGTATTTCAGATATCTGTAATGTTAATTGTAGATAGGAAGAATGTCATTTTGGATATCTGTAATGTTCATTTTGACTGGGAAGAACTGAATTACAGATATCTGATGTACATATATATCCAGGCTGGCTATTAAATGTTAAAACAGCCCCTTAAATGTATTAATGTCACGGGTTCTTCCCGTCTCCAGGCATGTTAGGCAGACACAGACGCACCAATCGTAGTCAAAATGATCCATCTTTTATTTTAAACAAAACACAAAAAACAAAACTGGCCTGAGAGCCAGACTTAAGACTATATCTTTTCTTTTAACAAAAGGAGACAGGATTAACACAAGCAAAGAGATGGGTTGACCGACCATGTAGATTGGTCACACACAAACTAAATACTAAATCCCAACCCCCACAGACCAATCACCCCACAGAAACACTTAACTCAAACCCAATCCAGCTGAGACTAATACAAAAACCTGAAAACCAAAACATCTTTCAACTTAAGATGTTGGCCCGGGTGGGTCCCATAGGACTCTCCCCTTTGAGAGTCCCCGTTCACACTCTTGGATCCCCTTACTGGGAGCCCCTCTCTGTCCTCAGGGGCGGATCCCCCTACCGGGAGCCCCTTACTGTCCTCAGGAGTGGAGCCCCTTACTGGGGGCCGCTCTGCAGGAAGCCCCTCACTGTTCTTCTGGACGGAGCCTCCTCTGGGGAGCCCCTCTGCAGGGAGGCCACTGCTGTCCTCCTGGGCCGAGGCCCTTCCTCTTGGAGCACACCACCTCTGGGGGGCTGCTCCCTGGCCCCCAGGCTCGAGTCCCCCGGGGAGCCCCACTGGAGACCTTCAATACCCCAGCACCCCCCCAAAAAAATTCAGGGGAAGCCCCCCTCCTCTGTTGCAGCTACAGGCCCCTCTGTGCCTGCTATGGGCCCCTCTGTGACTGCTACGGGCCCCTCTGTGGCTAACCCAGGCCCTCCCACGGCTAACTCAGGCCCCCCTGCTGTAACGGCTAACTCAGGCCCCCCTGCTGTAACGGCTAACTCAGGCTCCTTTTCGGCTAACCCAGGCCCTTCTGCAGCTATAAACCCCTCTACTGGCCCCTCTGCAGCTACAAACCCCTCTACTGGCCCCTCTGCAGCTACAAACCCCTCTACTGGGCTTAGCTGCAGGGCGATCAGGCTTAGCTGCTGGGCTAACGTGGCTTTCAAAGACTCTTCTAAAGAGCCTAGTGGCTCCTCTATGGGGCCTAGTAAATTAAATGGCTCTGGGCTGCCTGCTCTAGCCCCCAAGCTAACAACTGCTACTCTACTTGGGGCTGGAGGTTGAAGCCGGGGCGCAGGCGTGGGTTGCTAGAGTGCAGCCTCATTGCTAGGGAGCATTGTCTTGGTACTCGGGAGCGTTGCTTCATGCTGTGGAGCAGCGTGGCTCACAACATTGTGGTTTTTCACTATACGCGGGTACTTTTGGAATGTATATATATACATAAATATATATTGTGGCGCCAGGGAGGCAGAGCACCCTCACGGACTCAGGACTGAGCACAGGACTCCCCCCTGGATGAGAGACAGGTAAACTGTATTAATGAGCCGGGACTCTTTAAAAGACTGGCTCTCCAAGAATAAGGAGGAGAGGGCCGAAGTGGGCAAGAGACTGAGGAGGAATGGAATCAGTGAAGGGAGAAGACAGAGAGGGGGAGAGCCCGTAGAGAGTTAAACCAGAGTGGTGATGGTTTTGTCTTCCCTTTTAAAGAGCAATGTATCTAAGTTAAAATAACAGCTCCACTGTGCACTGGCTCTGGTGTGGTAGTTCGGCCTCCAAGCCTATTAGTGGCAGCCGGTCCCTGGGCCGTACACCACAAAATATATATACACGCTCATTAATTCCAAGCTAGCCTAGCGCACAGGCTTTTCTTCCTCACATTCCAGCCCATGAAGTGCATTTTTCTGAGCCTTCTGATTCTTATGAGCCTTCCATTTCATGTTGAAAGTGGTCTGAAAGAGATGTGGTAATGTAATGGTGTTCTGCTTGTCACGAGGAGTGCTGTGATTGTGAAGGCAAAGCTGTCAGTCCTTGGAATTGTGGGCATCCCCACAGGCACTTTCTGTGCCTAAAGACATTTTGAATGCTTCAGGCAAATAACACTGAAGAGGGTTTACATCATCATGCATGTGCGTTCTTCTCACTTGTTCTCACTTGGGTAACCCAGATAACACTAGTTATAATTACTTAGTGCTTAAATGAATAAAGGTCAATCTTTACACACACACTAACCCCAGAGAGGGCTCAACCTGTAACCAAACCCAAAGGCATGCCCACAACCTTTTTAGGTCAGTGAGATTTTGGCTTGCATTCTGTCAAACGTATCATCAATGTGGCATTGTTCTCTTACATTATGTATATTATTGTTTTTATTTGATAGCCCATAGGTAAATACTTTGCTGATCCCTGACCACTGTGTTACCACGTCACACATCTCAGAATTTACTTTGATATGTAGTTTTCTTTTCTTGCTTTTTCTCTGCTCACTCAGGAAAGGAATGCTTGATAATTAGATTTGGAACTGAATCAGGGACTGGAGAAGCTTTGCAAAGAGTGGATTCTTCATGTACTGTACTATGTATTATACTTAAGTCCAAATAACTACAGCATCAGTACTACTGGTCACTATACAAGGGTGTATCACGCTTTCCAAAAGTGGGGGTGTTCTTGGCTCGCCCATTTAAAGCCAGTCGGGTGCATAAGTATGCATATACTCAGATAAAGTGCAAAACTGACCTGGCTTATGTAAAGTGGAATTAATTAGAAAGTAAATGAACAAAAAACTTTAG
The DNA here is from genome assembly GCA_037974365.1 of Hydrocynus forskahlii. Lineage (NCBI taxonomy): Eukaryota > Metazoa > Chordata > Actinopteri > Characiformes > Alestidae > Hydrocynus > Hydrocynus forskahlii. The sequence continues at coordinate 9,105,869 of JBBPCX010000154.1, read as the reverse complement.
AATTCTCTCTGGGATTCTAAAAATTTGCCTTTTAATTAAGGCCTGTCGGTCTCAGCTTGGTGAATCCAAGCATGGTGTGTGCTCTACAAATTAGCCATCCAAGATTTGAGGTATTCCTGTCTGTTCAGGTGGAGTATTTCCATTGACTCCTCTATTAGCTAAATAATGCTAATGCAGGGGTGTCAAACTCCGGTCCTAGAGGGCCAGTGTCCAGCACAGTTCGATGGTTGTACTCCTCAAACACATTCACTAAATTAACTGGCGAAGTGAACCAGGTGAGCAGGGAAAACACCAAAAGGTGCAGGAAAACGGCCCTCCAGGACTGGAGTTCGACACCCCTGTGCTAATGCTACAGTTAAATCAAAGGTACAGTGGCCTCTAAAGTGGCGTGAGCTCACAGTGCAGCACAGTGCGAGCAATGTGAAATTCTTTCTCTGCATTTAATCCATTCACCAAGTGGGCTGCCATCAATGGGACGCACTCAGGGAGCAGGGTGTGGGGATGGTATCTTGCTCAAGGGTACCTCAGTGATGACACTAGCAACTTTCTGATTGAAGGGGCAACACCCTAACCACCAGACCACCAACTACCACATTAATATGAACATCAGTAACTAAAATGCAAATCTCTATTTCAAACAGAGATGGATATAAGATGATGACACCACACTCTTCACTCCCAACCCATATAAGCATGCTTGTCTTTGACTATAGCAGCTCTGCCCATAGGTATCCCAATTACTCATGGTATGCAAATCAGCTTATATTCAGCATCAAATTGCCTGTACTGCCCCCGTTTTCCCTTTTCTATTTGAAATGCGTCCTTGAAAATCATAGCAATCAATACAAGAAGATGGCTGATTTGAGTAATCAGCCTTAGTTATTGTGACCAACCAGTGTATTGCAGTAAGGTGATGAATAATAATGACACAAACAAAAAAAAGAACAAAACTGATGCTTTATTTTAGGGCGATGAAGTAAGTTACGGAATTAAATACATAAGAATGTCAAGAGTTGAACTGAAGGAACAGTGATCTGTTAAGCAGCCTCTGTTAAGGTGCTTGATCACATTCAACACAATTGCGAATGGAATGGTTTTCTATATTCACACACAGTTATGGAGACACAGATGCATCTGCCGAGTACTGATCAGCAGATGAGAGGATAAGGAAATGTGGATAAGGAAATGTGAGGTGGAGAATATTTTAGTTTCTTCCCTCAGGCCATTTGACTCCTCAATCACAAATGAACTGAGTCATAATCCACCCCACCCAACACACACACACACACACACACACACACATAAACACATCCCTGGACTGAACATTTCCTCCTTACACAATTCACATTCACATTGAACTGTTCTGCCTTAAACAACTCACACCACAACTGACACTGTAAAAAGATCCTCTTTTAATATTTACTACACATCCACTGCCCTGCTGCTGCTGTTATTTGCACCATTATTATTTATTGCTGTTTATTTTGTCTGGTCTGCACTTTTGTAGTGTTGTGGAGTTTCTGTTTTTATTCTTGTGTTGCACCATGGTCCTGGAAGAGCATTGTTTCATTTCTCTGTGCACTCTGTAGATGACTGAAATAACAATAAACTTACGTGACAATTTCCAAACCAAGTGGTTTCCTGAATTTGGGTTGGGGAAAGCTTACTGTGATGACCTTCCCTGTAAATTTTAGAGAAACACTCGAGCTAAAAGTAAACGCCTCGCCATTTTCTGACAAACTGAGGCCCTGTTTCCAAAGAGTTAAGTTACCAGTGTGAAAAAAGGCATACGTCACTTTGTTTCATGCATCTGATGCCTGCCCACAATTTTTAGCTGCTGAATGTTCAGTAGTTTAATGAACAGAATCCTTTAGCAGCAAAGCACAGTCCAGCATCCCAAAGGGTACTGAAGAGAGGATGTTGTGCCACCTGGAGCTCTGGAGAGAACCTCACCGCTGCCTGCATTGCCCATCCCTTCTGTGTGGCCGGGGTCCCCTGCAGTACTGACCACAGGTCACTTGATTCCTCGTTGCCAGTATGTTCCTCATTGCTGGCAACTAAGTCTGATCACCAGCAGCCGACTCCCATAAGCTGCTTTCTTTTTTTTTTTTTTTCCCCGGCCCATAAGCTACTTTCAAATAGAACGTCTGCTTTCCCAGTTCCCTGTCCAGCAGCCATCTCATTTCCCCTTGCATTGCTTGAACTGACCTTAAGTTCGTAAGCCTCCTGTGTCACATTCCCAGTCTCCCCCAGACACGTTTGTTTAGATTCAAACAGGCTATTTTTCTTGAT
>JBBPCX010000154.1:9071029-9103477 GCA_037974365.1 Hydrocynus forskahlii | reverse complement strand
TCACTGTTTTACATGAGTTCAGCAACCTTCTTCGGAGATTCACCTTAGGAAAAAGCAAACTCTGCATTAATATGCACAACTTTACAAATTCATTTTTTACACTAACAACAATCAGCAGCAATGGCGTCGGCTTGTTGTTGCATAGAATAGTTAATCACTGTTAAGTAAATAAGTAAACTAAAAGCTATAGCTTGTGCAAACAGCAAAGTACATATTCGTGAGAAAATTGGAAAATGGGTCATTTTATCACCACATACGACCATCTTGGGGAACCTCTAAATATTCTCCAATTTAAATGAAATTTGTTACACTTTATTTCCACCCTAAAAGGAACAAATTCAGGGGGTAAGACCTCATACATTACAATTTTATATTTCCACCCATCAACTGGCTTCCACCCCAATGGTGGGGTAGAGTTAGTGCTTTCACCTCATATCAAAAAGATTCAGGGTTCGCCTTCTGGCCAGGATGGCCAAGAAAACCCTTCACCTACTGGCCAGAAAACCCTCTCTGGGTTCTCTGTTTCTTCCCACAGTCCAGACTGCCCTGTGATGGACTGGTGGCCTGTTTATATTTCTCTATCTATCTTGCCTTATGACCATGGAGGCCTCAGCACCAGTGAAATTCAAATGTGTCTCATTAATCCCTCACTAAACACCTAAATTTCAGTTTTACTGTAGTCATTTGATGTACTTGTTAAGGATTTTTTTGTTAATGGAGATTTTTGTCATTAAAAAAACTGTAGTTTTCTCTTTTCCATGAATATGGGTCAATATTGGGTCATGTTGGACCACTTTTGTCATTCTCTGTTGAAATTTTAATTTGCTGAAGTACTCCAATGGACTTGTTTAGGGTGCAAAGTTGATAACTCGGAACTCGACTTTTCAAGATTTTCCTGCACTCACTTGGGACTTGACTCAGCACATCTGTGTCAAACCACTTACTTGCATCTCAGTGATTCCTTCCAACGTCTATTAAGATTCCCTTTCACGGGACCTGAGGGGATCAGTTCAAAGTATAACAAATTGAGCTCTGCAGTAAGACCCATCCTGCTCCCATTGTTTATCTTTAGTCATACTGAAAAATAGACACTTAAACAGCGTGAGTACACTGAAGTTGTGTGCTTCATGTGTATCACTTGATTAAAATGTTGTCTAATTTTATAAGCACATTATTAAGTAAGTATACTGAAAGACTGTAAAACATGTAATACTCAGATGGAAATGCATACAATGAATCAAGTACATCCAAGTGTAAAATTATCACTAGACCTTTCCTATTTTCAAGACTTTTAATGTTTTATGTTTGTATCTGAAACAACCACGAGGCTTTAATAAGAGTGATCAATCATTGATGACTGGTCTGACAATCAGAACTGTTTTCATCTCCATTGCTGGGTGGCTGAAGGATATAACTAATAGATCTTTTGTATATGAACAATTTAGCCACATCTGCCCATAAACCTTTCAAGATTGCGAAGAAAAAGTATGTCATTTCTGAGATCTGTGAAAATAAAAAAGGAACTTAAATGTAATATGTACAGTAATAGGAACAACTCAAACAGAACTGCCCTTTCTGGTGCCTTCCATCAATATACACTAAAATGAACACTAAGTCAAACGCATAGAGCAGAATCGAGTGGTGAAGCCTCTAGTGTGTAAAAGTCGATCCTCTGTTTCATCATTCGCTACAGAGCTCCAAAATGACTTTGGAAGCAACATCAGAACAATCACCATACATCAGGAGATTCATGAAAATGCTTCCCTCAGCCAAGCAGCTGCACACAAACCTGGAGCAGCGCAAAGCATGCTGCCACTGAACTCTGGAGCAGTGGAAACATGTTCTCTGGAGTGATGAATCACACGTTATTATCTGTCAGCCTGATGGGTGTGCCTGGGTTTAGCAGATGTAATTAAAACACTACCTACCAGACTGCATAGTGACAAGTGTAAAGTTGAGAGGAGGAGGAATAATGGCCAGGGGCTTTTTTTCAGGGCTTGGGCTATGTTACTTAGTTCCATTGAAGGATAATGTTAATACTATGGCCTACAAAGACATTTAGCACAATTACATACTTCCAGTTTAGTGGCAACAGTTTTGGGAAGGCCATTTACTGTTCCAGCATGACTGTTACCCTGTGCACAAAGCAAGGATCATAAAGGCTTTGTTAGACAAGTATGGTATGGGGATACTTCAGTGGCCTGCACAAAGACTCTGATCTTAGCTCTGTGGAATAAACTGGATTGGTAATTGCAAGTCCAACATCAGTCCCTGACCTCACAAATGCTCTTTTGACTGAATGAGGACAGATTTCCTCAGACACACTCCAACTTCTTGTGTAAAATCTTTCTAAGAGAATGGTTATAGCCCTCTGCGGTTTGAGGTTTGGGTAGGGGGTGTTTTGGCAGGGTAGGGGGCAAGTCCATGCTGATGGTCATGGTTTTGGATTGGTATGTTCAACAAGCTCATATACTGTATGTGTGATAATCAGGTGTCTGTATAGTGTGCCATGCAATGCTAGCTCCCTAATCAACTCTCTGCAAATAAAGCTCAGTGAAAAAATGTGGGAGAAATGCAGGTCTGTTATAAATTCATAAAGTTATATTTGACCTTTCACTTTGCTTTGGGTTTCTCATTACTTTGCGAGTCACACTGCTTCTAAACTCCGAACACAGTACTGTGGAACTCTCATGGGATGGGCCCTCATTACGTAATGTTTAGTTGTTCTTGTGAATGAACCAAAAAAAGTCAAACAACCTGCCCAAACAAGCTTGGAGGTAAACGCAACACCATGCACACAACATCCCAGCAAGCTATGAGTGTACAGACAAAGGGGCCTTGAGAACATGACTCCTCAATGATGCAATCTGCTTAAGGGACAGAAACCTGTTGTAGGGTCTAAATGTCAAAATATGGTCCCACGAGAGCTTGAAATTGGACACCTACTTCTGTAATCCTCTGCCAGTGACTTAATGCTGCCTGTGATGTTTTTTCCAACATTTTTGTCATTTCTGAAACCCCAGGGGTGTGCTTTTCCACAAAAGAAATCTACACTCTTATAAATAAAGGTGTGAAACGGGGTTATTTGGAACAATACTACAACAAAAAGCAGATCCTGTAATATTAACTGCGCCCAACACACATGATCTGACTAATCACCTTATCAATAAACCCTTGCTGAGCAAAAATGTACATCATGTACAGATCAGTTGGCCTTCAGGACTAGGATTGCAAAACACTTCCCTAATGAATCTTTCAAATTATGATCCTTAGAAGGAACCTTTCAAAATCTCAGCTAAAAAGTTCAAAGAATCCTTTGGCACCTTTACTTTAAAGAGTGTATCCAAAAATGCATTTCCTACATTTGCCTATATGGAAAGAATATTTAGGCATGCAAGCTTCAAGTAATGAAGATTAAAGTGCTTCAGTTTTGAACTAAACTTGAATGTTCTTGGGCTTGTTTTCTGTGCTCTTGATATGACCTCACTTTCCTGATCGCTCACTTACCTGTTGAGTGATTTCTTAATCTACCTATTTCTGTGCACAGCAGAGGAGACTTCACAATATGCTAATCCCTTGAAATCTGTTTTATAAGTGCAGATGGTCAGACGATGATGTGGGTGGAAGGTGGTTCGGACGATTGCTGTGTTGTTGATTGGAGCATCAGCTGAAGCTTTATGTAAGACAAGTCATTTTCTGTTACCCTGCGGCAAAAGCTGTCAGGTCACTCAGTAAGCAGTTTCAGCAGACAGTTGAATTGCTGCCAGTGACAAGTAGGGGTAGAATAACAATGAATTTCAAGGAATTTCACACTGACTTCCGGTGCAGCACTGGCTTGCGGATTTCTCTGTTCCTTCTATATTAGTCACAACATCTCTGCTGTTTTTATATTTATATATTTTATATTTATTGACATAGTAATATTTAACTTTATATTTATACATATAAATCTATATTGCAGATTCATATTGTAGACTGTATATAAGTGTATATTATATTGTTCAGTATACAGTAAATCCCCACTTTTACGCTGTTCAGTAGTTGCGGCTTCAGTCTGTTGCAGATTTTTTCTGAGAACCAAACAAATAATTGTTTGCGGAAACCCCCGCACTCTTGTGGAAACTGCAGATATCCTCCACAATTTTTTTGCTTTTGTGATGTCCGGGGCACATCCGTCACGCCCCCTCGTCCTCGTGCTGGGCGGTTTATGTGTTGGGTTGTTTATGTTTGGGCGCAGCATTTAGCAAAGCAATCAGACACCTGAACGGAATGAGCCTCCACTGCCCATCGCCATGCCCAACGATAAACAATCCAGCATGAGGACAAGGGGGCGTGGCAGACGAGGACCGGACGTCACAGTCAGCTGTACTCAGAGGCGGGAGATTTGAAAGTAGCCAATCCAAGAATGTCATTTATTTCTCCTTGCTGCTGATTTTCTGCTGCCCTGTGACCCATCTGTTGCAGCTGCAGCCCAGAATTTCCCCCGTGGCGTGTTCTCGTGTTTTTTGTTTTGTTCTTCTTAAAGCCCTGTATTTTTATTTCTGTAAATTAAATTAATTTATTACTGTATTTACCTGCTTATACTAAAGAAAATGACAGCGCATACAAAAGAAAAGGGGCGTGCATGAATTACAGTACAGTCTATAGTCTATATAGGGTATCGGTATTTTACATTCCAGCACTGTGGGAGTTCAGTGTACACAGTATGAATATGGGTTTATGGGAATATGATAATATGGGGGGGAGCATATTTGGGGGAATATTTAGGGTTTACAATATAACAATAGGCATTTTTTGGTGTTTACCACCTATAGTGGTTTTTCATTATACGCGGGTGCTCTTGGAACATAACCCCTGCAATAAGTGGACACCATCGACCGGAATCAAATTCCTTGTATGTGCTCGCTCACATACTTGGCCAATAAATGCGATTCTGATTCTGAGTCTGTATTTGCCAGCAGCCTTATTGCAGTGAAAGTCTAAAACAATGTCTGTCTCATTATTTTACCCCACAAAAACCAGTTTATCATCTTACACTTTGTCATTACAAAAGCACTTTGTATATGCCTTTGTAATGACAAAGTGTGGATGAAGGGTGAAGAGAGCTGTCAAAAACAACTGAATAAAAGAATAAAAACAAATCAAATGTTAATTGCTCTATGATGTTTTTAATGTATTTATTAAATGCACTTCTGCACAGATGAATGCTTATCTAGCCACAGACAGTGCTTTGTCTAAGCATGACAAAATATAACTGCACAGACAAATTTATGTTATGTATTGAGTGGTATAGTAACTGAGTCTTACCATCAGGGGATCAACAGTTCAAATCCTGGTGATGGTAAGTCTTCTATCATCTGGAGCAAGAAGCACTCAGCCATAATAACTCAGTCGAAAGGTCTGCAGGTATGTCCTCAGAACTTCAGCTTCACAGCTTAGTGGCACCAAGTTATAGGGGGAGACCTAACTGGCAAGTGGGAATTAGAAATTTGGGGGCTGGTGCATTTCCACTTATTTCAGCTTATAAGGCAACCATATTCTGTGTGTGTGTTTTTTGTAATCTTTGTATTGTATTGCTTTCCTAGCTGAGATGCAATGCTAAAATGTGAACTAGATTGCACTTCCACAATGCAAAATGTGATTGCACGGTTGCTATGGTAACTAGGTGGTTGCTATAGTGCTGCTAGATGGTTAGTAATAGTGCAGCAGTTACGTTTTGGCACTTCCGACTTTAACTTTTTAACTTTTGGTGAGGGAACTTTTAGAGGCGGATGTCTGGTTCCACTCACCACCACTGTGAATAATTCTGATTCACTGAGTTTCATTTAGCTGACGCTCTTTCAAGCTGCGGGTGGGTATATGCACATGGCCACCACAGACAGATATTAAAACAGTGTAGAAGCAAAAGGGGGAGAGGAATGCGGGCGATAGCAGGGCTATGGAGACACAACAAAGCTCAGAGCTCAGACTCGTTCAGCACATATACTTATACTGTCACATTATCACACTTTCGTGTTATTCATGTGAACATATTTCTCACCCAGAAAACTGACACTGCCTCAAGTCGGCTGAGATGGCTAGCAGCTTGGCTAACTAACAACATTCAAACATGCATTCATGCGCTGGTTATAAACCACGTGTCTTTCGTTTCATAACTGACGTGTGCGTGTTGAAAAGCGGGGTGGGGTTGATGTTACGCACATTGGAGGGTGTGGCGTGCATTGGGGAGGAGGGGGATGGGCCGTGGAGCGAGACAGACAGCTCAGCACAAGCAGCTTGATGAAGAACTGGCAGTAGTAGAGAATAAAACAAACATTCATGGGCTGAAAGAAAGTTTGTGCTCAAAAAAAAAAAAAAATACTGTCCACAGTGAGATTTGAACTTGCGACTCTGATTCTTGCAATGTGGCGCGTTAACCAGTAAGCCAGGCAGGGGAGTTAACTAACGCAAACGTGCAGTTTCTTTATTGATAATCAAAATGAAAGTTACAAATGATTTTCATTCATTAAATTACAGACACTGAGGGTAAAATACACGCTTCTTGCACACCCAAAAATGGTCTGGAAAAAAATGTGCGTAGCCGCAAAAGAGATTCAAACAACTGAGAAAAAAGTCTGCTTGAGGATGAAACAGCTATCAAACACTCTCAAACTAACACACATTTGACTCGTTCCAGTCACCAGGCTCGTCTCTCCTAATATCCTGGGTTTTGCAGCTGATTTCTCCTCCGTGCAGGAGTGTTTTTTCTGGATCTCTGCCAGTAGCTTGCAGAGTGAGGTGACGTCGCAATGGCCAGTGTTGATGAACGGAGGTCTATGGGCAAAATCATAGATTTGAAATGATCAATAATCGGCTCCTGATCAAAAGATCAAAACACTGAATACACTTGCAGTGGATATTTACAGACATTTGCCATTCCAAAATTCTGTACAAGCTCGGATGAGAAGCAGAGCCTTTTCTGGTTATAAAAAGAAAAATAATAATAAAAAAAACTTTCACAATCACACTAATTAGGAGAATGTTTAGGTGAGCTAAGAAGTTTGAGTCGTCAGGTTGAGATAACTAAAAAAAATGGTGTAGCTAGGTTACCTTCTAATCTGAAGCTGACTTGGCTAATTGCTGACAGTGGAGAATAGCATTCAGCCTGATGGCAATACTTAAACTTAAAATACTTAATACTTAATCTTTTGCAAACTTTGCATCCTGGTGGGCCAGCCATGAAACTACAGTCCTTGCTTACAGCATGTCAAAAACACACATATAATCAAATCAGAATTATTAATTTGACTAGAGCTTATTCCTGCACTACACAAGCTACTGTATTATTGTTATCATAATGCAGCAGAATAGCTTGTATGTTTGCTTCAAGTAAACTACAGAAGGTGCATTTACTCACCGGTCGGTATACTGTAACTTATTGTGTTTGCAAACCTGCTGTCACAGTTCCGCAGAAAGGCTTAGGGTCACACTGAGGATCAGTCATATGCCAGAATACAGTAATTAAGTGGTCAGAATAGGACTATATTGTTTCATTATTTCCTGTCAGTGCTGGAGGTGTGCAGCCCTGGAGGCTTGCCTGTCCATGGAAAGATTCAGACCTTTGAAGCTTCACAGTTTGAGCCAGAGGCCTAAACTACGATATCACTGCCAAAAATGTCAAGCCATCAACTTGCTGTTTGTGTATTCCCTTCTTATTCCCTTCTTTATTCCCATTATTTTTTTTTCATTTGACTGCCGTTTAACTCTGAGAGGTTGTTCTTATTGCAAAACAAAACCAAAGCATGGTTTAATTGTATAGTTGTCACTCAGCTCTTTGAAACAATGAGAGCACTTATGATAGACCTCTGTGGGTTAATGTTCTCTTTCAATTACATTATCTCTGGTTGTGTGGCAGTTATTAACTGTCATGCTACAATACCAGCTGCAGAGCAGGGACAGTAGTAATAAACTCACTCATTTACAGGTAGAGGTCTATATTAATAAGGTCAACAGCAAAAATGTTTTGAACACAATCGACGTTTAAAAGCAAACAACTCTGGAAAAGGCAACTGAAACTTGTGTTGGTTTTAGGCTGCTTAGTTGAGGGAAAACAACTCCACTTTTCTTAAACAGACCACACATTGAACAGTCTGTCATGTGCTTGGGCTCAGGAAGCTGAAGCGCAGACCACTCAGAAAGCTGAAGCACAGGCTGCTCAGGCTCAGGAGGCTGATGAGCAGGCTGCAAAGGACTAGGAGATAGGGGCACCAGCTATGAGGAACCAGGAGATGGGGCACTGGTGACAACGAACCAAGAGATAGTGCTGCTGGCACCAAAGAACCAGAAGAACAGAAAACTGGGGAGCTGCCAGGGAGCACTCTACAAAGCACTAGGGGGTGCTGGTGACACGAGAACAGGACACCTGGGGGCCAGCTAGGAAGCACTCTCTGAAGCGTTACGGGACATTGGTGACACGAGGACAGGAAAATGAAGAGCTGGTCAGGAAGTGCTCTCCGAAGCCCTAGGGGGTGCCTGTGACAAAGTGCAATCCAGAACAACAGCGGGGGCCTGCTCAGGGGAAGAGGTTGCCATGTTAATGCTCCTCCTGTGAGCCTTTCGTCTGTGTGAGGAGGTTCTGGCTGGCTGAGTCCCACTCTGCAATTTTTGCCGTCAGGAGAGCCGGGTTTTCAGCCTTTATGAGAGAGAGCATACCAGCCTCCAGACATGCCTCATCCCTGGAGTCACTGAGTGGTGCTGTGGGGTCGAGGGCCTGCTCAGCAGTGTCCTCCGTGTTGCGGAGTAGCACTGAGGGAATATAAACCCACACGACAGCAATGACCACTGTTGTGGCTGAGAGCTCTGGGCCTGATGCCTCAGCCTTGGTACGATGCTTATCTTGCTGCCATTTCTTCTTGGCTGCTGGCAAAGCTCACCCAGTGGGTTCTCAGCCCTCCTGCAGACTAGCCTCTCTTCCAATTTCCCAGCAATTGTTACATGGCCCTTCCCCAAAGTTCATCCCAAACATCCATGCTCGCTACATCCATTTTTTCAACAAAACAAGAAACGCAAGACTAAACAAGAAACTAAAAAAACACGGAGACTAACAGAAGGAAATGAAATAAAGCAAAAAAAGGCTGAGGTGTAAAGACACATAAACAAAGAAACATGGACAATGTAAAAAAACAACAGACAAGAAAACAGGCAGAAGACAAAACATTACAAAAAGTTAAAAAACAGGGAAAAGACGAGAATGTTTCACACTCAGCAGCAGAACCAATTACAACCAATTAAAACTTTCAGCTGGGGGAAGAAAATCGTATGTAGTTTGTTGTCTCACCATGTGGAATGTATTAAATGTCAATTACATTATTTCTTACTGTAACCTACCTAAAGTAAGCTGATGTTCGTCAGTGATATATTCATGCAAAAGTAAGCTGTCTCAACATAGCTCTGTGAAGAGCGCAGGGTTGAAACAGACTTTGATGCCAACTGTAATCATTTATTGAACATTTATTGAATTCATGCCTATATTTATATATATAGCAGTTGGAACTGGAATCAGAACTGCATGCATCTGAAGGAAAAGTTGAATTGGAATGTCAAGAAAAAGAACTGCATTCAAATGAATTCCACAAAATTCCATTTATATTCAATTTCTATTAAATAAGTACCAGAGAAATTGATTTCTCCATGTTATGCATGTTAAATTACTTTTTTTCTTTATTACGAAAAATACAAACATCTTATTTCCACACTGCACAATACTGCTCATTACATTTTCCTACTTTATTTTAATTAATCTTGGACTGTTTTCAGAAATTGATTTGTGTATGAACTCTGGCCCACTAGGCTACTTTACCGTGCTTCGACTGCTTTTCTTACATCACTTGGTATTTGTAGGTTCAGATGTATGGCACTACACATCATCTCAAATAAATACTGCAACAAGTATAAGTTAATTGAATGGAATTCCACATCCTGAAACTCTAATACAGTTTCCTATAGTTATTGATCAATACCAATTCCAACTCCTTTTCCTTGTTTGAATTGGAAATGTCCTGAATTGACCGGAACCACTTTAGCTACATTAATCTCATTGCTTTAGGCAAATACTGTCTACGCTTAAATGACCTGGCTTATGTCAACAAGTTCAACAGTTGCAGCGCTGACACCCTGAAATAATGGTAAATGATTCTTTTACAAACCAAAGAGAAAGTGAAAGAGCTAGCGTTGCTGTTACATATGTTTACGTGCAGCCAGGGACTGACATGAAAACTGATGTTTTCACCCAGTTGTAGGTGGTGGTGGGGGAAAAGATGCAATGATATTATTGCTTAATATCATTTCCCCCTGCCATAGGCATCAAATAACAAAGTGTTTTTTCAATGATATAACAGAATGGATTATACTTAAGACGACCAAAGAATTAACAAGATTTTAAGTTTGATTCCAGGTTGACCTTGGGCCCCCATAATACATGCATAATACATAGTCTGAAAGGCTTGTAATATTCTGTTTTATTGCTAGAGATTAAACAATAGTTTCCCAAGATATGACACAACTCCCTACACACTCCTGTTTTTCCAGCACTAAGATAAGAAAGAGCAAGAACAGACCTAAATGAAATGCCATGCCATCTCATATCTACAAAGTCCTCAGTGACAGAAAAAGAAGATATAAATAGTCTATGAGAGAGAGAGAGAGAGAGAGAGAGAGAGAGTGATAGAAAGAGAGAGAGAGACAGACACAGAGAGGGAGAGAACTGTCAGCTGTATCAGTGAACTCTGAACTCTTTCAAACAAGGAAGAGGGATAGAGGGAGGAGGGGAGGGAGAGAGAGAGAGACACAAAGAGAGAAAGAGGTGTGACTCAAACAGGTTTCTAGCCTGTGGCCAGGGGAGCGTTTCAGGTTTTTTTTTTCACATTTGCATGTGAAAACTTGAATCCCCACCCGCCCGGCTTCCCAGCGTGTCGTGATGTCCTCAGTTCTTCTTTTTGTTGCCTTCCCTCTCCAGTAGTTAAACTTTACTGTGCTTTTCAAAACACAATTTTTTTTTATCTCTCTGAGAAAACAAGGACAAGAATGCTCCGCCAACGCACCAGAAGATTCCCCTTTAAGTGACATTTCAAGTAAGTTGTTTTAAAAAAGTTAAGATATGCAAATTAACCAACAACTTTTAATAGACTTGTTAACAGGGTGATAGTAAATGTAACTGGGAAATAAATTACGCAATTCTGTGTTTCCTGACGCAGCACCAACAATCAGGACCAAATATCAATACTTCTTTGACCTGCTGCTGAATTGTTTTGCACATATTATTACTGCTGTTGATACTTCCAGAATGGCATGACACATATCTTTTTCTCCATTTCTCCATCTCCATTTATTTTCTTTCTAAAGTTTTCCTAATTCTCTGTGATTAAATTTCATAGTCAATGACATTTACTTTCTTCAGTTTCAGTTTTTCATTTGTACCTGCCTGTAGAATGGAAAGTTGTTGGCAAGCAGTAGCATGTTAACCAGCGTGTCAGCTCAGACTTCGCTGTCAAGCTGAACTGTTCCTTGCCTTTGTCTTCCCCTCCGTGACGCAATAACATTGTATACTAGAGATACATCTAGGGAATAGACGTTCATTATGTGTGTGCATTTCTGTCATTTTACAAACCATTTATACCAAGGTAATAAACTTCCATTAAACACATTGATTGCCGTTTAAAAAAAAAGTAATGTCATTTTACAGTGGAAAAACTGCAGTAATCTGCTGTATTCCTCAAACACAGTGCATTCATCTTGTCAACGATATGAAAATGAGGGATTTTACAGTACTAGCTGTTATTTGTGGAGGATATTTGGAAAGTGATCATTAATTTGTAATGTCTTTAGCACTCTGTGTCCAACGATTGTATTGTTTCAGTTTTGGTGGTTATTAACTTTTACTTTTTCATCTTTATATATATTTTTGAATTTTAACATGTTGCTCCTACACTAAGTTAGGTTTGAATGCTTTTTTAACATATTTTAACATATTTTGGTACTCTAATTTTAGCTGAATGGTTTTATATTTGCCTTTGTGAGCAGCTGCTGCGATGTGATTGTTAAATAATAGGCAACTATACTGTTCTGAAACATTGCGTAATCATTCTCTATGTAACAGTATTCATGTTTAAGCATTTAAGTAGACTTGTCACCTTGTTTACATGTACTATATAAAATGAACAGATTAGAAATTGGAATCTCTGGGTGGCCCTCCTGATTGTAAAAAAACAACAACAACCAAGGCCTGTTTTTGAGGAACATTTTGACAAATGATGACATGTAAGGGATAATAAGGCCAAAGTAAAAATAATTCCACTTTGTTATAGTGTGTGGTAATACTGAACAGAAACATCTGCTTTTCTCACAAAAAGAGTTTGGCTGATGAGTCATCCCGTTTCATTTTCGCAGCACACCTTTTCTTAGTCATTTTCTGTGTCTGTGGTGTGATTCACTTTACCAGGGAAGAAGAGACAGACTATTTGTCATTTTCTCACTGGGTTTAATGCCTGTTGAGCTTAGGCCCTTCTGCAACAAAGGCATACAGAAATTCTGAGCAGATAACAAAAACACACAAAGATGTCTTGTCTTTTTTATTGGCTCTCATGTGTTCTCACTATAACTACTGACAGCGCGTCAATACTTCGACTGTTCCAGTCCATTTCAGTGCGAGTAAAACTTTTCTCCTCACCCAGCCAAAGGAATATCTGCAAAAAATGGATTTTCTAGTTTTGTTTCACAGCACCAGTTTATCTTACACGCACCTGTGTTTTTGTTTATTAGGTGGCTCGCTCTTGAGCTGGAGGCATTTTGGGAGAGAAATGATCCAAGCCCCAGCCCTGATGGAATCAAATCTGTCTTTGCTCTCCTCCTTGAAGGAGGAATTCAAGCCTGAGGATTATGTTCAGCCCCATTACAGAGAATCTTATCGATTGGCCATTGACTCTCTGGTCAGTGGCGGCAAACACGTGTACGAGGAATTCGTCAAAGCCGAGAAGATTGTGAGCTTCCTTTCAGAGGACGAAATCCTCTTTATCACACAGAATGCAGAGCAGCTACCTGTTAGTGTTCAGTTGGAGGAAGTGGAGCAGCAAGCAGATGAGGAGGCCTCCACAGGGACGTACTGGCCCACACACTCTGATGCCCCTCCACCTGACCTGGACCTGGGGTGGCCAGAAGTCATTCATAACAAGCTCCAGACCAATATAGACCTGCTCTACCATCCGCCCAGGTTGAACAGTCCCACCATCAAGGAGGTGATCAGGAAACACATTCAGGATGCTAGACAGGTAATGCTATGCTAGGCATCACTTTCCAGAGCTAAACACTCAAAAGTAGGTCTTGTTTTAAAGATTCATCTTGCTCACTGATGTGACTCACTGATGATAAATTTTAATGCATCCTCTGAATATTTTTTTCTGAGGTCAGGACTCCAGCGAAAGCTTTTGGTACCTTCATCTTTGAAGTGTTTATGTAAACAGTAAGTCAGTATGGCATCTACAAGATTCCAGATGATAATACGACTGCGTCTCGGCATATAAATAAAAGAAGCCTGTTACTCCTCAGAAGCAGATTTAAGATGGCAGTTGGAAACTAGATGCATTTCTGCAAGAAAATGCGAATGTGTGGCTGCTATAAAACCAGTGTTTGGAGAAACCTAAACATTGGTTTCATGGACAAAAAAGTTGGCGTGAATAAAAAACAGCTTGTAATTCTGGCTCTTGCCAAGGCTGATGAAGAGTGAGACATGTCTCTTTTTTACAACTTACCTTAGTTTTAGTGTCTTGAAGTGTCTTGTAAG
The DNA here is from genome assembly GCA_037974365.1 of Hydrocynus forskahlii. Taxonomy (NCBI): domain Eukaryota; kingdom Metazoa; phylum Chordata; class Actinopteri; order Characiformes; family Alestidae; genus Hydrocynus; species Hydrocynus forskahlii. The sequence continues at coordinate 9,089,664 of JBBPCX010000154.1, read as the reverse complement.
TCTGGTGTGTGTTTTGCTCAGCATTTATTTTCCTCTGCATTTGTGTTTCTCAGCTTTTTGGCCTTTTTTTTGGCCTCAATACCTGTGATATCACAGACTCTCTCTGACACATATTTTCAAGGCAACTAGACTGTCTTCTCTCTCCCCATATATGCCAGAGGGGACTTGACCACAAAAATGGATTTTTAAAACGATTAATACATACCTATGACAATAATAACAACAACAATAATAATAATAATAATGATAATAACAACAACAATAATAATTATTATTATTATGAAACGGAAGAAGAACAATAGCGTGATTGCTTCTGTAAATCACACAAATTATTGCAGGATAAGTTTGAGAAGCACCACAAAGAAAAGATAAGGATACATGATATCACCTGCTGGCAAAATATTATTTGCACGTAAGTATGAAGCCAGTTACTATATTTGAACATAAGGTGAAGATACATAAATGTTTTCAGTAACAATACAATGCCATGTGGTACTTCATTGCGTAAATTTAATCACAGGAAATTATTGCGAATATTCAGTTAGATCCTATTTTATGATCACTGCACTTCATATATAGGCTATAATGGGCATTACTTTTACAAAGCCCGTATCAAGGAAAAGTGTGTTCTTCCTGTTTTCCCAAGGATAGAGTTTGATATGGTATGTCCGCACCATCAGGGTTTCAAAATTTCCTCTTAATTCCCCACCCCATACAGTCAATAGCTGAAAAACATGGCTTGTTATTGAATCTGGAAAAGAACACATTTACATATATCAGGCTTTAGCCTACAGCAGTTTAACATGCTGTAATTATAAGGAATATTTCAGCCCAAACTTGTTTTTGAATGAAGGATGGATGATATAGGGCAGCCAATCAGAACAGAGGTCATTTTCATATATTACCTATTTCAGCCTTTAAGACACAGTAACAAGAACAGTGTGTCTAAGGGATAAAGAGGTGCTGGAAAACTGTAAAGCAAAAATGAATTCCAGCTGGTTTTGGTTGATAAAAGTACATCATAAGTGGACAAAATTGGTTATTACTTTCAGAAAATTCTATACCAGTGTCGCACTAATAAAGTGTGCATCAGCTTAATTCATTCCGTTGAAAAAACTGAAATCAAAGAGGCTAAAACCCCCAATAGTTCGTTTGTGAGGGTAACAAATGCTGTAACAAAACTGTAGTCTGAATGGATTCCAGGTCTGTCTGTTTGCTCAGCGTGCCCCAGGTTTGTTCTTCATTTAAAATGGAAATGGTTTTACTTAAGATGCACTTTTAAAGTCCCCTGAGCAATTCCTCATTTGTGTTCCTCATTTAGCACTAATATTGTTCACAAACCACAAGCGAATATTCTTACACAGTGCTACAATAGTCAGTGCAAATGATGAGAAATAATGATACATGCTGTCCTCAATTCTACAAGCAGTACACAGCAGGTTATTTGTCTTCCCTCAAATACATTTTTCTGTATTTCCCTTATAGACCATAGCTTCAAATATTCAGAACACTGGGGAAATGTTAGGCTGAGCTTTTGAGCATTTCTCAACGCTTGTCAAAAACAAAAATATGATGTTGACAGTGTCGGCAGCAGCAGCTGTCATGAGGTCATCAATGATGAGATGTTGCTGCTGCTTCCTCCCACTGAACCTTCTCTAGAAGGGCAAGAGTGACAAAGTGGCCATGCTGCTTTTATTTGAGCTTGTCCAACATTGTCTTCAGAAACCCTGAGAACAGAGGCAGCTAATTTCAGAGACGGGCTGTTAAGGTTAGCCCTTTTCCACTCCTTAGTGTGGATAGCACTATTTACCCCTGCCATGTCAAATCCAGTGCTGTTCTGGAGTTCCACAGATATTCCCTGTTTCTTCTCCTACCATGAGGAAATGGTTAAGATGGCATGTTGCCACAGACAGACATTAAGTCTGATTCAATAAAATTTTAACAGGGAATGACAATTCCCTATTAAAACTAAAAATGTGATTTCTCAGGGCTGGTTTTTTTGCATTTTTACAGTCTGACAGCCTGGTTGGGTGGGTGTGCATCATCTATAACTAAACAGAATTATTCAGCCTGAAGATCAGCTATCTGCAGGAAGGAGGTCTCTTTGAGTAACAGTCCTTCAGCCATCTAAGGATGATCTTAGCGCTTTTGGGAGTCATAATTAGCCTCAGGCCACAGTATAGAGCACATTTTTAGTGTCAAACTAGTCAAAGAATGATGCCTGAACTTCTCTCTCCTCAGACTGACACCAGCAGCTTGCATGTTGGTGTACTTTGCTGATACATTCCTTGTAATATGCAAAATAGACTTTTGTACAGAGGCCAAAAGTTTTTCTTTAAGACTATTCTACTGCCCGAACTCTAATCTGATAGGACTATGTTTGTCAAGTTCTGGCATTTTCTGAAACATGTCAGCCTTAGAATGGGTCCAGAGTTCACATTCATTCTGTTATAGTCCATCTTTCAACTATAACAGAATTGGCCTGCATTTAATCGTCCTCTCATCTTTTATTTCCTTGAACAGTTTTAATCTGTCAGACTAAAACATCCATGATGTAGAATGAAAGCTATGATAATTAGATAATTCATCTTTGCGAGGAATTTATCATTTGTTTTGGATAGATGACACATTTTCTGGATCAAAGAATCCAATGACACCTTCCATCATCACTAAACTACTAGCAAACTCAGCAGATGCTATTTTTGAAAAATAGAGTTTTATGCAGTCTCTGGAGAATTTGGGATTCAGGCTGTATTGAAATTTGCGCCAAAATACCAGACCCGAATAAAGCTCTTGTTGCTGCATATATGTCTTTAACTAAATAATGTAGTCATAGCATGAGGCGTTGTTAGCATGAGGCGCTGTTAGTATTTGTATGATAACCCTATCACTCTTATGAAGGAAGAGTCAGTATACTTCACTGCGTCTGACCTGCTTTATCAGTTTGGAAATGTATCCACACGCATAATCTGCTGAACTCATCTCAATGAATTACTGTATATACAGCTCCGGAATAAAATAAGAGACTACTGCAAAAATGTTCAGTTTCTTAGATTTTCGAAACTGAAACTTATCTTGCAAGTATTGAACTGAACAGCTTTGCCTTAGTTTTTAAGAACTGCTGACAATATTTCTCCTTATTTTCCTATTGCTCTTTACATCGCTTGTAAACTTTTAAACAAAATGGCAATAATTACCTTTGATGTACTTCTAGTACTCCAACTGGTCACATTGCAAGAGGACAGTTTCTCATTACAGCAGTGTTTTTTTTAAATACTTTTCCTCATTATATAAGATTTGATTCAGGTGATCGCTAATCAGTACCTCATAAAGCAGAATGAGGTGCTTGTGTAGGGCTTTAACAGACACTGGCACGGAATTATTGTCATAGTCATAGAGATGCTGAATTAAAAATAAATTGCAGTGGTCTCTTACGTTTTTTCCAGAGCTGTATCAATGTATAAGGATGGGGGAACCTGACTGATTCTATGTGTCAAAGCCAGGTACACATTCCTCCATATGAAACAATCGTAAGGCGTCTCTCCCTAGCAACAGTTCCACCTAAATTATTGTGAACATGCACAAACTCAAACCAGGTTAAAGAAAGAGAAAAGTTTTACAATAGTTCATCTGTCCACACCCTTTGCTTTTGCAGAGACAGGAGTGTCTGAGTTATCTGGGTGTGTCTGTGAGAACCCTGCTCTGCTGCCTGCAGAGTGCTCGGGCCTTGCTGCCGGGGTGGTAACCGGAGAGTGAGTCTTTTCAGCTCAGGAATGTGCATTCATAGCACCTCCTGCAAGAAGGATTAGGAATTGATTACTGTAATGGCGGGGTGACCACAACTTGGTAAATCTAGAATGGTGGAGGAGCATGCTTCTGATAAATAACACATAGAAAGAGTTTAATTAAAGCGTTTAATTGCCTCAGTTCTGTCCCAGTCATAATGGGAAACTTTAAAAAATCTGCATTGATTTAAATGAGAAACATAAACAAAGTTAAAAAAAAACCCCATTCTGCTTTGATTTAATTGAGAAACATAAACAAAGGGAAAAAGACAAACAAACCCCCCCCCCAATATGGTGAAATTGTAAAATACTGTCTTTAAAATATATTACTCATTTTTATTTCATTGAAGGCACATGACAGGCAAAATAAATTCAACCAAACGTCCATTTTTAGCAAACAAATAAAGAAGTGATGATTGAGGTAATAGGCAATAATCACTTTCTACAAAGTTGCATTAAACAAGTGTGAGACTAAGACAAGTGTAAAGGCGGAGATAAAGAACATAGTTAGAGAAATAGGACATCTTTTTTCACAGGAATACCACTTGTTCGTAGAATTGTTCTTAAGAGGAACGTTACAGCAAAAAATAGAGAAAATTCTTAAGCAGTTTATTTGCTGTTGTCTGGCAGAATAGCAAGTTACCCAAACTTTTTGCTCAAGGATAAAATTATTAAGAAAGTTTCTTTTGTTAAGATAAGTTTGTGAGTCCAAACAGGTCTATTCTATCCATTATCTTTTTTCCTGGCATTTAAAGAATATTATAGAATTCTGTTAGAGAATGTAACATGTAATCATAGAAATATTATATATACAGGGGGTCCTCGGGCTATGACAGTCTTGACATGTGACGTTTCGAGTTTACAGCGCTCACTCCCATAACTAGTTTGGTTGTGCATGGTGGAGGAATATGCAGAATACACAGTGATGCGGCGTGTGAGTGAGGGAGTTGGCGTCCCCCAGTATGATTACCTCTGCCATTTTGGACTGTTAAAAGAGTGTTTTTACACTCATTTTTTGTTATTTGTTTCTGTTACTACAGTACAGTGTACAAGTATAGTATATTTATTTCCCTTTCCTTTTTCTGTGACTTAATTGTGTTTTCATGTTCTAAATAAGGATTTGACAACTGTGTTAGAATAAGTAAGTGACTTAAGCTAGGGTGTGTTTCGACGTACTCCAAAATTTGGGTTATATCACTTTAGAAGGAACGGATCTGTGTCATAACTCGAGGACCCCCTGTATACAATACATGCTGTGATGTAATACCCTCCAGAAATATTGGCTCCCCTGTTTAGTAAGAGTGAAAAAGGCTGATGAAAATTCCCCCCAATGTTTATGAAATGCTGTCTTTACTAAGTAACCAAAGAACCTAATTACCACCAGAAGAAGTCACAGGAGAAAGAAAAATAAATTTGATTCTGAAAAATGTGTGTAATTACTGGCATCCCCTTATTTAAGACATGGTACCAAACTTTAGAATTCTGCATTTCTGTGGTCTTTTATTACTTCTCTGACCATCCTCCTCAGTGTGGCTGTTGACAAAATAGTCTTGCATCCTCTTATAGGCTTTCTTAAGGATTGCTTCAACTGTTAATCTGGGCATTTTAATTGAGCAGCTAATTTCTTGTCTCTATTCCCTAATTTGTTGCTGCACACTTTTGCCTTATCACAATGGAATGCTCTTGAATCTTTCCCATGATAATGAATGAGTAAGGGATTTGGGCTCTGTATCTCATTTTTAATGCCCCAGTAAAACAGAAAATCAATGATGACTTCTTAAAAGCTTCTGAACACCCAGACCATCTTAAAACCAGGTAAATATGTATAGGATGATATTTTTAAGGCAGTAATTTTGATGTGATTTTGTTAAAAAAAAAATCCCTTATGGTTGCTTTATTCTCATACTAACCTTACCCCAGATAAAAGTAAGATTTCTTATTTCTGTTTCAATACAAGATTAAGCCTTTGCAATCATTTCATCAGGGGCGCCAATTCTGGAGGACACTGTAGGTCCATGCTACCATACGTGACAGCAGCAACAAATGGAAGCTAGTGGTGACTAGTTAGCATGACAATTCAGTAGTAAACTGAGAACTTACCTGACTCATTGAGTTTCTGCCTGTGTGTATGTGTATGTGTGTTGTGTACCCTGCAGTATTTTATGTATTATATAACCATCACCTGCTTCAATCTCCTGTGGTCTTAAGGGAGAAGAATGATGTGCTGACATGTATAATTGCAAAAAAGATGTCACAGAAGTCTTTAAAAACAGAGAATGACTAAACACGCTAACATGGCTAACAATATATGGAGACCACTAGCCACAAATTAGCATAACTGTGTCACTTTTTATTAGCTTCACTGACTCCTCTGTTAAGGAAGACCAGGGCTATGCCTGACTACTTTTAAGTTTATATAGTGCAGAGATTCAGATGCAACAGGACTGCTGTTTATCAGGCTGGAGAAATTTTGACGTGTCGTGGCGAATATCATTTTAGATGACAGTTCATTATGGATGTCCCGTTTGCTAAGCAAAGGCAAGTGAATGTGAATGAGAAAGGAGTTGCATCAACTCAGTGGGATCATATTTCAGTAGTGACAGTAGAAACATTTATGCAACAGCTCAGTACAAGGTTAGTGAGGTCAATAAACCTGCGCTAAGGCATAAATGAGAAGTGTATTAAAATGTAATCCAAAACCTGAAACACTGATCCTTGACTAAGGTTGCTGCCTATCCCAGCGGTCATAGGACAAAACACCAGGGACAGGACACCAGTCCTGGCTGCCTTGCCAACACAGTTCATATGCACTCTAGAGGGGTTAATTTAGCACTGAACTGCAGTTACTGCACAGTTATATCGACATTACTGCTGGCAGTCACTTTACGAAGCAACCATAAATAACCCTATGGCGTTTTGAATTGACTCCTGGGGTGCAGAAGTTTTGGGTACGCAGAAGAAGCATATTTCTCTGTGCTCTGACAGTACGTGATATATGATTCTAAGCGTGCGGCAGCTGGGAGATGAAGCCAGTGATTTGTCCAAAAAGCTGAATATGGGAAATATTTTCACTGAGAGGAGCCTATTCACAGTTTTTACAGTACAGCTGGAACTGAACATAAAAGTAATACATGCACAAAACTTACTTAAACTCTCTAACTTGCAAAATTTCTGAGAAAATTGGCTTTTATTTAGAAATTAATTGACTTTAGCTGAAGTATTTTTCACAACAAATATTCCAACGCTTTAAAAAGTTTGTCAGTGTGAGCTACTGAAACAGGTATCGTTATTAATAATTTATGAATGCAGACAAAACCTTTTTCATTCAACTATTGGATAAATGTTTGTTGGCAACTGCAAAGGTATGAAAACCTTTTTTTTTTTCCAGAAAAAATGCATTCACACATAAATTTAATGCCATGTGATGGATTTCTCACAGGTGCCTCAAACAACACAGACAGCGTGGTTCAGAGCAATAGTTGGACTGATAAAAGAGCCAAGAGTGTTTATAAAATGAATGCTGCCTCTTACAGCAGAGAAATGTCCAGAAGAGGTTACTTCTTTGTTTTTAATAGAAAATTTCTATGATCTGTAGCACAATAACTCTGAGGTGAAAATAATAATAACATCATTATTATTATTATTATTATTATTATTATTATTATTATTATTATTATTATTTTCATTATTATTATTACTACTACTACTATTACTACTACTACCGCTACTACTATTACTACTACTACTACTATTACTACCACTACTACTACTACTACTACTATTACTACTACTACTAATAATAATAATAATGATAAAGGTCATTATCATTATTATCATTAATAAAAGATAAAGTGTCCATTTTTCATACATGAGCAAACCACAGCACGCAGTGAGAAAAGCACAAAATTCTTCCTCTGCAGTGAAGCAGTGGGCAGCCAGGAACACGGCACCCGGGGAGCAGTGTGTGGGGACAGTCTTTTGCTCAAGAGTGCCTCAGAGGAGCCACTAGCAGTCCTGGGATTCGAATTCATGACCTTCTGATCACACGGCAACTCCCTAACCACTAGGCCACCAGCTGCCCCAATTATTATTATTATTATTATTATTATTATAAAATAAATAAAATTTAAATAGATAAAAAATTGTCAGTAGCTTATGAGGAATTCAGGGTTAGGCTTCAGGACCCTGGTTAAAGGATAAGTGGCTCAGAAAACAAATGAAATAATGTACTTCTAGTACGCACCCTGTCCTCTTCTGACATAGGCCAGATTCAAATTTATATACGAGTGTTCTGAGGCCTAAATAGATATAAGATTAATACAGTCATTGTTTTACACCAACTATGTAGTAACCTCATATAAACATGAATTAAATCACTGAAATATGCTGTTAGCATAAAGTTTAAGGAACCTGCACATAAAGTACAGGTTCCAATTAAAAGTTATTCCTAAAGCTATACAGAGGGACCTTGGGTTACAACAATCTCGAAATACAACGTTTCGAGTTTACGACGCTCACTCCCATAAAAACGGAAAAAAATTGAGATGTGAGTGTTTCAGCTTATGCTGTTAGCTTTATACCTACAGACTACATGGGTGAACTAGTTTGGTTGCGTGCGGTGGAAGCATATGAGTGAGGGAGTTGGCGTCCCCCAGTACAGTACAGTGTACAAGTACAGTGTATTTATGTCCTTTTCCTTTTTCTGGGGCTTAGTTATGTTTTTATGTTCTTGATTACTTGATAACTGTGTTAGGATAGGTAAGTGACTTATGATAGGGTGTATTTCAACGTACACCAAAATTCAGGTTACGTCACTGTCATAGGAATGAAACTGTGTACCCCCTGTATTTTTAAAGCAAGAACCTTTTTGAAGTCTATTTTAAGAGTGCACCAGTCTGCATCTGAGACTCATCAAAACTAGCATGTAATATAAGCAAATGGATTATGGCTCTTTGCTGAAATTACAATGGTGTACAAATGCATACAATTTCAAGGTTATTAAATAAAAGAAAAAGACAGGAAGTAATTACTATTTTATGCCTCATGTGAAATACTGATGGGGTGTGGAGGTGTAAAGAAACGCATGACAGACATGCTGCCACTCATCACCAGCTCATCATCTTGAGCCTGTTGAAGCTTGACTAGAGGAATGCTGGCAAGACAAAATGTTTTAAATGGTTTCCCCTAGTCTCCCCTATACTTCTCCATATAAAACTGGCAATTCAGGTTCTGAAGACACGATGCCGCTTGACAGATTTTTTGTGACAAGTCAACATTAAAGTCACCATGAGCTGGGTTATATTTCCAGTCTGCCTGTGTATTCGCTTCACTGCCCTGCAGTTTTGCCCACTGTGCGATATTTAGGCTCAGATTTTATTTGCTTGAAGAATCTGATTAATTCCACAGCTTGACCTTCATTGTCTGTTTTTACCTTCCTCAGTTCTGAGTAATTTTCCAAGCCATTACTGATTAACAGCTCAGTGTGGGGACACTGAGTGCAGCATGGTCTGTCCATTCTGAAAGTGTCCAGTAATTGTAATCTGAAGGTCATTGTTTTCAATGCAGTTTCTTTTTTCTGTTTTGTTCCTGTGTCCACACAGGTCATTGCAATTGCCATGGATGTATTTACCGATGTGGATATTTTTAAAGAGGTAGTTGATGCGTCTGTCAGAGGTGTTCCCGTCTATATCCTTTTGGATCACGTTCAGTTCAACAGCTTTCTTGCTATGGCTGAAAACCACGACATCCAGATCCAAAAACTCAGGGTGAGTGAGACATCACACACTACACTGATTATGCAGACATTATAATATTTAATAATAATGAGCAGAGTACAATCTCGAACCATGAGCCCATATGGTTAGCTGTACTGTGCAACTTTACTAAAAGTACTTTAATGTAAGGAGAATATTTTGCATTTTCCAAATTCTCCATTAGATTTCTCATTTGTACTGTACCTCATGCTTTGTCAACGGAAAAAAGTCAACATTTCTGTGCTTTAAACTGCACTGTAGACAAGCTCTTATCACAGGTCTGCTTTTTTCGGTCTTCCATTTTACTCATTAAGTGCACAATGGCAAAATAAACAGCAACATTTTCTGTGTTTTTTTTTTCATAGTGGTTTAAAAATTAGGTTGATTGTTAAAAATCAATGAAAAATGACATTCTGACAAGCTGGGTTTGTCATTGAGGTTTCCTTATGAAAAAAACATGTGTCTGGTTGTGTGACCAGAGGGAAGTGCCAGACTGATAAAGAAGCTTTCAGATGTGACGTACCAGGTGCTTAAAATAGTTTCCCTACTGCTTTACCCTGGGGAGTTGTAGTAATTACTAGTGGTCTCGAATGCAATTGATGTTCCCACCGCTCCTTTCACAGGTATCTGTTTAAGATTACACTGATCCATTTGAACTTTCATGGGAGTTTCTTAAAACGAAAATTCTGTCCTTAGACATGTTCATAAAATACAGAACAAACTGATCATCATAGCATAAGCTAAGGCAGACCACTGTAGATAGAACTGAGGGCCTGGTGAGCTTTTGCAGCAACTTCAGGTGCACAGCGGTTAAAACTTCAGACACAGTGGTTAAAAACAAAGAAACAAGCCTTGCAGAACAAATATTTACCATCAGAATAACACTTTCTATCTATCTATACATCAGCGTTGGGGTGTGAGGACACTGCATTATAGTTCGAAGTGAGTGTGTTATACCCCTAATGCTGCAATGCAAAAGGCTTTTCTGTTTTTCTTATTGGCCCTCCTTTTTGTCCTTTATAAGAGAACTTTCTGCAATTAATGGCAAGTATTTTAACAACTTTGCAGTTTAAACAACCTTCCAGCACACCTTTCTAGAAAGTGCTAAAAGCATGAGTATGAATATTAAACTCATCCTGGCCCTAGGGCTAGTTTTAATGATAGTTATAATTATTTATATAATGTCCTTCTCAAAACCAGCGTCACTTTACAGAGAGGCTAAACATGAAAAAAAACATGACAATAACCTTAATCAAACAGATAACAGACATCCGTCAAAAACAAACAGCAGCATGTCAATCATAGAACAGGAAATACAAAGTGGATGTCATGATCAAGAAGCAGGAGAAGAGGCATAGCACTAACAGAAAAGATTTTTAAAGAAGACAGGGAGGATGTATAACAGAGATTCTGAGGAAAGGAATTGCACAGTTCAAGGGGTGTGATGCAAAATGATCTGTCTCCCTTGGTGGATAACCTAAATTTGTGAACTGTGAGCAATGCACTTCTAGAGGAACATAGTGATAGTGGGAGTATGCGGGTGGAGTAATTCAGTGAGGTAGGAAGAGCCAGAACCATGCAGGGCTTTAAAAGTAATGAGAAACAACTTACACTGAATACAGTGTGAAATGGGTACCCAGTGATGTTTATGCACAACAGCAGAGATGGGTTCAGACCATTCAGTATAAGCGAGAACTCTAGCCGCAGAGTTTTGTACGCACTGAAGCCTGGCCAAAGTTGTTGTTATTACACTAAATAAAAGAGAATAATAGTAGTCAAGACAGAAGGTTCTGAATACAGGAGTATGTGTTTCTGATTCCCTTATGAAAAGTGATGGCTGACATGCAAAAAAGGTGAAAGCAAGCATTTTTAGTGTGCTGATGTGGGAGTTAAAGATAAGTGAAGGGCCAAATATACTACCGAGATTGCAATAAATGACAGTGTACACTGCCTGTACTTAAACTAAAACCTGAAAATGTTCAGATGACAGCCTTGGAGCTATTTAGTAGAAGCTCTATTTCATCTGTATTAAACATGAGGAAGTTTGAAGTCAGCCATGAATACAAGCTGTAAGTAAATAGGGTGTTGTGGTTGCAGTAGAAGTGGTAAAGTAGATCTCGGTATCTTCACTGTATCAGTTCAAACTGAGTCTATGACATCTGATGACGTGAACGAGTTCATATTGAAGAGCAGAGGGCCAAGGACGGATCCGTGAGGGACACCAGGAGGGGATCTGTAGTTACAAATGGAAGGTAATTGCTGCCTGTCATTGAGATATGAGGTGAATATGGAAAGAACAGTAGCAGACAGCTCAGTAGTAGAGATAAAGAAGTATTGTCTGAGTAACTGTGTCTAAGGCAGAGCTTAGATGCAGGTGAAGGAGAATACAGTGTTCCCCCAAAAAAGTTGCAGTGCTGACGGGATTCCACACTCACGCTGGCCCAAAGTTACAGTCCAGCACTGGTCGAGAGAACGCAAAGCAACCTGCTCTGTGACGCATCTTTGGCTGCAGTCCAGCATTCCTGTATTAGAACAGTTTCCCACCTGGAAACTTAAGTGTTTCACTGAGTGTTCTCGTGTTTTTCGTTTTGTTCTTCTTAAAGCCCTGTATTTTTATTACTGTAAACTGAATTTAATTATTACTGTATTTATTCTGTTTTTACCAAAGAAAACTACAGCGCATACCAAAGAAAACGTGCTTGCATGAATTACAGTACAGCGTACATAGGGGTAACATCAGTATTTTACATTCTAACACTGCGGAAGTTCAGTGTACACTGTGCAGTACGTATACGGGTTTGCCTCTACATTTTTTAAGGGTACTGTATTAAGCTGAGTTTCAAATGACATTAAAGTGTTTTGGGAGCATATTTGGGGTCAATTTCAGGGTTTACACTATAAAAATAGGCAGTTTTAGGCATTTTTACCACATCACAAATTTGTGGTTTTTCACAATTCGCGGGTGCTCTTGGAACATAAACCCTGTGAATTTCGGGGGTCTACCATACTAAGGAAACTTGGGTCTGTGTTCAGTAGAAGGTCATTCGTAACTCAAAAGTGGGCAGTTCTCAGTGCTACGAAACAAACGGAAGCTTGCCAGAAACAGCTTAGAAAAACTGTTAATCGCTGTTAAGTGGGTATGCAGTTACTAAATCAAATCCAGTGAAAACTGTACAAGTTATTAGTCGGGAAATTAGGTTGGTAGGTAAAAAATTTTTAAGAAAAAGTGTGGGGTCTGGATCAAAAAAGAGCTATTAATTCTGCTACTGTGTCCGGATTGGTCAGAGAAAACCTGGAGAGAAGTTATCAAGGACTGGTAAGGACAGGGTCATGAGATGAATAAAGGATTGAAGAGAGGAGATTATATATTGAGTCTGTCTTACTTTGAAAAAAAGTGAAGAAATGAGTCACATAGCTCAGTAGAGCCAGAAAAAAAGAGGTGACAAAAGTTAAACGAGTTTCTGTTGGGGTGGCCAAGATTGTCCTCAAAATTCAAAGGGGATTGAAAAAGTTTATTTATAGTAACCAATAGGGTTCTAGGCTTATAGCTGGTGCTATTAATGCCACAGATCAGGTAAGAAGAAGGTGCAGCATTATGATCAGACTGAGTGTCTAGCATGTGATCAGTATACTCTAGGGAATGAACAAGGAAGCCAGGTTCTATGAAGTCACTCATAGCACCAACTAACAGCTTTCAAGAACCTCAGCTCAGGGGCAAACCAAGGTGAGGAGTGAGAGATAGGTGCAAATTCATCTAAGACCACAGAGACAGAGGAGTTGTATAGGGATAAGATTTTGACAGGACAGGAGAAGTTCATGGAATCAGATAGAGATAGAGCACATATGGCAGAAAAAAAATATATCTATAGATATCAATAGACTTTGGTTTTCTGTAAGATATCACAGCTTTCTTACATGGTTTGTAGAAAGGTAAATCCAAAATAAATTCAGTGAAGAGGTCAGGAAAGCCAGTAGGAGAACCCATAACAGCAACATTGTTAAGACATGATGAAACAGACCAGATCAAGTCTAATATATGCCCACGTATTTATGTGGGAAAAGTCAAAGAAAAACAAAGACAGAGATGTAATGCTCGGCGGTACTGACAGTCTTGAAAACCAGACATTGAAAAGACGACATCAAAAAAGTAAAAAACTTTAACATTATTACAACAGCCAGGCCACCACCTCGGCTGTTTTTTATTCTTAGACAAGAATTTTATTCTTAGCATATTTTATTAAATATAGTCATCATTAGTTTGTCATGTTTCAGCCAGTAACGGCATGTCTAGATAATTAACTCCCTGACCAGTAGAGGAATGTCAGTTAGTAAGTGTGTTTTATGAGGGTTAAACTTGTACCTGGAGACTCCAGATGGTCAGATTTAGAGTTAGCGAAGTGTGTGTCCAAGTTTGGAGTTCTCTTATTAAGATTCAGTTGAAGCTGATGGATGTTGTCAGCCAGGCCTGGAGAAGACACCTTTAGGAGATTGTAGCGGGCAAGCTGTGTAACTTTGACAGCGTTCGAACCCTGTAATTATGACTAGCAAGGCAGGGATCAGAACACCGAACCCACAACAGTCAAACAAGAGAACAAGAGAAACAAGTTAAACAAGGGAGTGAAGGCTTCCAAACCCTGTTGTGGGGTGTAGGATAAGCAAGGAGAAGGTTTGCAGGGTTGAGGTTGAGGGTAATGATGAACAAATATGCCACGAGAGAAAACACTGATGTAACATGCAAATGAACACTACAGACAACATACTGACAACAACAAAATAAAACAAAACACAGTTGAAAAGTGGCAGCCAGGAGGGTACAATGTACTTCCACCAGAAAAAAACAGGAAAAAAAAAAAACACTCGAAATGGTCAAAGAATGGGAAAGCTCATAGCGACCATGGCCTGAAGGCAGAAATCAGTAATTACAGTCAGTGCTGTCTTATTTATAACTTACAGTGACATCAGGTTCAACGTGGCTTGAAATAACAAGCGTTTAATAACAGAAAACCCTTTATTCTGAAGTACAGGACTAAGCGCTACATCCAGTAAATGTGGTGCTGGAAAAAACGTTGTCACACTAAAATAGCACAACTTGCTAGTTATTTTAGCCCTTTACTTTTAACATGGTGTTTACTGTGTGTAGTGTACTTCTACCCATCAAACTGAAGGTTTCCTAAAATGAAATGCTTATTATTTAAGTCCATTGTAAAACCACAACTAATAACAAAACTGAAATTCTCTACGCAAGACTCAATACTCCAGTCTGAGACGCGACTCAAAACCCAGAGACTCAAGATCTTCAGGGAGCGCTGGTGTGGAGACGCAGCATGAGATATGGCCTGATATACAGTAGCTGCAATATGCCCTCCCAGTCTGAGTTGTTATTTTACACATTCTGTTTTCTTAGCTGGAGTAGGATAACAACGCTGTAGCTTGTTGAAGGAAATACTTCACTTCGTGATGTCACTGAACTTTGTCACTGTTTCATGCACCAACTTTCCCTCTCAAGTGTGTTGACGGCGCCATTATTTCACTGCACATTTAACGTGCACTCCCATGGGATCCATCATTGCATCTTGTAGCTTGAGGCTAACTATCAGTGTCATCTGTGGGAGTGGTTGGTTACTCAGCTATGAATAGGTGGAACCAGGACTACCCTCAAACAGAGATCACTTAATCAATAGCACATGTACATAACACAAAATACAACAAAATAATGAAAAGCAATGACCTCAAATTATTTCAAAGCAGCCTGTCACATGAACAACATGCTCTTGAGAGCAGTGGAAATGGTGGAACATTAATAATCAGACAGTCACAGCTGTAAAGTGCTCTGGGATAGAGGCCTGTATTCCCACCGAACTTAAGATACAATTTATAATGACAAATAATTATAAATAACAATATAGTATATAATTATAAAAAAAACTATTTGTCCACTGACCCACTGGGTAGCCCGCCAGAAATAAAGATTTCTTGCTTTGTGTTGATTGGAATTAAAAAGCCTATGGTGAAATTACTTCACAGTAAAATTAATTAATGTGGATGACCATTCAAGTTTACAGTTTGAGTCTTTGATGTCAGAAATTTGCTATTAAAACAAAAATGTGTACACATTGCGTAGTTCTTTTATATGGAACATGCCTGAAACACCTTGGTCTGTCCATAACAATAAGTGGCTCCAGGACTCAACCCTTATCCTAAAAAAAGCCTTATCTCCGAGTATGTAAAGCAGCTGTAAAACTCTTTTAGGATGGTAAGAGGATGATGTAGTCATTTTACTGCACCTAATTATGTTTTGTCAATACAGTAGACTCATATCATGTCCGTCTCTATTTAAACATGTTTTTCCTGTCTGCAGAACATGAGGGTGCGTACTGTGAAAGGCCAGGAGTATCTCTGTAGGTCAGGTGCCAAGTTCCATGGGGCTATGGGGCAGAAATTTCTCCTAGTTGACTGCCAGACAGTGTTTTTTGGATCATACAGGTAAGATGGAATAATTCATAAAAATTTGAAAGGTACATTCAGTTCAGTACTGATATGAAGAATGTGCATTTGTGTCGGCAGTTTCATGTGGTCCTATGAAAAGATCCACCTCAGTATGGTCCAAGTCATAACAGGCAGACTGGTGGAGTCTTATGATGAGGAGTTCCGGACCCTTTATGCTCGCTCCGCTGTTCCAGTGGGATTCCATCCTCAGGAAATCGTGTCAGACAAGAGGATAAATGGCAAAGTGGAGGGATACCTTGGCCACCCCACCAGAATCTTTGAAAGGAGAGACAATTTAAGGCACACGCTCGATTCAGTGTACCGACAAACTTGTGAAAGACAACCAAGCTTTAAAAGTACATTAGATGACCTTCCCATACCTATTGCACACCACAGTAGATTCCTTCAAGAAACAACAGATTTCAACAAACGGCACAGCTACGCAGGAGAACGCCGGGAGCCCTCCTTAATTCCCCAATACCCCAGGTATGGTTTGAGTAACTGGAATGTGGCAGAAGAGAACAGGTCTTACAGGGGGAACCATTACCCAAGCACAGTGGAAAACTCATATGAAAACTCCAGGTTGAACATGATGAACAGAAGTGCTAACTTACGCCAGTCATACCACGGTCATGATAAACAAGTTCTTTCAATGCAGCAGAACCTGCCAAGCTTGGCAAACACTTCGAAATCTTTTCTGCGCACTTGGAGGATAGAATCTTACCTCAATAATAGCGAGCTACCTCCTGGAGAACCCTATGACTATATGGACCAATACGAGATGGAGAACAAGCCTGGTCCTGCGATGCATTCCCGTCTTAGGTCATCCCTTGTTTTCAAGTCAACCATACCAGAGCATCCAGAAACCAATAGTTACACTAATGAGTCTTCATCCTCCCTATGCCGCGATGATTTTGGCATGCGTCCGGGTCCACCGTGCTACTCCTCAGCGCAATGGAATCAAACAGGGTTAACGGACAATCGTGTACAGCCTGATGACTTCATGTTAAAAAGACGGAGCATACAGATTTTAGACCACTCAGGGAACTACGTCTCAGGAAGAGATGCAATATATGCCAGTCTTGGCAGAGCTAAAAGTCGACTCCTACCCAAGGACCCTGAGCAAGAGAACTTGTACAAGAGGCACAGTGTGGCAGACCCTAGATATAACTCTTACAGCAGTAACACTAAAGAGTCCTCCAGCCAAATGTATGGATCTCTGCTGAGAAGACAGACAGAGAAGACTACGGTAGGAGATAAATCAAGAAGTGGTGGGTACTCACAAAATCTCAAGGAAGACCAGAGATCTGTCTCTCATCATGACTTCAAAAAGGCTGACAGCAAAGACCCTCCATGCACCATTTGGCAAGAGCCTCCCTCCAGAACTGTCTCAGAAACAGTTCTAGAAGTGGACAAAGAACAGAGCAAATCCAGTGGCATGTCATCTCCACGGTTCTTCAAAAAGAGTACCAAGAAAATAAAGTCTCTTCTAAATATTCCTGAGAGGAGGGATGTCTCACCCAAAAGGAAAAACCTTTCGAGTGCAAAAGTGGGAGGAAGCTCTGACACCTTTCTTTCTGATGAGGGAGAGCATAAAGCACAGAACAGTGAGAAACATCGGGACTGCACAAACATTTCTATGAAATCCACTGACAGCAGCAGGCTGAAAAGGGCAAATGGGCGACTCTCTGGAAATGAGAATCATGCTGTGGTCCTGCCTGGGGAGTCATCTGCTCCTCGTTTTAGCACAGAGGAGCTCCACGGATCCCCAGCTGGGGGTGGAACTGTGAGAACATCAGGACAACTTTGTGCCAAAGCTCCAAATGAGAGGTCAGGTTTGGCACAGAGGTCACCATGTCAGTATCAGAGAGGTCCAGTTGGAGGAAATCGATTGTACAGCAGATTTGAGCCTCTCTGCACTTTTGAGACAAAACGTACCTCTTCAGGTCATGACATCCCTGTGCCCATAAATAGCCATACATCAGAGAAACAAAGAAGTTCTTTCCTCACAAGAGGAAATCTAAGCACTGATCAGAGCAATCACATAGCTCAACACACACATGGTAATGAAAATAAATTAGGCCGTTTTATACAGAGGGTTGGAAATTTGATCAACAAGAATAAGTAAGGACCTGCACTTTTAAAGAGTTCAAGTTGCTAATGCCATTAAATAGATCTTCACTTCACTGTACAAAGTCACAAAGTTTGTTGCTTCCTTATAAACTTTACATCTCAAATCAGGCAGATCTCTTCAATTCCATGATTTTGCTTTTTCAGCATGTTGTGTTCTCATTACTAAGGAAAACAATTTATGACTCTTATCCAGTTAATCCAACCCGATCTCACAACTTTTCGTGCAGCCATCCTGACATAAAATCTATTCAAAAACGTGCTGCGATTACGCTTTTGGCCTTTTTTTCGTGCTAAGGCAATGCTGCTTTTTTTCGAGCTAGGACAACCCTTCACTACCCTGTGTACTTTAATGCGCAGTGTGCAACACCGCCAGTATCAGCGCTAACTGGTGACTGTTAGGATTAGGGTTAGGGTTAGGGTTAGGGTTAGAGTTAGGGTTAGGGTTAGGGTTAGAGTTAGGGTTAGGGTTAGGGTTAGG
>JBBPCX010000154.1:9053649-9070929 GCA_037974365.1 Hydrocynus forskahlii | reverse complement strand
GATGAATCCTCAGTTGTCACAGATATGATGAAACAAAAATGTGCCTTGCCAGTAGTTCACCCACTTGTAGCGTGTTGGATGAACCCAAGCGTGGACAGACATGAGAGAGTTGGTAGAACACGCACTTTGATCTATGAACCAGAATCCCACCAGAATCCACGTTCACCCCCCCCACACGCACACACACACACACACACACACACACACACACACACCGAATCCAGGGTTGGTCAGAAGGGCGAGGAGAGTTGAGACTCAATGACTGAGCAATGTGACACTACCAGCTTCCTGTTTATCTACCCTGTGACGGGTGTCACATGACTGGTGTGAGTCATCAGTATTGGTTGGTCAGCTGGGATAATGTTTTATTGTGCTACTCACCAGAAAAAGTTGTTTTAAAGATTTTTCAACTTCAGGGCATGGTTTAAAAATGTAAAAGTTAACAGAGCTCTTGTTAAAACAGTTAGAGGAGTTTGTGTTTGTACAGGGTAGTTTGAAAAGTTTGAAAGGGTTAGTTTAGGTGCATGGCCATCCTAAAAGTGAGAGTGAAAATTCTGTCATATGTGAACACCCCACAGTGTGAACAGCACAAAATTCTCTCTCTCCATTTAACCCATTCACCAAGTGAAGCAGCAGGCAACCAGGAACACAGCGCCCGGGGAGCAGTGTGTGGGGATGGCACCATGCACAAGGGTACCTCAGCCGATATTAAAGACTTTAAGGCGATATTAAAGTGGTATATTTAAGTATTTAAGACAGTATTCAAGTGGTATTGTACCATCTGTATTGCTAAATGATCCTAAAACAAATTATTTAGTGACTCTGCTATTTGAGATACACTGTTATTATTATTAGCCTTAATTTTAAGTACAAGTTTTAGTTAATGTGTTTTGATGATTGGCATCCAAGTATTTGCATGCTACAGTTTTTCCCATTCATTTTTCCCCCCCAGACCATCTCTGTGTCCGTGTCCGTGCTGACTCTGAGCTGCATTGCCCAGGACCGCTGGTATGCTATCTGTCACCCTCTCAAGTTCAAGAGCACAGCTAAAAGGGCCCGCCGGAGCATCGTGTTTATCTGGCTGGTGTCCTGCGTTATCATGATTCCTCAGGCCATCGTTATGGAGTGCAGCAGCCTTCTGCCCGTGCTGCTGCCCGAGCTCACCAACAAGACCAGCCTCTTCACTGTCTGTGACGAACACTGGGGAGGTGAGGAAGTAGCCGCACTGCACCACTTGTACACACTGATTCTAATCCTGAATGGATTTTGCAGTCCCTTCAAACACTTAAACGAACTGTCTCTCAATATTTCAATATTCAAGGGATTTTCTGTCCATTGCCATAAGGAAAACAAAGTCATTCATCATCAATTCTCTGTTACACACACACACTCTAAAGTTTAGGCTCAGAGGATGCCGCTTTATCCACTTCTGAAACTGCTGGCCATGAAATGTAATTTATATATTTTAGCTTTAGCGACTGCGCTTCAGGACACACTCTTGCATCTTTCATTTGGTTTTACGGTGCCTTGAAAAGGCTTTTTTGTTCATTAATATTTGTCACAATTGTTTTAGATCTTATTTTAGAACGACAACAGAAGCAAACACAAAACACGTTTTTTCATTTATTAAAGAAAAAATACGTTATCCAACACCTAAAGGTTCTATGTGGAAAAAACAACGGGCCTGTTCAAAATCCCTATTCAGATGCTGTACAGCAGTGAAAAACACTGAAGTTATAAGGAGAGTGTCAGCTTGGACTGATTTTAGAAGGAGGCACACTACAGAATAGTCAATCAGAACTATTTACATGTCGTCAATTTTAAAGGGAGTTAAAAAAAAGTCTGTTTAATTGGCCACGTGTAATTGACTTTTTTTGGCGCACAAACATTGTAAGTGGAAAACATAAACCAGTTATTACATTTAGGGTACAATTAACGTTTTACAAGGATGGTATAGGTTTTGCATTTTTTCTATCAATAAATTAAACAATTAGCTATTTAAAAACAGCATTTTGTATTCCTTCATATTTGTATGCGGATCTGAACCTGTCATGTCTGGGCCAGCGGTCAGTAGAGGCTGCTATTATTAGGTATTTAAGCACAGGTCTTCGGACTCTTATTTTGGTGTAGAGTATGTTTCTGTCTTGTTTCACATAGTCAGCTGTCGGGTGTTTATGTTAAGTGATTATGTGTTATGGTTGGTTGAGTTCGGAGTCTGCTGTGTATTTAAGTTCTACTGTTTTGTGTTATGGTTGCTGGTCAGCCGCTCACCACAGCCTTTACCTTAGCCCTCACGATCCCCCTACCTTATGTGTCTTCTATGTTTAAATGTACGTTCTGTTTAAGGTCCTCGTGCCTCATTATGTTCTGTTGTAGAGTCCGTGTCCTTTTGTTAGTAAACATCCATCTAATGGAACCTGCACAGAACCCATGTCCAAAAACAGAAGAAGATCAGTATTCACAACATATGAACTTTATATTATGTGGTGATTCTTCAAAGCATAAGATGCTTTTTCACACCCACAGATTTCATATGTCAGATCATGAATAATTATTTGAAGAATCATGCATTGAAAGTTTCTTTAGGGAGCTAAATGTAGTTCTTCTGTGGCATTTCTACAATGAACTGTTTCATATGGAAGAGTTTCATGTTAGACTAGAAAAGATTTATAATGGTCAATCAATATTAGCATATGTGAGAAAGTTGATACATTTAATGACCCCCTCATCCAGTGTTTCATCTGAAACTATTACAGGTGTTTGCCTTTTTCATGAGTCATCTCTAGATATCAGAACATTTGCTGTGAGGTTTTGACTGCATTCAACCAGAAGAGCATAGGCCAGGTGCTTGTGTGGGATGATTACTTCTGGATCATGAACACCTCTTCAGCGCTTCCCAAACATACTGGATGGAGCTCCATCACTGATTTCCACTGTTCTACTGCCAAGTGCTGAGAAGCTTTATACCCCAGTGTTTGGCAATGTGAATGGTCATCATTGGCATGTGCCACATTATTCCATTCTAGTGCCAGTGCTTTTCTGTAGATATGACAGGGCTGTATGAATGCTGTGCCAATGATGTGTGCACCTTAAATAGTGAAATTCAGACTATTAATGTCGTCTGAACAGTGTTGCACATCCGATATGCATGTTCTGAAAAAACGAGCGTGCAAGCATATTAAAAGACCTCACCAAAATGACAGTGTTTTAGAGGGTTATTATGACATATACACTACGCTAAAAATATGTATTTTCTTCCATGAGACAGTAGACAGCAGTCTGTTTAGCACTGAACCAAAACAGGTAAAGATTATTCTTCAACTTTAATGTATATTAAAAATGAAAGCATAATCAGATCAACCTGAACCTAATCAAATCCAGTGTATTAACCACTGGTTGATGTAAGATACAAAGAGAATAAACATTTCCCTTATACAGTACAGTAAGATCACGTCACTGCAAACCCACAGAATGCCTTGGAAGAGGCATCCTCGGTTAAATCAAAATGTCAATAAAATATAGGGCTGTAATGAGTACTGACAGATTGGCTTAACTGTAAAAGGATTTCGAAGCTTTGCTGCTCGCTTCTGGTGTTTAGTCCTGTAGCACAATCTCCCAAACCAGTCTCTGGGGCCCTTCACATAGTTTTAATTCAGCTTCCAGTTCTCCACTACTGTGCTGTACATCCCAACGATAGGATGAGTAAAAAAACTCATCTTCCCCTGAAGTCCAATTATAATGTTTGCGTGTTCTTATGAACCAGTACAAACCTAATTCATTTTCAAACCTTTCTTTATTCCTTAAAATTAAACAGGCTGTTTTTGTTGCTATGCCTTTAAGATAAGATGAGACAACAAAGGTTTATTTATGCTGAGGGAAATGATTGTGTCTTTAGCATGCTCAGTGCAACAAGAAAGAATGAAAGATAATAAGAAAATAGAAAATAAAAAAATACAATAGTGCAAAACACTAAAAGACTGACATGCATGTAAAAGAGCTCTTTAGCTCTTTTTAGTTGTATTTTATTTTTATTAATTGACTGTATATTTTGGATAATTTAGGACCAGCATCCTGAGTATCTTGATCAAGAGAAAATCACACCATTCAATAATACAAATAGGCACTAATGCCTAAAGGTTTAATCTGGCAGTATTGATCTTTCCTTGCCCTGGTCATATTGACGCTATGACAGATGAAAAGAGCAGCTTTTCAAGCTATTGTGGTGTATCTCTTATAATAATGCCTGAAAACAGCACAAAGCAAAGATTGCTTTGGTCTGCAAAGAAACATTGGGGTGTGAAGGGCATATACAGAGGCAGTCATGGAGACAGCAGTGCATTGCATCTCTTGCTGTCATTTTTTCAAAGTAGATGCTCTTGCTTGCTAAACATGAAATGGCTGTGAGCTGTATTAAGTCGATTTTTGTTGACACCTTGATTTATTGCTCCTCTCTTGCTTGGGAGATTTGTACCCTCTCATTCTTACGATGAATTTAGACTTAGGCATTTTCCAAAATCCAGCAGAAAACACGTATCAGGGGTCAGGCTCTTACTAACTAGCTCCTGAGGGCTGCATCACAGGCTAGTCAGTGGTTGAAAGACAGATAAAGCACCAAAAGCAGCAAAGTTTGTATCTCCCAGTTTTACACAAGGGATCCTGAACTTCCCATATGCCTCATAGATTTCACCTACAGATGCATGAAGCACATGGTGGTTGCTAATGAACATAAATGTATGTGCTGCCGTAATATAACTGACATATATGATAGATTTCTTGGAACAGCTCAGGAATCATGTTTGAACTGAATCGGGGCAGTTGCTGTTCAGTCAGATTAGGTATATACTGTCAACTGGGTTTGGGCAAAATATTTTGAAAAAGGACTCAGGTCTGATTACTGAATGTATTGGCATAAACAGGGGCGGACTGGCAACCTGTGCGTTCTGGTGCACGGCCGTCAGCCTGTCTTCCTCAGCCGAGATGGAGACCTCTGCACTCAGCTGGTGAAGAAAGTCCAGAGCCGTTTTTTAGTCCCAGTCCCCCCCTGGCCATAAATTTCCGGACCAAGAGGTCATGGGTTCGACTCCTACCTTCAGTATACCACCACTGGGTTCCTGAGCAAGACCCTCAACTCCAAGTTGCTCCAGGGAGACTGTCCCCTGTAGTTAAGGAATGGAAGTCGCTTTGGATAAAAGCGTCTGCTAAATGTAAATGTCTCCAGTAATATATTCCATTACAGTACATAAAAAGTAATGTATTCAGAATCCTTTTTGAATACATTTAAAATACATTTTTGAGTGGCATGTGTAAAAGAACTGTGCTATGCCATTACTTTTTTGCAATACCTCTGGGCGGTGAATTTGTCATTGACTTTTTTGCTTATCAGCATCAACATGAATAAAATATCAGAATCAGGATAAGAATCCGAAAACTGTCTTGATCCCGGAGGAAACTGCTTATGTCATGACTGCAAAGACACACAGAGACACAGAGACAAGAACAATATAAAATATAAAGTAAAAATAAATCTAAATAAAAATCTGTAGAATAAAAACCCAATATGAAAATGCATGATCAAGCTGAATGAACTAAAAATATTTGAAAGACCAGAAACCCCAAGTTGTTTTTTTTAAATCGCCTGAGTGTTCTCTTTATGTTCGTCTCATTTTATACACCGCACCACGTTTTCTCTAGTGGGACATGTGATTATTTTATTTAGTTCTTCATGAAATTCACAACATATTCACAAAAAGTCCAGTTAGGCCCACCAAATATTTTTCAGTTTATACCTTGGGAAACTCCAATGGAGCTTGTAAAAACACGCAGGTCCAACTTTATAATCCAGAATATGTTGTGTTCTAAAAGCTGATGACTATCATGTACCACCAAGGGAAGCAGAGGAGCTAAAATGCCAGCTAGGTTTGTAGCTAGCCCTCACCTGGTTGAGGTTTAACTTTAAAGCATCACTTACTTCAAGGTAGAAGCTGAACCATTTGATGTTGATAGAGTCTTTCTTATTTTATTATTACTTTATTATAACAGTAAATCATGAAATGGTCTAACTGGTTAGATGGAATG
The DNA here is from genome assembly GCA_037974365.1 of Hydrocynus forskahlii. Classification (NCBI taxonomy): domain Eukaryota; kingdom Metazoa; phylum Chordata; class Actinopteri; order Characiformes; family Alestidae; genus Hydrocynus; species Hydrocynus forskahlii. The sequence goes on along the minus strand of JBBPCX010000154.1, from coordinate 9,064,854 downwards.
TTAAGTAAGGCTGTATGCTGAAACACAGTGGTGATGTTGGGAGAACATTAAAGAAATGCCTAACAGGGAAAACACATTTGTTGTTTGATCAGTATTGCTACTGCTTTTTGGTTTGTTTACTTTGTGTTTTTAAAATGTGGAAAGCTTGCCTATTTACCTACTACTAACACATCAACCTCAAGGACTGACTGTTCACTTACTGCCTAATACATCACACTCCCTCATAGGTGCCACTGTAACGAGATAATCAATGTTATTCTTTTCTCCTGTCAGTGGTTTTACTGTTGCGGCTGAGTGGTCTATAGACTATGTGTTTTTGTTAAAATGGACAAGGTTCAAGGCAAGGTAAGATGGCAACTCAGCCCCAAGTATGCTGTGATGCAGCCAAACTATGTGCCCGAATGTTATATTTGATTTACTGAGACTACATATTATCTTTAAACTATACGTAGCCCCACCCTCTAACCGTCCGCTCCTGAGGAGCAGGGTGTACAGCGAGCATTTCAAGCAGCTTGAGACAGAGATGGTATTGATAATGAAGCTCATTCCCAACAAAATATTCTGAAGTTGAGCTATGCAAAAAAAATGTAATTATATTTTCAGTTACAATTTGACTTCTAACTTCTGTTTAAAAAGTATAGTCACATTCTGTTTTGCAATGATGCTCTCTTTTTTTTTACCTCTAGGTTCCTGATGGGCTTTTCAGGTTTTCAGGGTTATTTTTTCATCCCTTCTCTCAACTGTGCCTGTGATTCAATTGGGTTTCTCAATTATACTTTAGTTTAAGAAAATCCACGGTTAAAAAGACAATAAAAACATGTTATTTCCAAACTCATTTCCAAAAGGAGTAAATGTGTTAAATAATTGTTTGCCGTAATCACACCGCCCTATTGCAAAGTACATTTGTTTTACTTCAGCTTCAGGGTTCGTGAAAAGATAACACAGACTGCAGGCTTCTGTTGTCTTTGTTAGAGGAAGTCTCTCAAGAATGTGACCCTAATGCAAATGTTTGTTTGGTTTTACAAGGCAAAGAAAAGGCAATGTGAAATTGGCTGCTTTCTTTGCTAAAAAAAAATGCTTGAAACCAGTACAAGTTTCTGTTGCTTACTGGTGTTTTATGGTGTCCGAACATTAGTAATGGTATTTTCACAGGGTGGGATGTTTTAGGCCGCAAGTGAACAGGTCGTTTTTAAAGTAGACATGTTGAAAGCTGGAAAAATGGGCAAGCATAAGGGTCTGAGGGACTTTGACAAGAGCCACACTGTGATGGCCAGACGACTGGGTCTGAGGATCTCCAAAATAGCACGTCTTGTGTGGTGTTTCTGGTTAGTGCCAAAAGTGCTCCAAGAAAGGATAACAAGGAAACTGGGACAGTCAGGGGAGACCAAGACTCACAGATGCATGAGGGGTGTGAGAAAAGTGTGAGAACACAATGCGTAACAGCTTGCTGTGTATGGGGCTGTGTAGCCACAGACTGGTCAGAGTGCCTGTACTGACCACTGCTCTCTGAAAGTGTCTACAGTGAGCATGAGAACTGGACCATGGAGCCGTGGAAGAAGGTGGCGGTGATTCATGTTTGTTTTACATGACATGGACTGCAGGGAGCATGTACATGACCTACCCAGGAAAAGGCTCCAACATGCAATGTGGAAAGAAGATAAGCCAACAGTGGCAGTGTGATAATGTAAGCAGTGTTCTGCTGGGAATCCTTGGGTCCAGGCACTCAAGTAAGTGTTGCTCTGACATGCACTACCCAAACATTGCAGTGGACCATTACACCCCTTCTTGGCAACAGTGTTCCCTAATGGCAGTGGCCTCTTTCAGCAAGACAATGCACCCCACCATCCTGCATAAATTAATTAGGAACATTTTGAGAAACATAGAAACATGGTCTCCTGATCTCAACCCTGTGTGGGATGTGCTGGACAAATGAATACAATTTTTGGAGGTTGTCAGTTTATACCTAGCAATGACCAGACTAATGAACAGGATCCCCACTTTCCACATTTAAAAAAAAAACAGCACAAACATAAGTCCCATCACATCACCAGTGGGTTTCAATGTACAGCCGTTTTATAGCCTGCCGACAATGTTCCAAGTAAATGGTCTTCTTAGAGCATACCCATGTGTGATGACAAAATTCACAAGCAAATGAATCACAGTCTGTCAGTGAATCGAGGGTTTAATCAAACCATTAAACGAACATTTAAAGTAAATTATCCACTGATAGACACCTCATGCTGGTATACATTGTATATGCACATTTTCATACCAGCACATCTCGAACACACTAACCTAAACCTGTCATGTCAGTGCTCCACTCAGAGCACTCCATCACCCAAACAATACCTGGTGAATAGTGTTCCAGTGGTGGTCTCATTCCATTGATTGACAGAGTGATGAACTGTGCCACAGTCAGTGGCTGTAGACACAAGGCTAGAGTGCCCAATACGGTGGCAACTGGGTGTTTGCTGGGTGTTTTTATGTCTCTAATAAATCCCAAGGCTGGTTTTAGAAGATGCATTAACTCTGTCACTCCTATAAAAACACACCAATGAGGGATGTTGCTTTTCTCAAACCCGTGTGTGGTTTGTGTGGAGAGAAACTCTACACAACAGAGCCGTCTGATGTGCTTAGCTATTTCACCTGAAAAACGTGTGCATGCATAAATCCTTTCACAGTTGATTACTTCTGACAATAAACAAGCTTGTTCTATTTCTATCTATTTTGTTGTCTCGCTTGGGGGTTCGAATTAGGATTCCCTGTTGTTTTTCTTCCATTCAGTGCTTTGTTCACATCTGCACAGAAAAATGCTCTTTTAATTGGCACACCTTTTCTCTTTCAACTGGCCCACCTGAAAATGGACTGTCCCATGTGCTTTGTTCTTTGTTCACATCACTTTCACTTCAGTTGCTTCCTTTGAGCACAAACTAATCATTCCATGGAGCAGAAATTGAGATTTTTGTTTACTTTGTTTATGCACATTTTCCAGCTGATATGTTGTGGCTCACTTTGTTGCAGATGAGATCTATCCCAAGGTCTACCACATCTGCTTCTTTATCGTCACCTATTTTGCCCCTTTGTGCCTCATGGTCCTGGCATACATCCAGATTTGTCATAAGCTCTGGTGTCAACAGGTAAAAAATGATTATCTCACTTATTTCCAGCCATAAGATGTTAGACAAAGTAATTTTGAGACTCTTGTCAACTCTAGAACAGCCTTAAGAAGTTTTGTAATGTCGCTGTATTTGTTTTGCTCGGGTCATCCTATGAGAAGAGTTTGTTTTAGCATACTATAGCCAGTATGAATAACTAAACCGTATTAAAATAATCCATCATGAACAACCAAACCAAGCACTGAAAACCTGGCTGTGGAGCAGTAAAACACCTTGTGCTGTCATGGATGAAATCCTGATGTAGTTGGCATATATCACCGCAGCCTGAGGGGCTATAACCTGTTTGTGGGCCCTAGGGCCAAAGATGGGCTCTACAGGTCTAGTTAAAATCCATAAAATCAACATAACATGACACATAATGTGACTGAATTCCCTCCTGAATGACACTGAAAGTCACTCCTGCCTGAGAAACCGTAGAAGGAGTTAGTCACCATTTTTATCTTGAAAACAGAGTTTATTTTTACGGCTCTTACCAAGAGTGATAATTCATAATAATTCAAATACTGTTTAATGGTCCATTAAAGCAATTTGACTACAGACAGTTAGATGAGCGATAAACTTGAGAAGAGTCTGAATTTAACCTTGCAGGGCTGTCTATGTGCTTTAGTTTTTTTGATCAATGTGTTGCATGATGCAGGGGCACTTCTCCATCAGAGTTCTTTCAGTAAAGCCATCAACATCTTAACCCAGCTCCACTTTAAGGTAGTTTAGTGGATTATCCTACTGATAATCTTATTATTTTCCATTTTTATATCCCTTTAGTACTTTTCTAGCGGAATAATAAGTTACAATAGTGCACTCTTCTCTTTTTTCTGCTCCTTATATTGACTAAAAAGATTTCCAATCAGCATTGTGGCTTTAGGAGCAGACTGGCTGGTTATCTGATGTCCATGCCCTGCTTTTGGGATTTTTTAATGGATTATCCTGATATTTTAAAACCCCTTGCTTCAAACTGCTATTTAAATCATTCTAAAACCATTTCATCTCCTCAGGACTTTTCTTTAAAAGAAAGATGACAAAATCCAGTGCAGTTTGAAGAAGGCTTTACTGCTCTTTACTGTTTCGCAATGCTACATTTCACTGGTGCTGTGATGTTTCTTCTAAGATTCCTGGGGCATCATCAGTTCTGCAAAGGAAGTGGAAGTCCCTGCAGTGTTCTGCTCAGGCTGCAGGCGCTGGTGAGCCGGTTAAAGTGTGGACCACCGCTGTGTCAGCCGAGATCAAGCAGGTGAAGGCGCGGAGGAAGACGGCCCGCATGCTGATGGTGGTTCTCTTTGTCTTTGCCCTGTGCTATCTGCCCATTAGTGTCCTCAACATCATGAAGAGGTACACTACAGCTTTAACTTCCAGTTTCTGCTTTTAAAAAATATCTCATTCATAAATGTGTTTCTGACTTCTGTTTTCAGGTCACATTCTCTTCAGAGTTCTCACATTCTCACCGAAGTTATTCTTCTGAACAAAGAGCGATTTTATGAATCAAGCAATCAGTCACGGCAGGCTGGGGGTTACCGTCACTGTGAAAGGCTTTTGGCTTTTATAAAATGAACATGTGACATGATGAAATTCACTTTTTTACACTTAATTTATTAACTTAATTTAAAAATCCCCTTTCCACCCAACAGTCCAGCTTGTTGACTGTGAAAGCCCGTTTCTAAAAGCCAGATGGGAAAAAATTGCATTTGTTGTTTGTCCTCTGTTTTTGCGGTAGTATGTCAAACATGTCACTTTTTATGCCAAAGGTTTGGCCTTTTTTCTTACAATAATGAAAAATTGATATTTCAGCTTATCTTTACTGTTTCATGCATTTTAGAGCTAAACTATTAAGAAAAATATAATTTACAAATTTTGTAACATATAAATTAATGTAAATTCTGCTACATTTCCACGTAAAATATAACCGTATACATTTTTTAGTACTGTCAAGAGAAAACAAAGCAACCGTATATTGGCTGCTGCCCTGTGACAGATCTCTGGCAGATACAGTCCAGCATGCTTGCATCAGAACAGTTTCCCACGTGGACTGTTCATGTGTTTTTCATTTTGTTCTCCTTAAAGTCCTGTAATTTTTATTACGGTAAATTCAATTAAATTTTTATACCAAAGAAAAAGACTTGCATGAACTACAGTTTTATACAGTCTATATAGGGGTAACATCAGTATTTTATATTCAAGTATGGATGTGGATTTAACTTTACATTTTCTTTAAGGGTTATGTATTAAGCTGAATTTAAAATGAAATTAAAGTGTTTTGGGAGCATATTTGGTGGAATATTTCGGGTTTACAGTAACCCACCGCTTTTCGTGGGGGTTACGTTCCAAGAGCACCCGGGTATAGTGAAAAACCGCATTGTTGTGTTGTGGTAAAAATATGCCTATTGTCACAGTGCAAACCCTAAATATGCCCCCAAAACACTTTAATTTCGTTTTAAACTCATTAAAGAAAAGGTAAAGATAAACCCGCATCCGTACTGTACAGTTTACACTGAATTCTGTACTGTACTGTAATTCATGCACGTGCGTTTTCTTTGGTTTGCGCTGTCGTTTTCACTGGCATAAGCAGTTAAATACAGTAATAAATTCATTTAATTTACAGTAATAAAAATACAGGGCTTTAAGAAGAACAAAACGAAAAACACGAGAACACTCCAGACGCTCCAAGGGGGGAAATTCTGGGCAGCAGCCAATCAGCACCAAGGAAAAATAAATAACGTGCTCGGAACGTGCTCGTGCTACTTTCAAACCTGGCGTGGCGGACGAGGCGTGGCAGACGAGGCCCGGACTCACAAAAGCAAAAAAAAATGCGGAGGATATCTGCCTTTTCCGCGCATGTGCGGGGGGTCCCGCAAAAAAGTATTAGTTTGATTCTCAGAAAAAATCCGCGTGAGACTGAAATCGCGACTGCTGATCCGCGTATAAGTGGGGGGTTACAGTATACTATAAAAATAGGCATTTTTGGGCATTTTTTTTTTTTACCACTTCACAAGTTCTCGTTTTTTTACACTTCGCGGGTGCTCTTGGAATGTAATCCCCACAAATGTTCATTTTGGTGTAGTGTGGTATGCTGCCCGGGGTAGGAGTCAAACCTGGAAGGCAGTGGCTTTGCCCGCTACATTACACCAGCCACTGTAAGACTACAAAATGTCTCTTGCTTTTCTGCCTAGTAAACCTTGTAGCCGTCCTTGAATTTTATTTGTTTTCTCATCTATCTCCCATGTCCAGAGTGTTTGGCGCTTTCAAGAACACAAACAACAGAGAGACAGTGTATGCCTGGTTCACCTTCTCCCACTGGCTTATATATGCCAACAGTGCGGCTAACCCCATCATCTATAATTTCCTCAGTGGTAAGTGTCCGACCTGTGTGCTCCAGCCGTCCTCTCTGTGAGATGTTTTCTCCATCTGCTGGACACTCAGAGGCATCACCAGGGTCCAGATCTCCCAGTCAGCTCTGCCAGCTAGTTTCAAAATGAGACTTCATAGCTTCTAAACGGCTATTATTCTCGAATAACATTCACCTCCCTTTCATTTCAGCTCAGCCCCTTTGAATTAATGTTTAATCAGCATGGTTAATATTCTCGTTGTGCCTGGGCTGTGCAACTCCGATAAGAGCCAATACTCACATTATGACCCTGCCGAGCTTAGCATCCTGAACTTCTGGAGATGATTCATGATTAATTCACTCTAAGGAGCAGTAATTATAGCCAGAGATGCAAGAGATACCAGTAAGTAAAGTAAATTTCTAGTAAATGCAAGCAATGAAGTACCCTCTTACTGTCACACTGGATATATTAATATGATATTGGACACTGGCTGCAGTGGTGAAAAGGTGAAGAAGTAATATTAAAAAGTAATACGATGTTAAGAAACTGCGTGGACAATAAGTGACTGCAGTCCAGGATTGGCATGAATGAACTTCATGAGAGAAAGGGAAGGACTGATTATTAACCTTTAGAAGTCTAGAGTTTGAAGCACTATTTTGGGCTCCACTGTCATTCTCAGCCAGCCAGTGGTTCGCTCGCTCTGATGGCCTTCCCTTTACCCCAGTGCGAGGCTCACCAGTGCTGCCGTTACCTAACCAAGTTAATGTTCTCCTCCAAGTGTCTTAGGCTATCCGATTATATTGCATTAGTGGCACTCTTCTAGTGTTGGTGGTTTCATGTAATTGTGTGAGTCCTAGCTAGTGTGCAGAATTCTTAATGACTTATTTAGGAAGGGCAAACTTAGGAATAATGGCCCAAAAAACCCACAGATATGGACCGAGCACTCTGCAGTCATTTCATGCACATTTGCTGAAAACAGATACGGGTGAAATGGAGCATTACCAGTAGAAATCATACTGATAAGTATTCTCCGTTCACATGTTACAGTGTTTTTAATGGCCTCACAGACCACCACTGTCGCCTGGTTTGCTGTCAGAGTCTTTTGCCGTTGCCCCCTAGTGGCAGAGTGGCAACTCTAGTGTCCCTCCAAAGCATGCAGAGAAATACTGTTTGTGGGCTGCGGCATTTCGTCATTTAAAAGCTTAATTTTAATAGCGCCATTATTTTTAAGACAATAATTTTATCAATATGTATTTATTCGTATACTTCAAGGGAGCACAAATGAGGGTCTTAAGTGACTAATATTTTGCCAGGACCCTTTCAGTATAACCTAAGCTTATTTAATCTTGGGGAAAGCTTAGATGAGCTAGGATTTGGGTTAATAGGGTTTTCCCAACACTTTTAATATATAACTGCACTAGCACATCACTTATGGCACAGTTATGTCATTAATTATACTTTCATTTGATTGCATTTGCACTCTGTACTGATCAAGTATGTTCGTTACACTTTTTTTGTTTCAGTGGCATGAAATGACAAACAGAAGGAAAAAATGTAAAACCTGTCCACATACAACAGTAACGTTTCATCAAATTCCAATGATAATTAATGATTAATGATAATTATTAAAATTACAATAGAATATCTTCTTCTTCTACTCACAAACACCAGTGTGTTATCCACTGATAGTTTCTTGTAAAAGTGCAGTATGGTTTCATCACCTGCAGCTTTCTTTAAACTTTTTTCAACCTGTCACTCGTTGCAGGTAAATTTCGAGAGGAGTTCAAAGCGGCGTTCACCTGCCAGTGCTCGGGCAGAGGTGAAAAGAGTGAGCGGGTGAGGGCCAAGATGAGCATAGACAGCCACAAATCCCTGTCCACACAAGTGAGCCACTTCGACAACGTCTCACGGATTTCGGACCAGGCTGTGTAGCCCTGGCCCGGGAAGGCTAATCCTCTCGTCGTGCCACTTCACCGGTCACAGTCACCCCTCGGAGGACAAAGCATGGACGGGGGAGGTTTTCGAAAGGGCCCCATTATTCTCCGACTGGCCCTATTGGAATGCACTGAAGGCTTCAACAAAGACCCTTTAGATCCAGAGAATTACCCATATACATTGAAAATGACATTCTGCCACACGGAAGAGCACAGGTGACCAGTGGAATTGCATTTCTTCTGTCAAAGCCAAGAGATTTTTTTTTATTCCAGTTTATGGCTGCATTATTGCAGCGGAGAATGATGAGTGAAATAATCCACAGAAATGATGTTTACAAAAATCCTCATGTCCATCTCACAACAGTCCTGAACTGATGGTGCATTCACGCTACATGTTTATAAATGTATGAGAAAGGTTTTCAAGTCCTTCGTCGAAAAATAGTGGTGCATTATTTCTATATTAAATAACACCTAGCATGTGTGAATTCTATTGGTAACCATTTCGGCCCAATCTGTTGATGGCAGCAGACACTTTTTGAGCTCTCGCACAGATTGCAGCTAACAATATTTTTTATTATAACAGAAATACAGCACCACTATAGCTTATGTGAACTCTTTCACATAAGATTGCACTGAAATTGTTTTGAAGTGTTTGCACAAGCGTGCATTGTTCATTTGTTGACTCTGTGCTGTGCGCTCGTCGTGTCAAGAGACATTTGCTCAGTGTAATAGGTATTTGTCAAGCCACATTTAAGGATCCAGGTTTAATCGCTGCTGGTGTGTCTGAGCACCTGCTTTCGAGCCCCTCCTGACTGTGAACACTTGAACACAGGATTGCTTTTGTGATTGTGCTTTGTTAGACTCCCTCTCAGGTGCTTGTTAGGACTTCTCGCTGTTATTTGTGGTAACTGTAGACTCGCTCCTGTTGAAACCTGCAAATCAGAGCAAATCAGTGGCACTTTTTGACAGTTTGTTGTGGCTGCTGTTGTTGTCTTTGCTTTGCACTTGGTAGTTTAAAGGAATACTGCAGCAGGCTCCAGCCCATCTGTAGCAGTTGGTCAGTTACATTCGACATTAGTGTTTCTTTGTACGTAGTAAAAGGACAAACATTTATTACTGATGGCAGTGGGAAGGTGAGGCACTCAAAACTTCCCCAATGGCTTCTGTTATACAATAAGAGTGCTTTGATATGGAGGTTGTGTCTTCTTTTCTAAGAACAGGGACATTGTCTGATGGGAATGATTGTAGGGTATAGATGCAGCAGAAAGAGTTTAGGTTGAAAAACACGCAAGTATTAGCCTTTTCGTTTGGAGATCATTAGTTTCCTCAACGGTGATGCCACAGTCATCTATAGCTGGGAGTCCAAGTGAGCATAATTGGCTTCCCTGGGTAGATGGAATGGTCCTCTCTCCCCCAGCATGATGTTATCCAGCACAGGCGTCTGTTAGTAGACATAATATTAGCAAGCAGTTAATGTTCTCTTCCAAGTGCATTGAGCTATCTAATCATGTAGAAGCAATGTGGTGTTTGACTTTATGGGTTTTTTCACAGGAAGCACATGCTAGCCTTTACCCTCCCAGTGTTGGTGGTATGGTGTGATGGGAGAGTCATAGCTACTGGGTGGAACTGAACATGAGTAAACTGGGAAGCATTCCTTTAAACCACTTAACTTGCTGCTACTGTGTTGTTTTAATATCCCAGGGTCACGTGAAATGAAATGGGCTGTATTATTTATACTGGCTTTAGTATATTTTCTGTGTTGGATTATATTTGAAAAGTATTTGGATCCTACAGGAGAATCCTTTGTTTGTTTGTTTGTTTTTTAATAAAAAGGTACAATAAAGCCAGCGTGATTAAGCTTGCTTCCATCTGTCACGGTTCTATCACGGTTTCAGTGTTTGACTAAACTGGCTCATCAATGATCCCAAATTGTTTGTACCATGTAATGTGGTGGAGATGTACAGTATGCATTATGCAGATTCAAAATAAATGTTTTGCATGTACTTTTAATAAGTTCCGCTCAAAGTTTTAGATGGGAATAAACTGTGTGCATATTTTAAGCACTTTTAATGGAAGTCCTGAGTTTCAGCACCAGTCAATGTCCAAAAACACGGGCACACAAAAAACAAAAACAAAAACAAAAAAGGTGAAACTGCTCTAATAAGTCATACTGGCTGTTCAGCAAAATGGAAAACACTATTTGCTATGAGGAGTTTGATCATAGTAGCCAGGTTTTCACAGCAGAACTCCCATGTTGAATTAAAGTGTATTATTAATTCCAACACCCTTAAAAATAAGAGTGGCAGAAAGAGTTTATTGCATGATGGCACAGAAAGATAACTGTTGGCCACACCAAAGCACAGCACACCGGGATGGGGGGAGGATGGGTGGGCTGACTGGGGATTGGGGGTACCTCTAGCAGTCCTGGGATGCAAAACCATGACCTTCTGATCTCAGCTCCCGAACCTCCAGACCACCAGGCATCCCAGAAGAACCATTCAGTAATTGTTTTTCAAATTTTAAAAATAAAAATTAGATGAGTGACTATGAAGAATCATATGATGGAATGGTTTTTGGAGGAACCCATAAATTCCAAAATTTGATAGAGTTTAACCCCCTGAGGTCCGAGGCCTTTCTGGCACTTTGAGGCAATTTGCGACACTTTTAAATTTTTAAGTATTTCATCTAACTAAAATCATCAATGCCAAAGTGACAAATATTGTTATATTCTGGAAAACCTCAGCTACAATAATATGCAAGTAAAGTGAATGTAATTAA
>JBBPCX010000154.1:9029864-9045093 GCA_037974365.1 Hydrocynus forskahlii | reverse complement strand
CGACTGGCGCTGTACGACGGGCTCTGGGTCCAAAGTCCTCTGGACACTTGCTGTGTTTGCTGGCTGCAGCTTGCGTGGATGTCTGCCGGCAGACTGCAGGACTAAACACCTGAACATACTGCAGCAGAGGTCATATCAAGCGTCTTGTGCGAAACTGGGCACTGCGTCAATTGACACACGCAGCCATTATAGGTATAGCCAGTTTTTAGCCTTTCTAGTGTTAAGATTGAACTATGTATGTATCTTATTTTGTATTAAATTATTTGCTTAGATTTAACATAAATTAATGTATTCCGTTATTCTCTATTTTATTTAGCTGTATATTACTGCATGTTCTCTTGCCTCAAAAACAAAGACAAAAAAAAAAGAATGGATTTGTAGCGTTTTGAAAAAAGAACAGATGGATTTATAGCTCTCTGAAAATAACTATAAACTTTGGATTCATAATCAACAATATTGTTGTTCGATTTGACAGTGGTTGTTGAACATGTTCAGATTGTGCCAACAAACTATTTTAACTGGGTAAATTAAATATTTGCAAAATGGGTGGGTCTGGGTAAATAAATGTTTTTTGTTTTTTTTTAACAATGTCATTTTTCTAAAAACTATTCAAATGGATTCATAGCGTTTTGGAAAAGAGCTCTTCATATGATCCAAGAAGGACATCATCCCATCTGTACTCTCTGGTGTACTGTATGAAGTAAAGCGGCCCCTTGTAGTCACATGTGAACACACCACGGCACATTTCATCCTTTCAAAAGTGAAGCAGTGGGCTGCCACCAATGGGGCGCCTGGGGAGTGTGTGGGTACGGTACGTTGCTCAAGGGTACCTCAGTAGTGCCACTAAAGCTCTACTTGAGAAAAAAAAATCTACTCTAAACTTTCTCACTCTTTTCATTTCAGAGCTTATAAAACAACTTGTAAGACAACAGAGACAGCATCAGGACAGGCAGTCACTTTAACAGCATTTTCTTTGTCCATACTGAATATCTAACTAACAACTGTTTAACCAATACACAATATTTTTCAAGTGACCTACTGTGTATCAAGACATGTACAGAACATCAGGCTGTAAACGGAAGGGTAAGTCAACTGACAAAGGCGATGTTGCCTGATTAGTATGTGAAATGGTCATTTTATTTTAGTTTAAAAGTACTTGGGAAGATCTTCATGTATGGTTTGTAGCTGTCAGTGGAACAATGCAAAGCTAAATCTGCGACTGGAATGTTTTGATAACAAACTGCTCGAGAAAATTACGTGTTCTTGTCCCAGATAATACAAATCAACAGGGGAAGGAATGTCCTTACATATACGGTAATTTATATGTAATACATAATACAGTATTTACCCCTAATGATAATTAGGGTTAACCATAATAGATTTTTTAAAATGACTGTGAGTCCTGTGAGGTGTGAACTGGTGTGATGTCCATCCTGCTGTGTGAACCTTTCCTGTCTCTGCTGTGAGCCATCAGCTAGCAGTTGGTGGCCTAGTGGTTAGGGAGTGGGTTCGAATCCCAAGACTGCTAGTAACACCACTGAGGTATTCTTGAGCAAGATACCGTCCCCACACTCTGCTCCCCGGGTGCTGTGTTCCTGGCTGCTCGCTGCTAAATACAGAGAAGGAATTTCCTGCTGTTCACACTGTGGTGTGTTCACGTATAACAAATGAACACTTTACATATCACTGGACTACAGTACTGCCAGTCGTTAAATATGACAAGGCTCAATGCTATTGGTCTTGAGCGCTTTAAATAGCTGCTTTGATTTATGATGAAGAATCACAGTACAGTACTATGTTTCTCAATGGAGAGTCCACAGTTGCCAAGTCCACTTATTATAAGCAGCTTTAGGCTTGCAAGTATTGGTAGTTGTGGTTGAGTTGTGTATTTGGGCTGCGGTGGGATCCATCAACAACTCAAAATCAAGTGATGAGGAAGGAGTTTCTTTGGAAGGTCTGCTACCGCTGCTGGAGATGAAGTGGGTAAGAGAGAAACAGCGTGGATTTAAAGGCTGGATTCAGCTTCAAGTGGAGGGACTGTTCAAAGGCAGATTCTGTGAAATACATGCCGCATGGTAAACATAAACGAAACACAGCATACTTCTCCTCAATGAGGCTCACGGACGTCGGCTTCACAGCCTCAAAGCAAAACTAAACAAGACAGAAAAGTGAGACGGTTGTGCCTACACTAATTAAATTACTTGACCAATTTCTTATACACTTTATAACATTTATTTCCATTAAATTTATCACATATATGTATATATTCCGCATTTGTGCCGGACAGACAGTTTTGTTCTTTAGAGTGCAAAAGAATACTGTAGGAGTTACAGTACTGTTTGAAATTCACTTGAACAGGGTCACTTATCTTGCTTGTTTATCTCTCAAGATCTCGCAACAGGAGAGACAGGAACTTTCCAGGCTATTCACAGGCTCTCTGTTGCTTATTAAAGATTCCACAAAGCAAGTAAAAATACTCCCATATGTGACTTTAGGGCACTTTGTCATACCATCCTTAATATCACATCACTTTAGTGTAGTTTCAGTGTGTTTTGTTGTAAGCAAGTGTAGGATTTTGTACATCTGGACTGTGTTCTGCATGTTCTGTTTTAGTTTGGCCAGAAGGTATGCATGCATTTTACCGAAATCACCAATGGGAGTAGGATAATTGTGGATAGAACATGAGAGGACGCATGTTATCATAAATAACATCTTGGCTGTATATGTTTTCTTACTTTTATATGACAGTTTAACAAAAGTAAGAAAAAAGTAATTCAAAGAAGCACCAAATGTTGTTTTAAACGTGATTTAATATTGATGATAAGGTTCTAAAATATTTTCCATTGAATAGAGACATGAAATTGTAGCAGCGTTGGTTCAGCTTTGCTACTTTTTTTACCAGACTTACATTAAATCATTGTATGTTTCCTTTTAGTATGTCTATAAGGCATTTCACAATCTTGAGTTTCAACCAAACTATTGTATGAAGGCTGACATACACTATATGGACAAAAGTACTGGGACAGGGTTTGGGCTAGGCCCCTTAATTCCAGGGAAGGGCAATCTTAATGCTTGGGTATATAAACACATTTTGGACAATGTCATGCCTCGAACTTTGTGGACACAGTTTGGGGAAGAACCTTTTCTATTCCAGCATGACTGTGCACCGGTTCACAGAGCAAAGGTCATAAAGACATGGTTGGATGAGTTCGCTGTGGATGTACTTGACTGTCCCACACAGAGCCCTGACCTCAACCCAATCCAACACCTTTGGGATGAACTGGAACTGAGATTGTGAGCCAGGCCTTCTCCTCCAACATGAGTGCCTGACCTCACAAATGCTCTGCAGAATGAATGGGCACAAATTCCCACAGAAACTCAAAATCTAGTGGAAAGCCTTCCAAGAAGAGTGGAAGCTGTTATAGCTGCAAAGGAGGGACCAACTAGATATTACAGTTATGTATTGGAATGTAATATCAATCAAGTCCCTGTTGGTGTAATTGCCAGGCATCCCAAAAACTTTTGTCAATATGGTGTAGAGCCAAAAACCTAAAATCGCTTTTTCAAAGGTGTTCAATGCAAACACATGAAACGTTGACAGCACAAACATTCATTTGAAGACGACTGGCCTGTAAAATGTGAATTTATTCTTCCAGATTCATTTGAAGACGACTGGCCTGTAAAATTTATTCTTCCTGAGAGAAGCACGAAGCCCATGTGTTTAATTTGTAATGAAACTGTGGCCAGTGTGAAGAGTGGCACCGTGAGGCACCACTGAGATAAAACATTCTGAACAAAACTACCCACAGAACATGGAGGTAAGAATGACTTAAAATAGCATGGGTCTTGGGCAAATACGAGAAACCTTTAAAGTTGACATAAAAAGTGAAATGATAGAGGAAAAAATGGAAGTAAAAAGTAAAGATGGTTCAAGGCATAAGCAGTACTGTGTGTCACATCACCAATGTGTGTCCAGGGAACACTTAAAGTGCTCAGAACTCATTTTAAGGAGGACATGGTCCACTTCCCAAAACGTTTGTAACAACAAAGGTAAGCTGTCATAATCAGAATCATGAACTTGAGGAGAAGCCCATTAAAAACCTGCCCATGGGCTACTGCTTCTCTGCAAACGGAATCAGTTCAAGGAGAGCTTGAAGGAAACCTTGTTCTGCAGCAGCTCACTGTGACCCTGGCACTTTCTGGACAACAATTGTTACTACAACAAATGTTCTTCTCCCATAGAAGGTGAGCATTTACATTCTAACCATTTTGCCTCAACATACACCTGTAAATCTCGTTTTTTTTGTGAATCTGAGGAAGAATGTATACCACAGCAGAAGAGAAATTGTCTTCCGACCATTTCACCTTTTCTTACCTAGATTTACTAACAAGGATTTATGTCTGCCTCTCTGGATATTTTTGGTGGTGGGAAGGTTAAAGTTTTATGCATTAGATTCTGTGGACCTTCAATTCTGTGTAAATTTGGTAAGTTGATCTCTTAGCTTCATATCTGACAGCTTTGGGCACTGACTTTACTTTACAAACGTTGGAAAACTGATTGCCTCACATAAGTGAACTTTAATGATCTGCAGATTGGTTTGAGAAATTGTTATTTGATTTTATTATATAAGTTAAGCAGTAGATGCATTATGAAGTCCCGGATTGAATGTTTGAACTAAAACGAATATTTACCAAATCAGTTCATCAGAAAATGCTCCCGACACTAAGACTGACAGTCTGCATTTGGGATGAGTGGAACACTTTTTTAATTTAATCTTTTCCCTTTAATATGGGGACTGTGTAGATTCAATGAAGAGATCAAGCAGATTGTGACATTTACCAGACTCACATTAAAGTAATGTATGTTTTTTTTAGTATGTCTATAAGGCATTTCACAATCTTGAGTCTCAACCAAACTATTGTATGAAGGCCGACATACACTATATGGACAAAAGTACTGGGACACACCTGTTTTTCAGGGTTTGGGCTAGGCCCCTTAATTCCAGGGAAGGGCAATCTTATTGCTTGGGTATATAAACACATTTTGGGCAATGCCATGCTTCCAACTCTGTGGACACAGATTGAGGAAGAACCTTTTCTATTCCAGCATGACTGTGCACCGGTTCGCAAATCAAGAGCCATAAAGACATGGTTGGATGAGTTCGCTGTGGAAGAACTTGACTAAAAGAAATTAAATGAAAGAAAATACAGCTCAGCTTTTTGCAAAAATTTTGAGCCTTGCACCTTACACCAAGCTCTGTACCTCATCTTGCTATGCAAACATATATGAATGTATTTTACCTAATGAGTTTTGCCTTTCCCTAACTTTGTACACAGTTCAGGGATAAAGAGATAATCGTCTGCCACAATAAACAGCTGCACTGGTCTGTTTGTCTTCTCTTCCATTCTCATTCACCTGAGACTAAAAAGCTCTGCGTATCTATTACCCTTTCAACCAGAGGCAAACACAAATCTCAGAGACCAGTCTGCAGGTAGCAGCAAACGTCAAGTGAATACATTTGTAGTGCGAATATCCCATCAAGCATTAAAAAATAGCTTTTTACCTAATGCAGGGCAGGCTGAGATAAAAAGCAGCATAAACAGGGGGCATTTTGAGGCATAGGACACATTTTCTACCATTTCATGCTAATTCAGATATATTTCAAACCAAAACTGTTAGTATTTCAAAAATGTAGCCAGTGATTTTAGTAACACAATAGAAATAGTAGTAATAGAAATCTGATACATGCACTTCCAGCCTCCAGAGAGCAATTCTTAATACAAATAAGGCAATATGATAATTGGGTTCATAATTAGGTTAAGGCAGGTAAGGAATCAGTTTTAAAGTTTATTACAATTTAAGGAATGGTTGGGTCAAAATTCAAATTCACAGTTTTCTACTAACTCTAGATGCACAAACACTAGAATTACATTGCTCACAAACACTTAAAGTCAATAACTGGCCAAATATTTTGTGTAGGTTTTCATGAAGGTGGTACAGACTTCTGAAACTTTAACATGTTGGTGAATAATGCAATTTTCTCCAGGATAAATAAAGCTTTCTGATTTTGATTCTGATTTATACACCAGACATGTCCTAGCTATTGGCTACATCTAGGGTAAGTAAAAAAAAATGATTTTTTAACTTTTTTTTGCCAAACTATTCCTTACACTAAAATGCATCATTGGTGAAGTAATTTATGACACATATTTCAGTAGGCAACATTTGGAATTCAAGTTTTTGGCATTTTTCAAATGACTCGTAAACCTGGATTATGCTGTAGGTGTAATAATACTAGGAAAATGAAGACTGAGACCTCATCTTGTTCACTTTTGCAGACATACTCCAGTCTCTCAAGTCTATTAAGGAAATGATAATGTTTAGTGAGGAACATAACGATCAAGCTCTTACAAGTTCAAACCTACCCTGCATGGGTTTCCGTCTAATTGCTACCACATTGGGCAGGAAATGAACTGGGGAAGACCCCCACTGAAACATGAATATTAAACATTCCCAAGTGGGATTTTCTTGATCTTGGCTTTTACAAACACAGCAGACACTAAAATCCCTATGTGGTTTGATACACAACACCTAAACTCTGAGCCATTAGTGTTGGCTTCGGTTTTTGCCAAATAACGTTGAAAGTATTTGGCCAACATTAATTTTCCTTATATATATACAGTCTACACATCTGCGATGTTAAGTGCAAATTTTTTACAACTTGGTTGTAACAAACCAAGGGGCTAGTTTCAACTTTTTTTTTTTTTAATCTGGTAAATTGATGCAATCACAGTTCAATACAATTACACATTGCTTACACCAGATGTTCCAGCAGAAATGCATAAAGAAATAGGCATCATAATAAATACAGTGCCTTTCAAAAGTATTCAACCCTCTTAAATATCGTCCAATTGGTCTGGATTACAAATGACATCTTTTCATATTTTGTGTTAGCTCATACTTTATATTAAATACTGAGCCTTCTCAAATTAGTTTTGATATTAGATACTAGTGTTAGTATTTATGTAAAAACAAGATAATGTGAACAAAAAACACTAACAAAAAAATGCTGTTGCCTTGTCTTTGTTTTTTTTCCCAGTCTGTTCTTGTGGCCTGTCTGCCACATGCCTTATTGTCTTCAATCCCCAGCCCTGCCCTGTTCCTGCCCCTCAGTTTAGTGGTCCCTGTTGTCTGACTTTCCCTGCGCTTCTGTCCCAGCTATTTCCGCTTCCCTGTTGTCTGTATATATACCCCTGTGTTTGCACTCATTTTTGTTGGTCAGCCCCAATGCTACCCTCATTGTTCCTGTCTGCACTCGGTTTAGTCAATATGTCTTTAGTTTTGCTACGTTTCATTTGTTACCAGTATAAGATAAGATAAGATAAACCTTTATTTGTCCCACAAGTGGGAAATTTGCATTGTTACAGCAGAAAGTGGACAGAACAAAGATAAGAGTGTCAAAAACAATAGAATTCAAACTATACAAAATAACAGTACAGTATGAAAAGTACACTATACAAAGAATCTAGAAATACAACTATAAATATGGACATTTGTGTGTATTGAAAACAATATATATGTATACATTTTCTGTTTTATATATATAATTCCTGTTTGGTAAATAAAGTCCTACTGGCAAGTATATCCACCTCTAGTCCTCCCATCAGCTGCGTAAGTATTCAAGCCCTATACCGTGACAGCTCCAATTTTACACAGATGACAGATACGGTCCTAATGGTTTACAAGTGGCCTGTGTTTGAATCCTAAAAAACATCACGTTTTCCAGATAAAAGAACCTCTTATTTCAAGTACCACTGATCAGACTGTCAATCTGAAGAAGAGGAAGGGAACTTCAGAATAAAGAGCATTTGAAGGAAATTAAAGACAAAATTGCAAATCATTGCAAAATAATATCCCATTATGGATAGTTTGGTTCAATTACCACCCAGACACTGCAAACTCGAGACAGGCTATTTCTGAGAAAAGCCACAGGGATGCCAACAGTGGCTGACACTGGAATGAAGGTGATACAATCAGCAATATCAGGAGCTCTGCAGACACCCAGCCTGTGTGAGAGGCAAGCTGGAGAGAAGCCATTACTGAAGAAAGCACAAATCAAAGCACATCAGGGAAACCCAACTAGGTGGAACAGGGTTTTGTTAGCTAGGCACTTCAAGACACCCTGCTTCAGTCTACTAAAAACTAAAGTTTGGGAGAAAGTTCTCCTTTCAGAAGGACCAAGCAGAAGGTCAAATCAGTACAGGAGTGGATGAATGACAAAAGGAAGAATGTTCTTTAGCGGCCAAGGTGCAGATCTCAATCTAATCAAGTATGTGTGGGACTATTCCACAAGTGCTATTCAGCCAGGAGGAATCGACAAAAATCACTCGCAAACAGGGTGCAAAGCTTGAACACTTATACAAGCAGCATTTTTTAAAACTTATACAAGCAGCATTTTTCAAAACAATGAATCTTACTTGTACTTTAAAAGCTTATAGATTTAACTGGAACTGTCTATATGAATGTCATTTGTAACCCAGACAGAACTATTGACATTTAAGGGGGCTGAATACTTCAGCAAGACCTCATTTGTATTATCATGTGTATATCTCCCACATAGTGATTTTACAGAAGAACAGAAAAACTTCATGTTTTAATATAAAAAGATCTTCTTTGAGAAATTTTAACCATGTAATGACTAGCTCAGCTGTCATTACATTTTCACAAAATATAAAGAGTACACGGTATTTTCAAATAATGTAAAAAGATCAATACAAACAAAAAAACCCAGAAATACAAGTTACATATATTTTTAAAGATAATATGGACAACTTGCAGTATCTCAGCCTGATAAAACTGAAATACACATTATATTCATGGTATACTTTTGATAAATGTGCATAAAGCTATTTTTCGTGTACATACTGAGGGATGAACACCAATGGTAAAATTATCCCTGCCATGCGGAGGCTGTATGTTAGCTTGGCTAGCACTCACTGTAAGTTGGTAAGTTGTGAACTTTATAAATCCAATAAAAAATGCAAAAAGGACATATAATAATATATAAACTGAGAAAAACAAATATAAGACATGCTGTCTACATACATAAAGGATATATGTTACATTTTATCTTTTTATATTTTACATTTTAGACTTTGTCTCACTCTTCCCTACAGCTGAAACTTGCTGTGAGTGTAGCACATGTACATTGATCAGGGACAACATGAAAATCATCTGATTAAAACTCTGTAGGTCCCGCTCATGTCTCCAAAATAGTTCTGACCCTTTAGGCACATACTCTAAAAGACCTCTGAAAGTGTTGTTCGTTATCTGGCACCAGGACTTTAGCAGCAGATTCTTTAAGTCCTGTAAGATGTGAGGTGGGTCACATCATGGATTCTCCCGCAGATGCTTGATTGGATTGAGATCTGGGGAATTTAGAGGCCAAGTGAACGCTTTGAACTCTGCCATGTTCCTCAAACCATTCCTAAACAAAGTTTGCAGTGTGGCAGGGTCCTCCTTAAAGATGAATTTAAGGAATACCACTGACACAGAACGGTGTACTTGGTCTGCAACAATGTTCAGGTAAGTTGTACGTTTAAAATGAACATCCTCAGGAATGCCAGCATCCAAGGTTTCCCAGAAGAACGTTGTCCAGAGCCTCACACTGCCTCCACTGGCTTGCCTTCTTCCTGTGGTACATCCTGCTGCCATCATCTGCCTATGCAGATCATCTGCCATCTTGACAGCTGGCATTGTAATGAGATAATCAACATTATTCCCTTCACCTATCTGTGGTTTTAATGTTACAGCTGATCGGTGGAAGCCCCATATGATATATATGGATAATATAAAATATTAATAAAGCATGAAGTGTGTATAACTTTTAGGACTACATTTTAAATGATGGTTTAGACTTGTTCATAGCTTGGGCAACTTTGGAGTCAGTCGGACGATTTAAGGCTTGGCAGATGAATTCTCCTGCTTCTATGACTTTGGACAAATCCACTCCCTGCAGGTTCAACACAGTGGTAGTTAGGTGGGATGTGCAGCAGGGGGTGCAATAGAAGAAGAAACTGGGCTGGTTCTCAGTGTTTAGCTGGGTGTGGGTAAGGGTGTGGGAGAAACTGTAAACCATAATTAGCACACAGTTATACCAGTATATCAGGTTTGTAAGTGCTGGAAACAATTCAGCAAAGCAAAGGCTTAGAAGCTTGTTTTTGTAAATGTGGACATTTTTATGATTAAAAAAAAAAAAAGCCTAAAGGGTTTTTGTAACCTCCATTTTAACTTTAAAACACTTTATTTAGGTTGTGTGGTTATAATCAGAACTTTGCCATGTGTTATCAGTTATATGTAGAGGTTGTAATGAAACGCAAGAATCAAGAGAGGAGGTTTAAGTTTTCAAGTGCTCTGACAATGATCAATGCTGCCTTTGTGAGTGAAATATGAAAAAGCCTACTCACTGTTTTAATACCCAGTCCATCCAGCATATACACAACGTCCTCTGTTGCAACATTGCCAGATGCCCCCTTGGCATATGGGCAACCACCGAGGCCTGCGACTGAGGAATCCACAACAGAAACCCCCATCTGCCAACAAGACAGAAAATGGGCGCTCAATACCCAACTCCATGGCTAGAGGGTGTAAAGCTAGAGAACAATACTGGCTTTTATATTCTGCTGCACTGCGCACTTTCTATGTGCTTCTGTTTGTTGGAAATACGCATGTATGGAACATCTGGAACATTACGAAGCACCTGTGCCTTCAGCAGGAGCTTTTCTTGCAGGTCCAATCAAAGCAGGGATTATACAAACTTGGAAATGTTGCTTTTGTAATTCTATACTGGGGATTATTGAAATGTGAGAGGAAACAAACAAGTACAGAGATTCACTCACGTGATCAACATGCTTATGCAAAAAACAGTTGAGGTCTGACCAGCTTCCATGATTTTGATGAATCATGCATGGTTTTAGGAAGTGCAAGATTTAAACCAAAGGCAATCGGATACATCTAACCACGGTACAATGTCTCTCTCTCCTCGTGGTTATGAATAAATTTGGCTCTCACATATGAAAAAATAATCACCTGTAAAATGCCTCTTCCTTCTGACCTTCCTCAATGTCAATCTGTGTTGCACAACGTCCATAATCATGGTAATTGTAGAAATTCCCTGCCATGTGAGAATAGGACCACAAGTATCTGGCCTCCATATGAAAATTAATGATGCGTTCGGTGCCGTTCCTGCCTGTCTGAGCTTTTGTTGGACTGTTCGACCAAACAGCCAGAAAAAATGTTGCTTAGTCCAGGATTTGACATTTCGCTCAAGTGTTCATGTTTAGCTTAAGAATGCATACTCCCTTTGTGTTCAGTCTGGCCTAACTGCAGCTCATAGTAACAAAGAAACATCTTTTTCCATTTTTTTTATTTTAAGATCAAGGCATTAAATCAAACCTTGACTCTCATGTGAACCCCTTCTGTCCCACGTGGTATCAGTCAAACTATGTGCTAATTGGGCACTGTAGATTTTACTTTGTACTACTGAGAGTAAATTTATTATAACAAGTTCTAAGAAAACTTCCCCTGTACAGAGAGAGCTGCTTATCCAAATGTTAAAGATTCCCAACGCAGTCAATTAAATGTTAAGAGATTTGGATTCAACACTTACACATGGGGTTTTTGCACTGCATATTTTTATTGAGGCATATTTATTTGAAACACTATCCCACACCTGGTGTTATCTACAAAGTTGTGGTCAATAAACACTGTTTCATGACAGATGTTTCCCTCAATCATCTGACCTCTGCAAGTCAGACTGGTGGAAAGGCATCACCAGACAGGTCTAGAGCCTCAGTGGATCCATGCAGCAGGGGTAAATATTCACATGCTGTACATCCCTTGGAGACTGCAGGCTTACGGCCACTAGAGCTGTTTCGGAAGCTTCTGGAACCTTTTGTATTTGTCCTTACAAATTACAAAGACAAGCATGTATCTTTCTTTCTTTCTTGCAGAGGCAACGCAGATTAAGATATCAGAATGTTTTCCACATGTCCCGTTCGACTGTCAGGAGAGTATTAAATACGTTTTCCAGCTTTTCAGGCAAAGCCAGATGTCAAAGCAGGAGAAGAGGAGGAGGGTGGTGGTGGTGGTGGTGGTGGTGGTAGAAGGGAAGGAGGGGTGTCCTATGGAGCAGTGAAATTAACGCTACTATCCTGCCCCTGACCTCAGCGAAGTGTCAGGACCCATCAGTAAAGAGCCTTATTCTGAGCCCTTTGAGGCACAGGGAGCAGGAAGAAAAAACAAAGGGAGCTCCCTTCACTTTTGCTAACAATGCAGCCCTAATTGCTAGCTTTTTCTCATGGCCCAGGTCCTGTTTCAGAGCAAGGGGCTGTCTGACTAGGCTGTAATTACTGTTTGTGTTGGCGGGATGGGGGAGGGACCCATGCTGCTGTGCACCACGCTACAGATTTCCAGACCTGGCCTTTTTGCCTCATGACAGCAGCGGATATTGTACTGGGCAGACGGGCTTCATCATTTGAACAGCAAGCGCTAATTTACTATACCAATCTGCCTACTTCCCACTGGCTAACATCAAGTAAGGTTCTGGGCTTCAGTGAAGAGAGAAAACAGCAAAGGTGCAGAGTCAGGAAGAGCCTGGTTGCATCAAGGGTGTATACTCCCCCAATGATCCATATTTTTGCTATTTTTGCTCTATTACTATGAGCTCGGAGTTGGATCTGGCAAAAATGTTGACCATCTAGGGGTCCCCAAGGCCCAGTTGAAGCCCTGCAGGTCTACAGATTAGGAAATCCAAACTGTCAGCATTTAAGTAGCACAAGCAGGCCTAAAAGTGATTGTTTCTTGAAGTTTTCTCATGTTCTCCTCGACTCACTTCTCATCTTAGTTCCAAACCCGCTGGACGAAGGACAAGAAAACTTGTATCTAACTCAAATTCCTAAATGCCTGCCAATGTGAATGAACTGAAACTTCCACAATTAATCGCCTCTTCAGGCAAGTCAGGAATAATTCTTCAGTTTTTTTTATTTTAGCAAAATTAAATCCTCCTCTAGATATTGTATAATTAGACTGATACAAAGAAGTTTCTTCTGACTTTTCTATTTCTGGTGCCATTAAGCTCCAGTCAGCTGGTTCTAACATCTCAAACGCTTGGTGGCGTGTTTTCCGGTTTCATGTCCTAGTTTGTGTAAAGAGTTTCTTCCTGCAAACGCTAGTCTTTCCTTCATGATCTTGGTATTGAGAAACACTACAGATTTGGCCTGCTTGCTGTGAAGCCACAGTTAATGAGCTGTAGCCATGCTAAAATTCAGATTCCATGTTGGTCTCAGAGCCTTGGAGTTCTTGCAAAGACATGCATTAAGTTATGGAGCAAGGCAGGCACAGGTGGTGGACTCATGGTAAGGAATTTAAGGGAACAAAGGTAAGATCTGGCAGGTGTAGTGTTGAGAGATCCTCACTGCTGTACCTACAGCAATGGATTTAAAACTGACCTTTCACAGAGAGAACGTGTTGGAGGGTGATAATGTGCTGACAAGTTTCCGACCTGGGACGGCACTTCTCAAAAAAGAAACAAATAACGCTGTCTTTGCATGGCTCTGACGATTCCTTCGTACCACATGTTTGTGCCGATCATTAGGAGGGCTAATGACTGACTTTGTAGAAAAGGTGGACATTTTTAAACAACAGGCCCTCGATTATGAATACCCTCTGTGGTGAAGGAGCGTATTTGCAGGCCAAGGTAAAGAAGACAGGACTCGGGACTCAAACATAAATCTATACTGCATGTACATGAAGTCAAGAACAAAGTTAGTGTGTAAATCTGCACAAATCACAAAACATAAATTATTATTATTTTTTTAGAAAATAGCGTTAAACTAAAGAACATAAATCTACAAAGACAAAGACATTTATGAATACTTTATAAATAAGCGTCAGTCATCATAAAAGGTGTTGAGATGAAAAGGCATCAAAATCGACATGAGCGATGGTAACTGGCGCCCTACGTATTTTTGTAGGTTTGTCAGTGTTCATGTAGCCTTTGTTGTTACTAAAATAAGAAATACAATAAACATCAACACTCTAGTATTTCTAATGTATTAGTGTGCTTCACTTTTTCGCATTTCAAACAATAGGACTGTTCCCAAGCTGCCCAGACTGTAATAGCTCATGAACAAGAACAGGAGAAAGATGACCGAGCTCTAGGATTATGTTACAATGTCTATGCCATCGCCATAGCAACAAAGAATAAACTTAATAATACTGCTTCACCTCCAACCTCTGGGGTAGACGCTCTTCACAATAAGCCCGTGTGGTACTGAGTGTTCGTTGTGCTAAATTAAGGTTGATTGTCAGAAGCCATGGGATACGCCCTGAAAGATTAATGAGGTGATAAAAGGTGTGGCCCTGCTTCTCTGAGACTGTCTTGAACCTCAGCAGAACGCATGCAGCTTTCTGCCTACCTTCCTCCGAACAGGAATCCTTTCAAAGCCATGCAAAATAAACTGCGTTTCCATCTCCAGTGTGCCACTGAAAAAGTCCCTCCCTCTGTTTTCATTAAAAGGAACTGAGCAACAAGTTCATTTCCCAGCCGCAACCACAAGACCCCTGGGACAGCAGCGGTGCTGCGCTCTGACCCGCCAGACCGAGGAGCCAAGCCGTGTAAACACTGGTCATTTACCCTGATCTCAGGTCACTCGCTTCCTGCCAGGTCAGGCACCCTGCCTCCTTTACATAAATGCTTTGTTTCCTACAGAGGCAAAGCACTGAGAATCTGGTTAGACTCTCTTTCCCTTTTTCCAACTTGTTTTCTCAGGAATAGAAAATGTGCTGATTGCCAAACAAAGACTTTTTTAATAAAGACCTACCTCTGCCCACAAGCCCTATGAAACGTATTTACACTGGATCAAATTTCACCATGAAATATATGAGGCAGTTCAGTGAAGGGCAACTAGAAAAAGAAAAAAAAAAAAAAACTTTGTGTGAAATCATTTACTGCTCACTGTGAAGAGAAAAGGTAAAAAGGAGGTCAGAATGCTTTTAAAATGCTGGTGTTTTGTAATGCTAGTATGTTAAAAAAATACGCTGCATGAAATATAATACGCCATTAAAAAAATCTTGAAAACGGTTTGTGCTTGTGCTACCTTAAAATTTTGGAGTAATATATATACATATACATATACACATATCTATCTATCTATCTATCTATCTATC
>JBBPCX010000154.1:9005523-9024052 GCA_037974365.1 Hydrocynus forskahlii | reverse complement strand
ACATATACATAGAATACATATATTACAATTCATTACCCCTCGTGTTTTCAGATGATTCATTTAATATTTCTGTGAAATATTATTGCTGTGAAAGGTCAGAATCAATTAACAAAACAAAAGTCATATTATATGCCTTGAAATTTCATCACCACTTTTAAAATTGCAGATCTAAAACCAAATTGGTCCCTCGTTATGAGTCATGATTGGAATACTAAGTTATTGCTAATTTAATTGTGGCTTTTGAGTGGGTCGCTCTTTGAAAAGTCTTGCTTTGGATGTGTGTTTAGCGAATCGGTCAAAGATGAGTAAGAACAGAGCAACTCCTCTGGGCCAGGAATTCATGGCTATGTTGTTTTCTTTCGGTATGTCCGCTGCTTTAATTTTTGTCTTAATTTATTAGGTACAATTGGCTTGTCTAAGCAAAGGTCTTTTCTTGCTTTACTCAGGGAAGAAAAATACAAAGGGGATGACATGTCTTTACGATGAACAAAAACAGAAGTGACTCTGGGTTGATGGGGGTTACCAGAATTAATTTCTAGCTCAGCTGGTGGTTGGGACTACTGGAACCCTGTAATGAAAAGGTATGATAAAATCTTTCATTTCCACTACTTTTTTTGAAAGTTGGGGGCATGGACTGTGGGGGGAAAGGAGGACAAATGGCAAGCGGTTATTATTTTCTGCACTCATGGGGAGCATGTGATAAATCTTCTCAACTGCTGATTCACTCCTGGGAATTCTGCCCCCTTTGCGCCTCTTCTCCACATCCTCAGGGATGCAGAACTCTGTGGAAGCAGGCAAGGAGCTCCTACTAGTAGAACTCCTACCAGTTCTGGCCTGGCATTCTTACTCTATCTGGCTGTGGGTATAGTGCAGTTAGACAAAGAATTAAGATATTTTTGACAGGCTCATTAACAAGGTTTATTTTCACGAATGATGACTATATATGTCCTCTTTTCTTTTAATCGGTACATTTGCTGTGTTCGATTTTTTTGTATTAAAGCTGTAGTCGAGCTGAAGAAAGTGTGTTGAAGTGTCTGGGCATCTGGATCTTATCTTGTTCTCTTGTTCTAAAGCATACACAGATTTTCTAGACACAAATTAAGTCCAGTATTTGACCTGCATGCTTTTGAATGGATGAAAAATCAGAAAATAACTTTTATGAAATATACACTGAAATCACTAGTTGAGAACATTTACTACGTAAAAAGTATAACAGGAAAAGAGGAAGTCTTTTAATAATTTCAGTTTATTTGCATTATTATTGCTGTTATGTTAAGTGGCTATGGCTGATGCTTTCCTCCACGTAAAGCGTGAAAAAAGAGTGGTAGTGGAAAATAAGAACTGGAAATAATTGGAAATAAGATACAGAAAGGTCTGGGAGTGTATGGTATATTTTTAACTTTTAACCATGTTTACAAACCACATCAAACCCTTTTTGTGAAAAAAGGAATATTTGGTTTTCTATGTTAATGAATGAGAAAACCATACGTCACAGCAGAGTTAAAGGTTACTGAGTGTAGCACTGCTCTTTAGAAAAGGACTGGAGGAAAAAAACATCTGGGCCTTCCTCGGGTTTCACCTAATTATCACTCGTAGGTGTTAACAGTTGATTTTATTAGCTCCCTGAGTCGAAAAAAGCCCAACATAATAAAGGCCAGTCTTCTGTTCCATTCAAAAAAGATTTTCCTCACCATGAAAGCAACAGAATGTCAGGAGAATCTGAAGTTCTGGGTGACTAGTGAACACTGAAAACTTTGCAGTTCCCTTGAAACAGGAATTATTTTGCTCTTTGCTTTCAGACTACAGACAGTTAGATCTTTATTTTCAGTCCTCTCATTCTGTCTCATCATTTAATTCTCAAAATAGACCGACCAGGGAGATTCGTTTTCGTGGCCATGTTTTGTCACACATCAACTCCAGTTAGGGTTATAGCTGCGGGGAGATGGACAAACAGAAAGACAAAAAAGGGAAAAGAAGGGGGTGGTAAGAGTTGAGGCAGGAATACTAGAGCTTGGGGTTTTCCTTTCTGCTCCGTTCTCCATGTGGTTAGTAGCGGGCGATGAAAGGATAATTTCCCCCGAGCGATACACGAGTTGGACCCCCCCCACACTATCCAGCCCCACCCCCCGAGGGCCCAGTGCTCCCCTCCAGCTCTCGGCCTTTGTCAAGACCAGGCCACTGTCATATGAAACAGACATCCAATAGGTAAGCCTTTGTCTCGACCCCTTCACATCTGCTGACCCGCCCAGCCCCCAAAGAGCATCATAGAGCAGCAAGCAAAGACAATCTGTGAAAGCGAGCACAAAAGGGCTACTGGAGGGATGACAGAGCCACACTGGACCTGTTTCTGTCTCTTAGGTTTGGAGGGGAGATGTGGTGAAATGAGCTGTAGAAAGGTATCACTAAGAAATAAAAACTTTTGTCTTTAGCCAAATCCACAGTAACTTTTTATGCAAGGGTTCAATCGTGCTCTCAAAATTTCAAGAAGCCTGAGGTGCTTGAATAAGCTGTTTTACATCTCTATAAGCTAATCTTCTCTCTCCATTCCAAAACAGTGTTAGAAAGTTAAACAGGCTTTTTTCCCCTCATAATACAGTAGGGGCCTGCCAAAAAACTAATACCTCAGGGTTACCCACCTTTGCCTCTCGTGTGGAGCATAAAGAGAGCATTCAGAGGCCCCGGGCTCTGCTCACCTGCAGTGCGGTCAGGATGTTGGCCAGGGCCTGGCCGTAAGTGTCGTGGCAGTGCACAGCCAGAGCATGTACAGGCACCTCTGTGGTCACGGCGCGTAGCAGTGCAGCCATGGAGCCGGCCGTGCCAGCGCCAGTCGTGTCCCCCAGAGACACTTCATAACAGCCCAGATCGAGAAGCCGCTTCACCACCTGGGCCGGGGAACGAGGGGAAAGAGGAGCCCGTAAAAACATAAATCCCCTCAGGAAAGGTAAACAAACAGTGGGGGAGTGCACACAGAGGGCCCAGTCTGAGGGCCAGAGTAACGCAGCGGCTTTCACAGCAAACAACGTAATAAGGGCCTCTAGGGACTCTGAAGCTGCGAGAGATGGAAGAAAAAGGACATGCAGTGCCTGGATGATTGACTACTGTTTAGTACATTCAAACTTCCCAAAGACTCATTTGTTCTGGTTTACTCTTAAAATATGGTGCCAAATGGCTTCTTTGAGACCTCTCAGAAATAACAATTTTAGTTCTCTAAGGAAACTTTTTTATTTTTGTTCATTTAAAAACTGTTTAAAAGTAATATAATGTAACAGTTCTGCATACTCTTAGACATAATTTTATAGTTCCTACAGAGTTTGTGGCTTGGAAAATCCACAATTAGTAAAACATTATATGCAGCTTCTTCACTCTTTTGTAATTCTCTTTATGCTCACAGTGGTTCTTTAAAAGAGGTTCTTCAGGGAACCAAAAGTGGTACTTCCGTCTTCTTTTTATGCTTACTTCACCTTTGTTACTTGGGCTGGTTGTATGTGTCCCTCGTATGGACATCCGAGAGTGCAGGAAACATAGCTGCAAACAAAGCCAAACATGCAGTCAGAGACTGAGTGTACATGCTGAGGGTTGTATTATACGCTCCATACGCATGCAAAGTCAGCGTGGTAATGTCAAATGCTATTTCGTGGCAAGGACAAGACCACAGCTGCCAGAAGTGCTCTTACAACGTTTTACATTCATCACGGAATAAAACCAAATGCACTAGGGCAGGCGAAACATATGGCTGGTGTCAAGCGTTGTGTTAAATAGTTCCAATAGCGTTGACAGTGGCAAATGAGAAATGATGCAGGGGAGCAAAGTTAAAAGCTATATGTGCTTTCCATATGTTGGAAGGGAAAAATTTACTGCTCGAATCAGTGGACAAACAAGTGAAAAGTTGAGAATGTTTCTCTTGGGCACTTGGCTGTTAGACGATCCCTCAGTTTTTGCTACCGGATTTTCCATAGACTCTCTCTGGGCCCCAGAGATGGCAACGCATTTTCAGTCATCTCCACCAGTGGACATGAAGTCACTTTTGCCAGAACGACAGCCTCATGCTCATGTGCGGCCACTGAGTGCCTGTTCTCTCCGTGTAGTTCTGCCCCTGCTGCCCCCACAACCTTTTTTTTTCTTTTAAATGAACAGCCTGGACACATCTGGACTTGTGCTTGTGACATGATACAAAAGCACCAGGATGCGTGCACATCTGGAACTTGACTTATTTACTCATTAATTCAAGAATCATGTCGTTTGCTGCTCAGGTGCTTAATTTCAAAAAGTCAGAAGTAAACAACTGAGAAGTAATACAGAGTGTGTGTGTGTGTGTGTGTGTGTGTGCGTGCGTGCGTGCGTGTAATGTAATAACATTTTTCAAAGAAAAGTTAAAGTTATGAAAGGAAGACTGGGCATGGGTTTACATGAAGAAAAGATTTATGGTCATTTGAAACCTACTCACCCCCGCACTGGTATGCCTGCCTGTTTGGCGGCAGCGGTGACTTGCTCAAACCTCTGCATGCTCTCATCGACCGAGCAGTTGATGTTCCTCATGCTGAAAGTCTCTGAAGCGGAACCAAACACGGCCACTTCGGTCGCGCCCGCTTCGACCTTTAAGAGGAAACACTTCGTCAGCTCCGCAGCTGATAGTACACGCTTTGGTCGATTGACCAGCTAAGCAATTAAGGGGGACCGGATAAACATTTATAAATATGTGTTAAAAATCAGCGAAGTGCAGCCTTGTCCCGCACTCTTATGCAAGCTGTTATTTAAGCCAGAAGTGCAGGCAGAGGGAGAGCAAGCCCAGGGTAGTTTATTAAAGGAGAAACATACAGCTTCGGCGACTTGGCACTGTGAACAAATTGCAAATGTCACTTGTATATAAATGTAAATGCTGTAAACATTTACTCACGGCTGCTTGAAAGCCCTGGAGGTTAGGCGTCAGGACCGGGTATCTGACATCAGGCAACTTGTTGATGCCTCGCAGCACTTCAGTGTGGTCTGCCATCTAAACATACATACACACACACACATACAGACACATACATACATAAGGTACTGTGAAAAAAGGTCTGGGCAAACAAATTACGTATGAAAAGCTATATTTACGTCAACGAATACCGATACAAAAAATACAAATAAAATTAACCCAAGTAGTGATGTTATTTATGACATACAGATAAACAGACAGATAGATAGACGGGTTTAGGTGAAATAGTTTATTTTTATGAATATAATAATTTGCATTTTTATTTTATTATATTATTATTTTTAACGTGTTCATTTTTTCTCTTGGTAAATTGCTATAGTAGGACACAAATCAATGAAAAATGTACCTTAACGTCGACCTAAAATCTAAACTCAACTTGACACTTCTCATAAACAATTGGTTTGAACCACACAGTATGTTGTCAGTTGGAATGTCTGTTGGTAATCTGTGAGGGGCTGTGAAAGTAAGGTGTGACATTGTATCATCTATTTGCTGTTGATGTCTTTGGCAAATTGCTGTGCAAGAAATCTAGTCTTCTTGCGAAGCAACCTGCACAGGTTTGCAGGCATAGCTGGAATAGTCAGAGTGCAGGTTGTCCTCAGATCTTTTGTTGAGGACAATGAGTCCCATAGTAAATCAGTCAACACTCTCAGTCAGCTCCCAGTGTAGGGTGATTACCTGGGCAACCCACTTTGAGGACACAAAGCTAGTGGCCTCGATCACAGACAGGCCCGTCTGGGAGAGCATGTCTATTAGCTGGATTTTAACCTCTGTCGGCACCATTTCCTGAGGGGCGGAGAGAAGAAACAATTAAATGAAATGGGGGGTTCGGGGTTTGGCTGGGGATGAAGATGTGCTTGAAAATGCCACACAGTGAAGCTCAGATGGCTTCTGATTGCACGCAGAATAATTTACTATGCTCACCAGCCGCACTCACTTACGGAGAAGTTTTTCTCCCCGAAACGATGCTCACGGTATCTCAGTATACCATCATTCAAGGAACTCTAATTCTGTCATCAAGTCAATCTCTGGAGCAGCAGCATATGTTAATATGGCAATGATAAAGATGTGACTGACTCGAGCTAAATACATAACATATGAGCCATATGGTTGTACCATGTCGTGTTTCCTAGATATTTCAAGGTTGGTTTGTGTTCACTTCAACAATACTATCGGTGAAGGGAAAATGTGAAGCACGTGTCTAGCCTTGGCTGGTGCTTGGAAAGTACTCTCCTGTTTGGGAAAACCAATAGCTGAGCATGCAAGACAAAAAAGACTTAAACAACTCTAATACGCACCCAAACAATTCATATTATGCCATATTTCATATTTATAAATAAGGACACAACAAACGTGTTAAAATGTAACCACTGCAGCTGGTCTTAGTTCTGCAGCTAATAATAAGGCATTCTTTTCACATGATGTCAACCTCATCCTGGATAAAACAGAAATATGATAGAAAGGGCTCCTCGTGTAATGCCATAGAAGAACCATTTTTGTTCCATTAAAAACCTAAAAAGATGCTTGTTTGTTAGTGATGTGAGGGTTTTTAAATGTACAAGGACCCTCCAAACATTGTAAAATATGTGACAACTTTTTGTCAAGAGAGAGATTTGTTATATACAAAATAAGGGTTGTTTAATGCAGCATAATTTGAGAAGGCTGAAAAGTTTTATTTTCTAGTGTTAAAAGAAACTGTTTTACAAGAGGATGGAATACAGATTTCAAGAAGAACTGGATGTTCTGAGCCCCAGCATTTGTTTAAGAACCGATAACACCTGAAGATCAAAAGAAAACAAGAGCACCAGAAGTTATGAAAATATTATCAGATGAAATGTTCTTTAGTCCATTGTTTCTAGCATGTCTTCTCACAATTTAAATTGTGAAAGGGAATGCACCTGCTTCTTCTCCTGTTTTTGTGATTCTTGTGTTGCATAGCAGGCAAGACGTTTGTCCTC
The DNA here is from genome assembly GCA_037974365.1 of Hydrocynus forskahlii. Lineage (NCBI taxonomy): Eukaryota > Metazoa > Chordata > Actinopteri > Characiformes > Alestidae > Hydrocynus > Hydrocynus forskahlii. Next base: position 9,017,122 of record JBBPCX010000154.1, on the reverse strand, counting down.
CATGCAGCAGACTGAGGTTTGATGCCCTGTCAGGGCAAACACACTACACCAATAAGAGTCCTTGAGCAAGACTCCTATCACTGGAGACTCTCAAGCTCTCAAGCTCTGTATCAGCTCTGTTAGGACGATGACTGATTGTCTACATTTGATCTGTTTTCTCTCAGTACTAGTGAACTCAACTCAATATTCATTTGTAATTTTTTTTGGGCTGTTTTTTTTTTTTTCGGAAGGAGGAGCAAACCCTACCTTCTCATTTTGAAGTCCATCTCTTGGCCCAACCTCCACGATTTTGACAAAGCCTGGAAACTTGTGTATGTCAGGCTCCTGCAAATTGAATAACAATGAGGGCGCAGCACACATCCATTCCACTATGCTCTTTGGAAAAACTGACAGGCAGCTTAAGACCTCTTCTGTGCTATGTTTCCTCGCAAATGATGCGTACGACTTTGCGTTCTGAGTCTAAAGGTCCAGATCCGCAGCTCACTGCCAGGCCGTTTATGATATACAATTTCCTTCCTGTTAACAGTAAAACTCAAGTTTAATTTCAGAGATCTGGGACTGGTATTGGGGAAGGCAAAGAGACAGTGCACAGTGAGCATTTGAGCGGCAATAAAAAGTTGGTTTCACTCTTGGGAGAGTTGCTCTCAGTGGCTGAACCAGCACTTAACCTCAAGTCGCTCCAGAGGCGTTGCAATATGGCAGCCCTGTTCTTATCTGGGCTCTCGGTTCCTGGCCAGGGGGGACACTGTGCAAGATAAGCAAGCTCTTTGTGGCGTCATCCCAAATTAATAGCTAATGTCAAGGGAAGAAAGAAATAGTTATTAGTAAGGGAAGTAGTACGCTGCTCCAGTTCTCCACACTGCAGAGAGGATGCAGATGAGAACCCTTCCCCCTCGTTTCCCATTAAAAATGCTGGTCTTTAAAAGAAATACTCCAGAGTTTTTCCAAGCTAATCTCCATCTGCTTCATTGGTATGGTCGATTACCAGGAGCAATAATTTCAACATGTTTCCCTGTACTTAGAAAATACCCTAAAAACAATTTAAACACAGTTACAGTAGAAGCCATGGATTCACCGTACTATCTGAAAATGACAAAAGATCTGTCATTTGAATCCAATGTATCTCTGCAAAATATAGCTTTTTTTTATGGTTTCCTCAGTATAGATTTTTTTGTGAATGAGATGTGAGCATGTGAAGAAGCACACTCCACATAATACCATGAATGGTGTCATGCCAGTTCATTTAATGTCTATAGTTTTAAGTCTAATGAGTTGTAACCGGAATTCCCCTGAGTACTGGTATTGGTTTACCATGCTAACACTGACATAACCACGCCATAACCATGTCTTGGCAGACAACTTCTCATAACAGATTATGTCCCTTTATGTAACAACTTCAGTAATTGTTATGACAGAAAATACTAAAAATGTTTGCCAATAAATTCCTGACCATATTGTAGTTTATAGTTAATTCATTGCCATTTGGAGGAGAGTTCAAATAAATCATTATTTAGTTGTTGTCTTTTCCAAGCAACGTTTTTTTAATCACATTTCAAAGCATCAATTTGAAAAATTAATGGTAATGTAAAAATCTGCAAACACACACAAAGGCCATGTGACGTGTTGTTATTGTTAATGAGGGTAGCGCCTGTTGCATAACACCTGCGTGAATATCTGCGTATAACTGCTTCGTCCAGGCTGCATGAAGTGGAGTAATTAAACAGATGATTAATCTTGTATAAAACAACCAGTGAAATCTGACAGATTACATTTCAAAACTTCCTCTAATACAGTGAATCTGGTTCCAGTAGCAGTATAGATGTATTGGTGGGCTTCAATAACAGCAGTTTTGCCTCTCCCATCCCATCTCCCATCAGTGTAAATCATGCAGTGGACATGTACAGAAGCAAACCCCCACCTTCATCTCCTGCAACAGCCATGGTAGCCAGGGAGAATCCCCCGCCAGAGCCCCATAGCTCAGGCAGTGTTTCACTGCTGTGGGCGCGTTACCCATTGTGCTAGCTTGCTATGCTAACTAGCACACACCTCCCTCACAGGCTGCCCTGCCACCTGTGGTGATCCAGCTTCTCAAGGCGGCGGCTCCAGCAGCTCAGTGAGAGAAGAGCAAAGTGAGGCATGCAACAACACACAGCTGCCCAGGGAAATTAAATAAAAGCTCCATGTCGAGCAGAAATAAAAGTGGTTACTATGGCAGCAGCATCACTGCATCCGTGGCAGCTCGGGGGATGGAGAAGGAGAGAAAGTGGGGGAGGGGAGGGGAGAGAAGTGGCAGCTTCTTAAAGGCATTAGTCTTTGCACTTTTCTCAGTATGAGCTTGACAGTGTTACAAGGATCTCTGTGTACCGTCGGAGAGAAGCTAAGGGATCTTTTGTGATTCTTCAGTATCAAAAAAAAAGAGAAAAATCCCCAAACCACAAGCAGCTTATTTTATGGCCCCTCACCTCCCTTCTCAGCAGAAATCTACAGCTTGGGGGAAACACGCCCCCTTGATTGATCTCCTGTGAATTGAGGAGGCCCACAGGTTTCCATAGCTGGGCTGTGCCAGAGCTGCCAATGTCAACTGCACTCTGTTATAAAATCTCTCTGTAAGGCCAGGCCACAATTTACTTGTGAAAGGACCATTCTTCTGAGTCCAGGTGTTAACAATAGAGGGGTTTAAGGAAGCCCTTGTGCTGAGCTTCTCCTCGGTAAGACATTGGTGTGTACTCTGTGAGAACTGGCCTCTCGGTTGCAGGCGAGGGAGGGCTCAGGAATGTAGCTCAATTCCTGAATTGAAAAATTGTCATTGTTCTGCATTACAGGAACAGGAAAGAAGAAACATAAAGCTGCGGCATGTCAGGTTTAATCTTTTCTAATATGTTGCCCTCAGCAAATAAACAGAGATTGTTCTATGTGTTGAGCAAAATAAGCTTGACTTATTTGCGCTTAGTAAAACAGCAAACGGTAATTTATCAGGGGTGGTAAAAATTTTACATACAACAGTAACAATATAAATAATTCACGTGATATAAATAACTCAAGGCAAGGCAATGATACATCTCGGATACGTTTACATGAGCAACCCAGTCTGTGAGCAAAAACTGCAAGCTATGGGAGGAAAACAAATAAAAGTAAGAGAAGCGGAGGAGAAGAAGGTGCTGGCAGGAATTCTTTACCTGAAGGCAAGGAGTGGCCAAGCTGAGGCGCTAATCCAGAAAAGAAACAGCCTGAGGAGATACAGGCTACCAATAAAGTGTGTTCTAAAAATAACCTGTTAATTATTCCTTACAGTAAATGCATCTGTTTAATAGCTTATTTGCAGTCACATGATTTTGATGCCTTGCAAAATCCAGATGGAGGGCAGGAAGTAAAAGCTGAAAGGACGAGATGGAGGAAAGCCCATATTGTGCTAGAAAATAACAAATTATGGTGAATGCGAACCTTATGTTATGTGATGAAGAGGAGCGATTTTCCAATGCAACTGAAAGACTCGCAGGCCATATAAGCGACTACCTTGTCCTTCAGATACACTTCTACTCAAGAAAATAAATGAAAGCATAGAAAAATATGCTACAACTGGCCTATACAAGTACAGTGGCCCCTTGACTTACGAGTTTAATTCGTTCCGTGACGGAGCTCGTAACTCAAATTACTCGTATGTCAAATTAATTTTTCCTATTGAAATGAACTGAAATGCCAAAAAACAGCATTTTTTGTTATATGTTTTAAATAAGAAAAATGTGCTTATAAATAACGAATATTGTATAAAAACACAATACAATAGAATGTACTGCAATAAACTGGTTTTATTAAGTATAATGTACAGCATTTGCCTTGAAGATCAGATGACTTAAAGATGCTTCGGCTGCTATAATTCCAGAAAAAGTTTTGAGGTGATCCTCAGCTGCCTTCATATCCACGCTTGCTGCCTCACCACGCCTGACAACTGAGTGAATGCCGGTCCTCTTTTTAAAATTCTCGAACCAGCCTGACTGGCTTTAAACGACTCGCCCGATGCCTCATTCGCAGAAGTGCCTAGGTCTGCTGCAGCTAATCGGTGTAAATAGCTCTAGTCTTCTCGCAGATTGCATCCTCCGTCAAAGGATCTTCTTCGAGCTGCTGCTCCGTCAACCACACCATCAGCAGCGTCTCCATGTTTTCATGGATAGATGTCCGCTGTTTAGAAAACATTTTAATGCCCTTGCCTGGCGTTATAACCTTTATCGACTCCTTCTGCATCAGTAAGGTGCAGACTGTAGAAGTGCTACGCTCGAATTGCTTCGCCAAGTCGACTACACGCACACCTTGATCGTGTTTTTCTCGTGAATTTCTTTCTTTAATTCAGTGCACATCGTATGCTTCTTCTCAGCACTGTCCTTCGCACTCACTTTCTTTGGACACATAGATGGATAAACAAACTTTTGCAAAATAACTGCAAGCTCAAATGCTCGTAACCCGAATTTTAGCTCTCAACTCGTAAGTTGGAGGTGAAAAACTAGCAATTGTCTGTTAGATGACAAAAAAGATTTGTGTTCTTCTCCAAGTGTGTGGAGGTGTCCAATGACATTGTGTGCACAGCAAAAATGTGGTGGCATTTATGTGACTTGGAAGATGCACATGCTAGTTTTTGCCTTTCCAGTGTTGGTATTATTTATTATTGTGCAGCCGGGGGTGTCCCTGTTAATGGGTAAAATTAGACATGAGAGAGAATATTGGGAGGAAAATTAGGCCCCCCTCCAAAAAAAATCCTTTCATTATCATAAGTAACAATGTTCTAGGCTGTGTACCTACTGTTGCTTAATTCAGTTTTGTTCCTCCTCAGGCTTTACTGCTGTATTTTTAAAGTGTCATTTCTGCTCTGTGATCAAGTGCAATGCTATGCCGGAGCGTTTTGTGGTGGGGAATATGATTCAGAATTGTCCCCAGCTGGAGCACACTGCATTCGTTTGAGTCCCTACCCGACCATTTAGCATTTCCTTTCCTTAAATGCTCGGCAGCTAAAAGGACAAAACACGGACATTCATCTTGACAAACACCAGCTGTTGAGGTTTACTTCAAAGAGGTGGGCTTCGCCTTCAGGCCAACCTAGGTAATGTTACACAGCACAGGTGAGTGGGGGGGCACTTTGAAGGGGTTTGAAGACCTTTGGACGTTCCAGACATGATCACAAGCACCAGCCATTGAGACTACAGTTGTCAGAATGTTAGGATCAAGTGTTAAATAAATTAATCTAGATGTTTTTGCTCTGCTCTCAGACGTTAGTTCAGATATGCCCAGGGTCCTTTGCCAGTGTTTTGTAGAATGACACTCAAACAAATCCTACTGAGTCTGCTACATCACAGCTCTGCAAAATGCAGCCCTCACGAATAATAAACCTTTGCTTTAACTTGCCTGTAGTTAATTTGCCTGTAGTTTAATAGGCAGAATCACAATTTCAGTCATTGCTGTTGCTCACCAAAGGGAGTTGCTCAGCCTTTGATGGAAAGAGAAAAATTTGGCTAACAAGAACAGCAAACTGTTACCACTAATAACACTGAAATGCCATTAGTACCAATGCTGGGCATTGTTATACGAAATATTAAATAAAAAAAAAACAAAGCTTTTTGCCCCTGCCAGGACATTCACGTTTTATCTAGTTTGTCATAGAAAAATAAATTCCCCTCAGAGTCCAGAGCATGGGGGCGGAACCATTATAGCCGCTGTAAAGGAGGACCAACTCCATATGAAAGTCTATGTATCTGAATGCAGTGTCATTAAAGTCCCTGTTGGTGTATGGGTCATAAGTAATGGGACACCTGACCTCCACGAAAACCAGCTGACACATAGAGCACTGCGTGCGACACGCACCCACGAGCACAAAAACCAACTTAATAAAATAAAAGGATTTTTTAAAAACCTGCATTAACGTGCGATAAAATAGTTGTCAGCGTTAAGTAAATAATGCGTTAACATGATAATAACGTGTTAACATATATATATATAAATATATATATATATATGTATACTTATATTTGTGTATGTATGTGTGTGTGTGTGTGTGTATGTAAACATATGTAAAGTGTAGTGGAGCTTTGATGAGACCTCCCTTAGATATTTCATCTGCAGTACTGGTCTGATTCAGGCTATTATGTCAGTAAAAGAGTGTGACAATGCTTCATCTTTAGGATGAAACAGATGTGGGGGAAAAATACTCTTTATGGGGAGCAGGTTTTAGCTGAGCATCAAAGCAATTTCAAGCCATCAGATAAATCCTGAAAATAGACCGAAACTACAGAAAACTCAAGCCAGAGTAAAACAATTTTCATCCTACCATACGACTCCAATTCTCCCCCTCTGAAACTGGAAGAATAGATTCAAGGTCTGATTGCGCCATAAGAACTTCATTCTCCTCAATCTCAACATCCACCGGGAGCCCCCCTCTGAAGAATGCCACGCTACGTCCTTTTCTAAGTGAATTATCTCTGCACTAAAATGCCAAATTATTGATTCAGAAAAAGTATTATGTGTTAGTTATTTAAGCTGTAAATAATAAAAAGCTGCCTGCCCATAAGTTTAAATATAGCCTCTGACTGCCTACACCTATTGCAGGTCAAACTTTAGAACATTGACTTTTAATTGTTATGCCAGTAGCATTTCAAATTTAAAATTTACACAAAATTTAAAGTAATTAAATTGGCCTCATTACTCATGCGTGAAATCAATGGTGGTATTAAGCAATTGGAACCTTAGAATGTTCAGAAAGGGTCAGTTTAATTAGACAGTCAATCTAGAAACCATAGCAATAACTGTAGTGTTATGACATTGATTAGCTATGAAGAAACAATATCTACAAAAGACACAACCACAGTGGTAAACAGTTCCCAATTTAATATTATTACCCCAACTTTACAGACATCCTTTCAGCCCCCTTCATTAATTTCACATGCCATCCTATATTTTCTCCATGTCTTAAACCCAACCACATGAAAAAGAACAAAAGTGACCCCAGGGAGGTATCGCTTATTGTGAACAAAAAAAAAAAAAAGGAAAGAACAGAAAGCCAGTATGATACTCTTAAAACCACTAAAACCATTTATGTTCATTATTCCTGCAGAAATGATTTGGTTATTATTGTGTGCTGTGGAATCACATCATAAACAATTGCTCGATTTAGTCAAGTGGATTGATTTTATTATCAGATAGATTTTGTAAGAAGTGAGGGGGGTGCAGAATGGTAAAAAGTTTGGGAGCTACTGCCATAGAAAAATAAGCTTTTAGTTCCTAAAGAGCCTGCCAGCGGTTAGAACCATGTGTATAAAATAGATCCTCATAAAGTATAGATCCCATACCAATTATATATTTTTCCTAGAACCATATGTGAAAATCAGGAATCATCCAGGAATTTTTTTAAGAGTTCATCCAGTACCTTCTCTGTTCTGAGACAACTTTTGCATTAAAGATCTTTTTTTCAATAGCATTCAGAATCTGTACCTACAATTTATGATTACAGACCATTTTGACCTACAAATCATCAGTGTAATATGATCACTTCTTCGCACTGAGTGGATTAATACAGTTTTTAAGGTAGAGGCCCATGCACCATTTCTGCTTGAAAGCAAGATAAAATGGGTATTTCCACCTCCCTTTCATGATGGATGAACCATACTATAGAGTGCTGTGAAAAAGTATTTCCCCCCTTTCTGATTTCTTATTTTTTTGCATGTTTGTCCCTCCTAAATATTTCAGATTATCAAACAAATTTAAATATTAGACAAAGATAAACCAAGTAAACACAAAATGCTGTTTTTAAGTGATGAATTTATTTATTAAAGAAAAAAACTATCCAAACCTACATGGCCCTATGTGAAAAAGTAATTGCCCCCTAAACCTTATAACTGGTTGTGCCACCCTTAGTAGCAACAACTGCAATTAAGTGGTTGCGATAACTGGGAATGAATCTTTAACATCGCTGATTCAGCCATATTGCAGGGATTCCAAGCATTTTTAAGGTCATGCCACAGCATCTCAGTTGGATTCAAGTCCGGACTTGGACTAGGCCACTCCAAAACCTTCATTTTGTCTTTTTAAGCCATTCAGAGGTGGACTTGCTGGTGTGCTTTGGATCATTGTCCCAAGTGTGCTTCAGCTTGAGGTCACAAACTGATGGCCACACATTCTCCTTTAGGGAATTTTTGTAGAGAGCAGAATTCATGGTTCCATCAATCACAGCAAGTTGTCCAGGTCCTGAAGCAGCAAAACAGCCCCAGACCATCACACTACCACCACGTTTTACTGATGTCATGATGTTCCTTTTCTGAATGCTGTGTTACTTTTACGCCGGATGTAACGGTTCCTGAATTTCTTTAGATCGTGGCATGATGTCTTCCTTTTCTGGGATATTTTAACCTACTCTTTAAGTGATCTCACGGTTCAGCAGGTCTGCCAGTCATCAGGCCTGGGTGTGGCTAGTGAAACTGCACTCAGTTTTCCAAACAATGTGATTAACCCAAGTTACTTCGTGATTTTGCAGGGGGCAATTACTTTTTCACATAGGGCCATGTAGGTTTGGATTGTTTTTTTTCCTTAATAAATAAAATCATCACTTATCATACACTTACTTGGGTAATCTTTGTCTAATATTTAAATTCGTTTGATAATCTGAAACATTTAAGTGTGACAAGCACGCAAAAAAATAAAAAATCAGAACAGGAAAAAAAAAATCTTTTTCACAGCACTGTAGTTACACCACAGGCAATTTGCTCTGAGATAGGGCTATTGGCAAGCTACTCAACAGAATGTATCAACACGTTTGACGGTGATACATGGGGACAGATGTTTAAATGCACTTAGAGATGTATTGTGTGGATAGTTTAATTGCACTATGGAGGGATCCACAAGGAGATTTGCCCACTCTTTGGACAACTTTGGACTAGTCGTTCCGTTGAGCTTTCACAAACCTGTTTCACCACTTCATTTGCAGTAGACATGGAATATGTGAACTTAATCGAAAGGCAGCTGTTGATGGGTTAACTGGTTTTCAAAGAAGCACTCGCTGCCAAAGACCTCGCTGCTTTTCGTAAGGTACACTGACAATCAGAGCTGATTCAGGTTTTTGTATGTGTTCAAGCTATCATCAGCATTAGTTCATTCTCAAGTGAAATAAAATACTCTACACATGTAGATATTTGCATGGATGTGAGTATAGACCAATGTGTTTTCATTACATATCAGCCAAACAAGACATTTCTTTTGAGTGCAATTTTCTTATGCAACATATGCAATTTTTGGGGTGGAATATTATTACTGGGTGAAATGTGCAATTTATAATGGTTCTGGTTTTGTCAAGGAGGGCGGCACGGTGGCACAGGGGTTAGCGCTGTTGCCTCACAGCAAGAAGGTCCTGGGTTTCGACTCCCGGGTTGGGCGCAGGGTCTTTCTGTGTGGAGTTTGCATGTTCTCCCAGTGACCGTGTGGGTTTCCTCCCACTGCCAAAAACATGCGTGCACTGAGCACACTAAATTGCCCCTGGGTTTGAATGTGAGTGAGAATGGTTGTCTGTCTCTGTATGTGGCCCTGTGATGTGCTGGCGACTGTCCAGGGTGTACCCCGCCTTCGCCCGTAGCAGCTGGGATAAGCTCCAGCCCCCAGCCCCCCCCCGACCCCAAGTGTGGGACAAAGGGGTAGTGGGTGGGTGGATGGATGGATGGATGGTTTTGTCAATGCCTGTCACTCCATTGTTTACTTGTATATATTTATATGTGCACATATGTTGTTCAGATATACAAACATATAATCAATACATACATGTACTTATCTAAGTTTACATAAATTTATATATACATTTTCAATACACACATCCTTATACTTCCAGATTGTTTCTATAGTGTACTTTTTATACTGTACTGTTGGTATAGTTTTTATTCTGTTGTTTTTAATTTTATACTGTCCATTTTGTGCCATGACAATGCAAATTTCCCACTTGTGAGACTAATAAAAGTTTATCTTGTCTTACCTTATCTTATCTTATCTTATCTTGGTTCCATAGTGGTTCAGTAGAGCTGTTTATGCTTTCCACTGGTTTCCTTTTAGGTCATTTCTTGTTTCTTTTCCCATTTGCCCAAACTGGATTGGCTTTATCAATGTACTCTTAGTGTGCACTGTATGGTATTATGTAAATGCAAAAATCGGATAAGACTTATCGGATGATATTCAGCATTAATGAAATTCAACCTTAAAAGACTGGTCAGGGATATTAGATCCATGTCTTTACTGACCATAAATAGAAGGAAAAACTCATGAATGTGGCTCTGCTCTGCCACATCCATACATATCCAGGTTGAAAGCCTTGCTGTTTTAAGGTGTTCATGTGCAATGAGGCGTAAAAGATCCCTCTTTGTATAAGTCTCCAGTAAACACTGGGCAAAGTGAACTGCATGGAAAGTCCCTTCTAACCCAAATATGTGGAGGAAATATGTGAGTATGATGAGGAAAGTAAACAATGCTAAAAAACCCACCCTCTTTTAAATGCAATGTGAGGTAATATCTAGCTGGCTACTTGAATGGATTCTTGTTTTCAGTGCACAATACAAAGACATAGCCTAATTTTTTAAAGGATGAAATAAACAATAAGGCAAAAATAAAACACAGGATGAAATGATGACCTTAAAATCGTCTGTGAGGCATGAAATTGAAGGGAAAAAACACCATGGCTTGAAGCATGGAGTGTAGGTGCTCCTTTCTATGCGGCACGAATGAAACCTTGAGGTCAAATGTAGATCTTACATTCTCCTTTTGATGTGTTCTGAGAGCAGATTACACACACACACACACACACACACACACTCACACACACACATAGAAATGGCGTCTCAATGAGGATACATTCTTTTGGTCTTCTGTTCATGGCCTTTACAAGCGTGTAAAAATGTGACCCAGATGGTCGCACCACTCATGAGATTTTGATTGGACGTAATGGAAGGCCACGCAGCCCACCCACAGAATACAAATAGGAATAACCATATGTGGAAAGATGAATAAGGTAAACTGCAAAACATTTTGATTAGATAAAGTTTCAGCAGCCTTGTGGGCTGACTGTAAGTTGACACTATGAAAATAAATCGTCTGGCGAAGAAAGAAAGGAGAGAGAGAGAGAGAGAGAGAGAGTGTGTGAGAGAGAGAGAGAGAGTGTGAGAGAGAGAGAGAGAGAGTGTGAGAGAGAGAGAGAGAGTGAGAGAGAGAGAGAGAGAGAGAGAGAGAATGTGAGAGAGAGAGAGTGTGAGAGAGAGAGAGAGAGTGTGAGAGAGAGAGAGAGAGAGAGAGAGTGTGTGAGAGAGAGAGAGAGAGTGTGAGAGAGAGAGAACATGAGAAAATAAATGCAGTTTGCCAGAAGGTGGCAGGAGTAGAATTTCACAAACAGAAACGATAACAGTACTAGAGGATCTCAGATTTATATTGGCCTTCTGCAATTACTCTGAGTAAATGACAAGAAAAGTGGGGAGGTCTAGTTATTGAGCTTCTAAACCGTAGAGCTGACTTTGCTGTCTCACCATAGCTGATGAATATAAAAAAATTCGTTTTACCCTTTGTTCCCCTTTTTTTACACAAATAACCATGTTCCCCT
>JBBPCX010000154.1:8987332-9003033 GCA_037974365.1 Hydrocynus forskahlii | reverse complement strand
TATATATATACAGCTCTGAAAAAAATAAGAGCCAACCATCCCATGCCAGTGTCTGTTAAAGCACCTCATTCTGCTTTAAGAGGAAATGATTAGTGATCACCTGAATCAAATCTTATTTAATGAGGAAAAGTATAAAAAAAAAAACACTGCTGTAATTAACTCTCTTCTCTGCGTTGGGTGGCAAATTACAACTAGAAGTATGTCAAAGGTAATTATTGCCATTTCATTTAAGAGTGAAGAGCGAATGTTTTCTTTGAATTTTTCTGTAAACACTGCATCATTTTCTTTCAAATTATGCTTTAAAGAACAATATTTGTATTTGAAAATTAGGAGAAATATTGTCAGCAGTTCTTAAAAACTAAGGCAAACTGTTCAGTTCAGTACGTGCACCTACAAAAGATCAAACCTGAGAAACTGAACATTTTTGCTGCGGCCTCTCATTTTTTCAGAGCTGTATATATATGTGTGTGTGTTTTTCATTTTGCCTTTATACTATTTTGTATTAGAGTTGGGACTGATCCAATCCAATATCGGTTTCAGGAGCTGATACTGACGTAATTCACTCTTGAGATATTGAAGTGATGTTAGCAATCCACATGCCAAACCAGGTTCTTTGCATATGACATTACCAGATGGACAGGCTACAGTCAGCTGGCTATGATCACCAATTTACAGCTGTTTGACCCATTTACAGCTGTTTCAACTGCTCAAATCGGGAAAAAAACAAGGGCAACTTTCAAGTCCCGAAAACAGTGGCGCACAAAGCGAAGAAGACTTACAGAGAAACACTTGCAGACATGGATCAATATCCTCATGTCTGGAGAAGTCTGACTCCTTCCAAAAGGTAATGCTAAAGTAAGGTAATGCTAAAGTAAGTCAGAATGTTTCATAGATGTAGTTGAAAACTGTGAAACACTAGTTGCAGAACAAACACCGCAGATGTAACTAACTATGTTTTCTGGTGCTATCATCACCCCGGTCTGTTTTTATTTGTTTTTGTTTGTTTTTTTAATTATTTTGTCACCAGGGAATAGTTGACCTAGTAAGTAGAAAATAGTTAGCTAGCCTGACACTAGTGCTGTATCCGTGTAGACAATGGAGTTAAAATGGCAGTACAAAATGACAGTAATTCTCAAGCACTTTCACTCACCCAGACAAAAAAACTAATTATGCTGCTTCATGCCAGGGTGCTGAACCCAGCCTACACCTTCATCTGGCCATATCTCAGGAGGTCTGGAGGACAAGGTCACTTGTAATGTTAATTACCTCAACACCAGGCAAATCGGTCAACATTTTTTCATCATTTAGCATGGATCACATCCAATATGCATTCCAAATATCTGACAGTATCTGTTGCGAGCAGGATCATCCAGTCCTTTTACGTAATCATTGGCCTCCATTTCCCTTTCACACAGAAAATAGATTCTCCACTTCCTGCCTTCCATCTGAATTTCATACATCTTAATATATCATGATATCATAGGTTTTTTTGATGATTTCAGAAACACAGTTCTCTCTACACAGTTCTTGCACTTTTATTTCAAAATCTCACTTTAACACCCTTATGAAGGAATTGTTAGCTTGCCATTGCACTCTTTGGATTTTTTGTAAACTGTTGTTGGAAATATGCTTAGTGCTGGGGCAGCTGGTGGTGTCGTGGTTAGGGTGTTTGCCCTGCAATCAGAAAGTTGTGAGTTTGAATCCCAAGATTGCTAGTGGCACCACAGAGGTACCCTTGAGCAAGAGACAGTCCCCACACACACCTGGCTGCCTTTACTTGGGGAATGGGTTAAAATCATGCTTTGGTGTGTTCATGTATGACAGAACGGTCACTTTACTGGTTGATTATGTATTGCTGTGCACTTGATTTGTATTTCAAAAGGATTCCTACACCTGTTTGAATGTGAAGCCTAGTTTGTCAGTTCAAATCAACTGTTTTGGAAAACATTTAAGTTGAATTAGTCAAGTGGTTAGCACTGTTGCCTCACACTTCCAGGGTTGGGTGTTTGAATCTGTGTGTGTGGAGTTTGCATGTTCTCCTTACGGCGGCGTGGGTTTCTTCCGGGGTCTCTGGTTTCTCCCACAGTCCAAAGACATGCCTGTCAGGTGAACTGGGGATTCTAAGTTGAGTGTGTGTGTGTGTGTGTGTGTGTGTGTGTGTGTGTGTGTGTGTGTGCGCCCTGCAGTGGGCTGGTGCATGGTCCAGGGTGAGTCCCTGCATTATGCCCGTAGACCCCGGGATAGGCTCCGGGTACCCGCAACCCTAGTAAGGATTACGGAAAATGAATAATTAAATTAGATTGTTTGATGCTTTAATATAAAGTGCTGTGTGGTTTATTACAGCCTCGTGTAACCTTACACATGACATGAACAACAACAATAATAATAACAATAATAATTTGCAAGAAAAAGAACTCTGGTATTGGTATCAGGAAATATTCAGGTATTGGAATATCAGATCAGAGTTGAAAAAAGTGGATCACCAAATGTGAAATTTTTATTACCTTTCTTAATCAGGAGATTTTTATATTTGTTGTTGTTATTGCTGTTGTTGTTTGTTGTTGTTATTGCATAGAGTACACAGACAAAACTAATGAATTAAACATTTGATTTTTATGATTCTAGCTGACATTGATTACCAAATTACTGTATTAGTGAGTTTGCATTTAAAAAATAGATTCTGCAAAAAGGGAAAATTGTTGAATAGATATTGAAAGAAATTCAGTTCATTCATTCTCAACAGCTAGAAGATACCAAGATTCCAGAATTATTATGCAGAGACACCTGGCCCTTATTATTATGCCACAAAAAAAATTCAAGAAAAATCTAGAACACTCCTAACAACCTGTGTTGTCCACATGGGCTCTCTGTTAATTTAAGAAGCCTGTCTGTGAGTGCTTGAATTCAAAATGGGCAGCTGAGAGTAAAAAAAAAAAAAATTGAGCAGTGAGTCTTCTATAATGGGTCTTGGATTCCTTTAACGCATGTCAGGTTTTTCATGGTCACAATGTGGTGGTGGAGTGAAAATAAAAAAGAGATTTGGCGACTGACCCAGTGAAATATACATATCGAAAAAGAGGTGAATTTCAGGAAGCACAATGAAGTCAAAGAGCAGGAACAGAGCCTCGATTCAAGGTAAAAAAAAAAAAAAAAAAAAAAATGAAAAAAGAAAAAAAAAAACATGATTTACAGAGCACAGGCCTAACACTGTGTAATTTACCAGGCAGTGTCCCCTGGTGTTATGGCTTAAGAAACCCCAAATCCAAATACTACTTCACATTGACTTTCCTGGGAAGCTTAACAGCTGTTTGGAGAAGCTGCCATTTGAGCGCTAGAATGAGGTCGAAGAGATGAAATGAGTGTTCGACATCGCTGACTCATAAAACTTAGTTAAAGCTCTAAGTGTGTGTGTGTGTGTGTGTGTGTGTGTGTGTTTGCACATGGGTCTGTGTGTACATGTGTGTCTCTCCTGAGGATACAGGACACTATATCAATCTACATTTAGAAAGGTGACTGTGCTCTCACACACTTTCATGTGGCTGCGGGGCTTAGGGCTAAGAGGTCCGCTTGCTGGTGGAGAACCGCTTCAACTACGAGCCCATTCATCCAGGCCCTGGTGTTGCAGAAAGGAAGACATTTAGTGGAACTGGAAAGAATCCATGATATTAAACAGTAGATGGGATTGTGAAGTGGCAGGAGTAATCATACAGGGCAGCAGGCCGCAGGAATGCAAATCATCCACGTCGCCAGAAGTGAAGTTAGCAGGTGGCCTCTGTTCATCCCACGTTTAATGTTCTTTTTTAGATGCAGTCTGCATAACATCTGGGTGGCCCCCAGACGGCTTTTAATTATGTGAAATACAGTCACTTGACTTTCTGAAAGGCCACGGACAAAGTGACACCATAAGGTAAAACACACCCAGTCAAGGGCCTGGAAAATGATATATCTCAAATATAGGCCGTACCACAGATTAATAAACGAATCCGTTTGATTTCATACCAAGCAGTTTAAGAGATGTAGAACCAGGTAGAAAAGGGCTGAAGATGTTTGGTGAGACAAAAAGGGTTCTGTGTAGCAATGCCAGAGAAGGACAACTTTTGATTCTTTGAAGAACCTTTCATTTTTTAAAAAAGGCCTAAAGGAACAGTTCTGTTATTATGTTATGCGCAACAGAAGTAAAGTATTACAGAACTTCCATGAAACATAAAGTTGAAATACCAGCTAAATAATTTGTACCTCTAAAACAAGAAATCCTTGTAGTGTGCCTCCGTTATTCTTTCTTTCTTTGAAGACGGATGAGGCATTCAGAATTGATGCAATTTTCCTCACAAAAGACTCGGGTATCCAAAAGAAACATGGCAAATCAATTATTTGCCTTGCTTGTCTTTCACATCAGCCTTACAATTTGCAACAAACATATTTTATCTGCCTCTGTTCACAGCCTAAAGCAGAACTCACCACAATGGAGATATGTAAAGCCTTATTAATATGGAATGAAGGAAAAAAGAAGGCACATTGTTATTTGAAAATATATTTACTTACACATAAACATTGTTCTAATACAGTAAATGCTATATTTTCCAAAAATATATTACTCAAATTACTAATGTAAATATATACGGCCGTCAGGAGCATTTTGAAAACTACTGCTGCATTCACTGATTTCCGAACTGAATAAAGTGACTCTGGGTGATGGTGGAGTAAAGAGGATTCAGTTTCTCAATTCACAACTGATTTGATTTGATAATCATATTTCTATGACAAAATCAATGTTGCCAATGTGACATTCACCAGAGAACAGGTTCATTTTAGTTTCTTTTTAACGTGTCCCTCAGGAGTTTGCACTGCAATACAAAGTTACAATGACACAATTTTGCATATATTCCATCCGACTTAAAATAGCAGCATCGCCTTGCTTGAGTGGTCTCTCAAAAATGGACAATGACCTGACACAAAACATCCACATTTAGCATGGCTGGAAATTCTGTTGATGACCAACGTAACAATTATAGCAACTGACTGATGTACCTATTGATGTGTATTTTTCAGGAAAGATCATTCAGAGCTGATTTCTGGGACATGGAAGCCTAGGCCTTCTGTAAATTGCAGTGCCAGTGCCAAAAGTGAATCCATTTGAAATTCAGTGATGCTTCACTTGAGCCCTGCTACATAACTACACAAACATGTCATGGCAGATGTCATATGCTGTCATGAGTTTCTAAAACAGACATCTACCTTGGCATGATTATGGCATGGTTACATCAGTGTTATGTAGCGAGATTCCAGTAAAGTACTCATAGATTCTTTTTAGTCCAGGCTTAAACTGATCTAGGAATCTGGCCCTCGGTATCAGACATGTATCTGTAAGTGGTAACTTTGATCTACGTACCTGCTATTTTAACAGTTAAAGGCAAATAAATAAGAGCAGTCATGAGCTAATATATACATAACACTGTACATCAAATGTCAAAACTATGTACTTGGAGAGTATGGATTGAATTCCAGCAATATCACCAACATGGTGGGTTTTACACACACAGATAAACCTAGAGTCCTAGATTTAAAAAATGTTCAATGGATGATTGCCAGTTGCAGTGTAATTTAGCCCAAGATGAGGCTTGATCTGTGCCTGCAAAACAAGCCCCCAAGCCAGTGCGCAGTTTAGCCTCAATGGCACCCACAAGACCTGACTACCATGTTGCGGTATTTCTTCAGAATCACGTTTGAGCTATCATCAAAGTATAGCACAGATATAGCATTCAGTTTGGTCGGGGCGCAGCAGGGTTTTGGCACATTATCGGGGAACATAAGGTGGACCTGGGGTGAGAAGACAAAAAAAAAAGGCAGATTATCAGCTGGGAATGCAGTAACATTGCTGATTATATCTACATTCATATATTTGGTAAGTGCTCTGGTGAAGAGCAAACTACAGTTTAATTACAGCTCTGGAAAAAAATTAGAGGCCACGACAGAAATGTTTCTCAGGTTTTATCTTTTATATGTACAAGTATTGAACTGAACAGTATTGAACTGAGAGTGTCGATTACAGCAGTGTTTTTTTTATACTTTTCCTCATTAAATAAGATTTGATTCAGGTGATCAGTAATCAGTACCTCATAAAGCAGAATGAGGCGCTTGTGCAGGAATTTAACAGACACTGGCATGGAATGGTTGTCATACTCATAGAGATGCTGATTTACAAAATACATTGCAGTGGCCTCTTATTTTTCTCCAGAGCTGGATGTTGCATATGTATTGGTCTTATTATTGTGTACCTGTCAGACTCGTTTTGACCCATTAATAGGTCAATGTACACTTACCAATGTCTGGACAATTGCATGATTTGTTGCATTCATATGTGCATTGAGTGGAAATGAGCATTCTCCGTCACAGTAAAATGCTGCATAGCCCTCTGGTGCAATTATCCAGTCCTTGACACAGCAAAGGAGTGAGAAAAAGAGAGAGACGGAGAGAGAGATAAGAAAAGGGGGGTAAAGAACAGAGGAAAGAATCCACCTTGTAAAGAATATGATTGATCTGTTTGCTTTTCCTGACATTTCCATACACGCCCTCGTACCTGCCATCCTAAGTCGCGGAAGCTGACGTAAAGCTCATGCTTTTTGCAGGCTTGCTTCTGTTCGCTTGTGTTTTCATCTAGATAAAAACAACAGAAAAAAAACCCCCCACCATCAGTGCTCAAACACTAGCATAGTCGTTTAAAGTTGTTTAGTCTACTTCTGCATGGGTGGGCTTCACCCTCATGGGCATTTCTTCTAAATTTCCAGCTGCCAGAAGGTCTTCACCCAGTAATGAAATTAGATAAATATCCCCAAACATCATATGACCCTGCTACTAAAGACTGTTCCTACTCACTCCCCTGAAACATAGAAAGCAACTGACTCCTCAGTTAGAGGCTAAAAGAATGACTTTTTTCTTTTTTTGGCACAAACGTTATATTTCAAGGCTCTGAAACCAGAGCCATAAAAGTGTTGACTGTTACTTTGAAATAAATAAAATAATAATCAAAGGAGTAAGATGAGCCGTAGCTGCCTGGAGAAGTAATGCACTTACAAAAGTGTGTGATGTGTATTCCACAGACACAGTGGAATTTATTGTCGAGACATTAGCTGAAAGTGAACTCTACCTCCACTCCTGGGAGCCTGTGAGGTATTCTCTTTACTTCTGCCTTTGTTTCTGTTGTGATTCTTCCTCTTGCCCCCAGTGGCCCTCACCGAGCGCAGCAACACTTCACTGGCTTTGAAAAAAGCAACAAGAAAAGGCTGCTTAGATTGCGGCCCGCTCCTTCCGATGATCCCCGCAGATTTCATGTTGATGCTTCGGCCTGTGAATGACAAAAAGGACAAACGCACTGAAATTTTTATTCTCAAACAAGATGTTTGATACACTGCCAGAGCTTATGTTCTTTCCAAAACGTACTGTATATACCTTAAACTTTTGGGATTTCCAGTGTGTGGACATATTTTAACACAGCGGCTACAGAGTCAGTTCAGCATGTAGGGAAATGGGTTGAAATATGATTTTGCTTAACTCTATGGCATTGTACATATATTGTGGGTATATTCATAATTCTTGAGTATTACTGAGGTTGAATCTACAACAGACTCAGACTCAGATATGCCACCTACAAAATTATGCACTGATCTCTATGGCAGGCTAAGCGGGCCACATCTAGAGAGGTTTTGTCACCTGCCTTCTGATCAGTAGGTCTACACTTGCTATATGCACTGTGCATCATTTTTAATCTCACCAGGAAAACACAGCACCTGTTCCGCCAAGACTTTTGCATGGACAGAAAAAATTTTATTATTTTAACCACTGAAGAGTTTTTTAATCATTTAGAACCTAGTTAGTGTCCTTGCAGCACCACTTTGTTCCCTCCAGGTCTGTTTTTACTGAGGCTGCTTTGGAAATCGACTAGCCTATACATCACAAAACAAAAACCAACAGTTATTTATGTAAATCAGATTATTTTTTGCGATCTGAGTGGCTGATTCTTTACTTTGTTGCATGACTATAGGCCTAAATTAGTGAGACTAACGATATTTACTCAAAATATCTGAAACATCTTTTCATGGATGGGAGTAACAAAATCAAATATGTATCTTTTGGACAGTTAACAGGGGAAAAAAAAACGTACAGCAACTACTTGGCATATGAAACTAAATGTCGCTGAGAGGCTAAGTGAGGGAGTTCATACTGTACTACGTGTAAAAAAGTAACTGAAGTCAAAAGCCAAGAAAGTGTTTGATCATTTACTGCAAAAAATGTTAAAATCGTTCTCTTTAATCATTAAACCAATGAAGATGTACAATAATAATAATAATAAAATGATACACTGCAAAAACTGCTGTTCTGAACTTATTTCTAGCCTAAAAGTCTTTTTGATCTTGTTTTGAGAGTAATATACTACATAAGAGCAGATTTTGTAAGATTATTAAGATTGATTTAAGATATTTTGTGCTATTCAAGAAATCTTACCAAGTGTAAATATCTTACTGCACTGGCAGATCATTTCACTTGTTTCTAGTCTAAAGATTTCTTGAAATAGGAAAAAACAATCTTAATGTACTATATAAGAAAATCTGCTCAAAACAAGATCAAGAAGACTTCTGGGCTAGAAATAAGATTGCAAGTCTTGGTTAGATCAGGAGTTTTTGCAGTGTAAAATAATAAAATGAAAAATATATGCTCCACACAGCAAAACCATGAAACAGGGCTAACAAAACCCCATGGTAAAGTCCACATGAACTTACTACAGACATCATTATGAAAGGTACTGATCTACTATGGTATTTTTTACCCAACTCGTGAAAACATATAAGAAAAGAATGCCCATTTACAAACAAATTGGATTTAGTAACTAATATTCGTTTGTTTCATTGATAATGTACTTGTGTTGTTGCCTTACCATCCATGGTTTCTACGCAGAGTTGAATGCCCATGTTCTGCTGGGGGTTCAGAACCCAGTGGTTACTCGTAGCTGTGATGTCAAACACCAGCCACCCTCCATCGGACGCACGGACTTTCTTCGTATCAAGCAAAAAGGTCTCAGCGTCCCTAAAGAACCAGTGGAAGATCCAGCTGTGAGTATATCCACATACATAAAAGGCTAGCATTAGCCAGTTTGATCACATCAAAACACAAGTCTTAAAATAAATACAACCGTGTTCTGCTCCAAGCCTTCCTTTGTCATCCTGGCTTAAATTTTATCAACACCCGATTCTAGTTAATCTACTTATGTGATGTTCCAAAACAGCCTATGGGCCACACACTGTGAGGGCAGATGAAGCAGGGAAAAAAAAAACCAAGCTGACACTCTAACAGGCCCTGACATGCTACACACACATACACACTCATTCTGGTCATGACAGAAATGTTTCTCATCCCTGCACTGTTCTTTTGTGTTGCAGTTTTTTTTTCACTTTCAAGTGTAAACCCAAGATGATTAATGTGTGACTTCAAGCAGATCATGCTCAATTTGTTCTTAATACTTTTATCACCATTTTACAACATGTTCATAACAATTTCACCCACAAATTCTGGAGCATGATTCCCGTTTAGACTTTAGGTGTCAGGTGCTGAGCTGTGAAATTACATTTATCAAAGAAAAAAAAATCCAGCATGGAAAAAGGGCACATGTGTGAAGGTATTAAACCCAAAACCCTCATAAAAGAAAGACCAGGGGACTAGTGGTTTTGGGGCCTAGGATGGTCCAAGTTGTTTCGAAGCACCTCCTGTGAGTCCCTGGGAACCTTATCTTCACCTTCACGTCTTTCTCACACATATGATGGGTAAGGACAGGTCACAGTTAGGGCTGGCTCACTTTCCATAAGCTCCTGAGTAGGCAAACGATGCCATGGTCATCCACGGCCAGGAATCAAAAAAGCACTCTGGCTCTCTGAAAGGTCTTCCCTTTCCAAATAACACGTAGTGTGAGTACCTAGCTGATTGCATTAGTAGCAGTTTGCGAGGATGCTTTACCTTCATGTGACTTAAAAGAAGCACTTTAGCCCTTACCTTCCCCGTGCTGGTAATACTGTGTGATATGAAGTGTTTTAATTAGTGGGTGGAACTGACTATAACTAAGCAGCGTAAACAAATTGGAAAAATACCAGAATTGATAACTAATGATTTTTCTTTATATCTGTGACATTGATTAAACAAATATATGTGACGCCATTTTGAATTACAAAAAAACACATTGTACACTGCTAAGTATGCTTTTGTATGAGGGTTCAACATTATGTCCATAATTTTTTTTACCTGTTTTAAGATTGTAGGTTAGGAAATAAGGTTATTTGTTGTATAAGAAATTGAGTCTAAGAAATCTGAAAATTAAGAAAGCACAGCCATGTTCAACCATTTATAATGGATCGCTGACAGCCATGTCAGTCAGTAAAGAACTGTAATCAAAGTTGTTTGAGTTGGAGTTGTGGGAGCACAGAGAACTTTAGTTCAATGTCAAGACAAAATTGTGATATCAGTTAAGAAGCTACTAAAGATAAATCTGTTCTGGTGCATTATGGCTGCAAAAGAAACAGGTGGATTATTGGCTATTGGCCTTCCCTTCCCTGGAGGCCCCTATTAGATGCATATGGTCCAGCTTGGGCCGCAAGAGGCCTGACAAAGTGGCAGAGAAACAGTGGGAGAGATAACTAATGGGCTTCCGAGACTTCATAAGTGTGGGGGGAGGGGGATTTGCAAATGACCTGTTAATGGAAAAGCTTTATCCTTGGACTTTATCAGGGAGTGCGTATGGGAAGAGTGAGGGGGTACCGGCCTGGAATGGAAGGGGAAGTGATGCAAGTGGGTGACGCATTCTCACATTATGCACATGGCCTCTGCTTTGACTAGAACAAAGAAAGGACGTGGTTTTGTGAAGGCCCCGGATGAGCGCATGCTGATGGATGAGATACAGCAAAAGCACAGCTGACTAAACCCCAAACTGCAGCTTATGTGGTGTCAGAGTGTTCTCCACCCAAATACTCGCCATTTTGTGTATCAGCAGCTGCACAAACTGACAAAAGTCATTTAATTAAAATGCGTCCACTCTCAAAAATACGGTCTCAGAAGGGTTCTTTAGAAAACCACTTAAAGTTCTCTGAGGAACATTCTGAAAGCTGGTTCTTGAAAGAAACACAGTGTTAAGTGCACTTTTAATCTGAGGTACCCTTGGGTAAGATGCCATACCCACACACACACTGCTCCCCAGGTGCTGTGTTCCTGTGCTGTGGTGTGTTCACGGATGACAGAATGGTCACTTTCACTTCATGTTTCATTTTCAGCTTTCAAATCAATTCAAGGCCCAAAAAGCCACAATCATTTCAGCTATTTCACCAATATAAAGTCTATTACTTATTCACAGTTTAATGTTTCTGAAAACACACTACATTGTGACAAGCAAAGTAACTCTTGTGGCAGCACATTATTAAATGTGCTTTGTTTGTGAAATATATCCTGTTAAAGTTACCACCTGCCTCTCTGGTATGTGGAGGCTTTCCAGCATTTAATAAAAGAAGGGATTAGAAATTCACCGAGGGACTGTACATAAAGAAATAAAGACAATTCTATATAGGTACTTTTATATATTTTAACTAAATATACTGTATAGTTAAAATGTGTGTGTGTGTGTGTGTGTGTGTGTGTGTGTGTGTGTTTATATAAATATATATCATCTTAAACAATCAAAAAGTATTTGAACTTACTATTTTATACATATATGTTCAGTAATGTTGTTTGATCTTTTTCTTCCATGCACTTTCTGAGCAACTCTGCATATTAGCTGCCACATGTAAAGACTATTGTCAGTATTTCAATGGTGACAAATTAGGCTCTTAAAACTTCCTGAAACATGCTGTTTAATCACCACTAGAGAAGACTCCAGACAGACTCCAGACACACGCTAGTATAAACAGGATGTCCTTTTATTTTCTGCCTGATTGCCTGTCCAAAGTGTTTAACAGACCAGCCATGGTTTTTAAAAGACCATTTTAAAGGTTCCACTGGAGAGGAGAAGAACACAGAATGTGACTCGGGGGCAAGGAGAACTGCTTCAGTCAGTGGTGTCAGAGCAAGGCTCATTAAACAGCCAGTGTTCAGGTCAGTCCAAACTCTGATGACTGTTTAGACTCTTTCATCCCTAAAATCTTGGAACATCACACACGTTTCAAAAGTGGATCTCCTCAGCAAGTAAACAGGAATGGAAATGATATTCAGTGTTTGTTTTTCCTTTTTGATTCGAGGGCAAGCACGTTATCTCGATAGCGAACCAGCGTCATTACTGGCAGGCAGAAATAAACAAACAAACAAACAAGCAAGCAAAGTGTCCATTTGATGAGCTTCTTCTGGTCCAAACCATAGTGATTTACAGTTGTTTTCACAGTGGACATGCCATTTCTGCCCATTTTGGAGGTCACACAATAAGACTAACATAACTGTTTAATAGCAATGTGTGTGATTTACAAAACCAAACTGGATTTTGCAGTTGTCCTTTCTATTCTTTCTCAGCACAGCCATATTTGTGGTGAGGTGTAAATTGTTTTTAAAGCAGGGAGTCTGCATCCCTTCGCTTTCGGCCTTGCATCCCTCTGCTTTTTGCTCGCTGGCAGCTCAAAGCAGAGTCACAACATTTCACACACAGACGGTCACCAGTGTCCTAGTTAATCTGATAACAGTGCCACGGGAAAAAGTGAGATACTGAATTAAAAAATCTGACTACATTTCTTATCAGCTAGCCACTAGGGGGCCTATAGAGAGAGAAGTAACTACAGGAAAAGGTAACTTTACCTCTGCCTGTAGTTAAACAGGATGAATATTTCTATGCATTACAGGCAAACAGCAATCTTTAATAATATTTGCAATATCTGAGAAGCCTCCAAGACGAAAAAAAGGAAAGTACCCCCCCCCATAAAAAAAACAATGACAAGTTGCTCAACTGAGTACAACAGTGTGGTCTATGCACCTCTTCGAATGACTTTAAAAGAACCTAATACAGAACAAGTGAGAAGAAATAGTTATTTGACCCCTAGAAGTCTGTTTATTTAGCTTTCAAATGTCAAATTGTAATTATTATCTGAAATGTATTTTGAAGGTCAAATGTAACTACCTATTTAATTACACATTTAGTTCCATAATAAGTTCTTTTCTGAAAGTTTAGGTCATTAAAAACTTTTCCTTTTGTTTTGATTGCTAAAAATGACAAAATCATGGCAAATATGTGAAGCGTGATGGTTCTCTCCATCCAAATCACATCACAGAAAAATATCTACTCATCTACGTCCAAACACCAAGATTGATTACGAGTTTAAAACCTCTAAGAGAATTTTTTATCATGATCTGTGGGTGGGAAATAATTAATATTGCATCTCACCCTTGACTTCTAAAGGTAAACTCCATGTTAACTATGCCGGGGTTCATTTAACACAATGTCTGGTTCTTTGAACTCACCTGTTTGGGTATTCTTTGATAACTTGGTATATGGAGACTTTGAGCGTGACGTTTTCATATTTGCCGTGACTGTGATCTTTATAGATGCGAAACTCAGCCGCGGTCACAGCCTCGCCATCCGGAATTTGAGTCAGGTCAAAACGGAACTCTTTGTAATGTCTCCTCTGGTGGGAGAAATCCCGGTCCCTCTCCACTGCAAAGAAGCACATGAAATGCGTTAGAAGAAAGGAAAAAATGGCAAGGGGCTCATCAATTTCTTTAGGCTCTCACTTTTTTTCTGCGTGTTCTCTTTAGCTGTGCTGGCTAAGCGGTCTATGCTGGAGAGGGCGTGAGATTGTCTCGCACATGTGAAGTGTCAACAGTCGCTTTCTTGCAAAGAAATGGCCATCGATCACAATTCTTTAACATTCCCTGCCCAAGCTAAACATTTAGGCGACCGAAAAAGCAACATCCAGTCCATTAAATCAGTCAACTGAGCAGAAGTAGCGTTCGCAGGACAGGCCCTCCACTGTGAGCCTTCACTATTCTCTCACCATGATGAATGGGCTGCCCGTTAAGCAAAACAGGCCTTCACTAATGACACTCCGTCCTTCAGCATGGGCAAGTCCACGAGATAAAGCTTTTGTTCTCCAAGATGGGCTGACAGCAGTCACATATTTCACATATTTGACCACAGCACACATTTACCTCCCATGGCTGCTGAAATTTGTGAAAATCGCAAAGGCAACAGCACATTTAAAAACCTGTACGGCTGGTGTGACTTTCACAATGTATGTGAAAAAGTGACATCTTCCAATATTTATAATCCTGTTGCACTGCATAAGTACAGCCAGATCATCCCTTATTCATTTGAAGGGCTTTCCAAACTGGAAAAGTTCCATATCTCTATAACCTGGTCAGGCAGATGTTTATGGAACATTATATCACACATGTCTTACAGTACTGCATAACGGTGATCTGCTCTGTCACACTTAATGTCCTCTTTAGAGCGCTGAAATCATGCATGTGGCCATTTACAAGCCCAGACACCCTTCCCCCGACTCCAAAATAAAAGAGTGCAAAGTGACATCCAGGCGGACAGCACAGCGGCTGAAGAGGGGCCGAGGCGATGGAAGCTGGAGTGTGTTTGTGCCGCGGTGCCAGTGATATAATGCAGCTCCATTTTCTCTGATAATTTATCTACAGTAAAAGTCTGTGGTTGCTTAACAGGAAGAGGTCAGGGGCCAGGATCGAGCTTTACCAGCTGGTCAGGCTCAACTTCATGCCTGGCCTGCTAATTAAGAACAGAAAGGGAGGGGGGACACATAGGCTGTCAGGCCGCAGACAGCACTAGATTCATCCATAGGATTAATTTAATGCATCATTTACGGGAGCAGGATCTGCACCCTCAGCAGTGAACCTGTAATGCAGCTACTTTAGTATGACTACAGAAGTGTGTGTGCATACCTTTTTCTGCATTTTCAATTAAATGCATCACGTCATTTTCAGACACTATATCGTCACTGTCGTAAACAATAGTCTTATTTCCGAAATGTAACGTAACAGATTTAATGTATAGGGATGTAACTGCATTGTATTCCAGGTTATGTTAGTCCAGTGGCCAATTTTTCATGAAATGTCTAAAATGGTAACATAATTGGAATATAATCAGAATAAAATGATTAACACAATTAGTATATATGTAATATAATGATTATATATATATATATATATATATATATATATATTCAGCTCTGGAAAAAATGAGAGACCACTGCAATTTATTTTTAATTCAGCATCTCTATGAGTATGACAATCATTGCCAGTGTCTGTTAAATTCCTACACAAGCACCTCATTCTGCTTTATGAGGTACTGATTAGTGATCACCTGAATAAAATCTTATTTAATGAAGAAAAGAATAAAAAACACTGCTGTAATCAACACTCTCTCTCGCAATGTGACCAGTTGGATGGCAAAACACTTCTAGAAGTATGTCAAAGGTCATTATTACCATTTTGTTTAAGAGTGAACAAGAGATTTGTTTTCTTTGAATTATTCAAGTTCTGTAAGTACTGCATAATTTTTTTGATGTATTGTCAATTTCCTTTAAAAAACAATACTTTTTTTGGAAAAATATATTGTCAGCAGTTCTTAAAAACTAAGGCAAAGCTATTCGGTTCAATACTTGCATCTACAAAAGATAAAACCTGAGAAACTGAACATTATTGCAGCTATATATTTATATATATATATA
>JBBPCX010000154.1:8975351-8987232 GCA_037974365.1 Hydrocynus forskahlii | reverse complement strand
CCACCTCTGTAATCAGTTGGTCTTGGTTTTCAGTTACTCAGGTGTGGCTTCTTTTTGGCTGGAACGAAAACCTGCACCCACAGCGGGCCTTTCTGGACAGGTTTGGGCACCCCTGGGCTAGACGCTTACTTCCAGTGAAGGGCAATCTTAATGTTTCAGCATATCAAAACATTTTTGACAACTCCATGCTTCCAACATTTGGGACACGGTTTGGGGAAGCACCTGTTCTTTCTATTCCAGCATGACTGTGTCCCAGTGCACAAAGCAAGCCCTATAAAGACATGGATGGATGCGTCTGGGGTGGAAGAACTTGACTGGGCCGCACAGAGTCCTCTCTTCAACCTCACTGAACACCTTTGGGATTAACTGGAACGGAGATTGTAGCTGTAGTCCGCTAGAGAAACCAGGCCTTCATGCTGTAATCCAAAAGGATTTGACCTAAATTCATTTCTTTTTCAGCATACAGAAGTGGGTAAAAAAAAAAAACACAAGAAAAGAAGAGAGATGACAACACCAGAGAAGGTTTGCAAGGTTTTTTAACTGATCCACAATCAAAGATTTGTGCTCTTTTTGCGAAATGGGCTATTCCCCTGTTTGAATCTGCATACCAAACTGGACAAAAGGAGGAACCTTGCAGCTACACTTTATCCCTGATATTAGAGCAGCAGCTTCAAAAAATTCTGCTTGCTTCTGCAAAGCTGAACATGTCAAAATGATGGATGAAGGCACAAGAGGATATAAGCCTGCTCTTTACAGAAACAGAGAATACCAGCTGATTGATGAGGAGTTATCCATTTGCTACAAGACACATGTATTCGTTGAGAGCCAGGGTACGCGTTAATTAGATTTCTTCAGTGACGTGAGGACTTCACAACAGCGGTTTATAACACGGTCTCCAAGTTCCTGTATGTTGATGAACTGCTGCAACGTGCCGCCATGGCAGACACAAACAGACACCACATTCTCTTCTCTAAGATTTTTTTCATGGGCAGGTTCCCTTGTCTTGTGCCCTAAGAGGTGACAGTCAGTGGACGATATTAAAGAGGAGTTCTAGCTGTTTCAACCCACAAGCCTGGACAGTGGGATAATTTCCAGAAGGGCTTACGAGGTTTATAGAGAAATGAATCTGATGGCAACAGGTGGAGGAAAGCTTTTGGCAGATCTTTCTTCTGTTATGCTGGGTGTCCATGCCATATTTCACAGTAGCGCGGTAATGTGAAAGATTCTTACTCGTAGTGACCAAAAACAAATCCTGTATCATGCATGTCTTGCTGGCTGCCAAACACAGTGTGAGTCACGTAGAGAGATTTAGTGACACTTCGCATAGAAAAGCCAAGTCTGTCTCTTATGAGACAAAATTGTAACTAACACCTGATCTCTGTGTGAGAGTCTGTTACGTAAAACTGAAACCTATGTGTCATATTTCATATTACAAGTGGTGTGGTGGGTGTCAAAATTGTGCAACATAGTTTCCTTTTTTTCAAACTGAGAAAAACCTGCTTAACTGATTGTGCTACTATCAATGAAAAATAGAGAAATAGATTTGTGTACCCTTTTCATTTATTCATCATTGAACCTGTTACTGTCAGACATTAATAAATGAGTTGGAAATCCAAAATATATTATGTGTTATGTTTTTGGCAGCATACACGTATCTGAGGTGAATTTTTGGGGGGGGCATTTTGTGGTCCTCCAAGACTTTCTTCAAGATTAGCAGGCTTGCCTCCATGGCAAAAAACTATTTGGTAGCCATGCCCAAAGAAAGCCTCAAACATACCATAAATGTCAGATGTGCCCATTTCTGGCAGTCAACTTGGTGTGTCAGGGAGCTTTAAATAAATGTACTTTCCTCGTATTTTCAGTATTAGAGCAAAGTGACTAAAAGACATTTTTCATAACCTTTAATAACCAGTATTATCAAGGGTGCCAAAAAATATGGGGCTGACCTTCTATAGGACATGTGCACTATGGTGTTACCACACCCTTCAGAGACAGAGTCTTATTACGCACCAGGAACAACTTCTGTTTTGAAGTGAGGTAATAGGATGCCTCAATGCAGAATCAGTTTATTCGTTCGTGCACATATTATAATATCATAAAGGTTGTTTAAGCATCTGTCTGGCCTGGTTATCTCTCTAATGTGTACTGTACCATAAATAGGTTTATATTGATAGCACTTCCCTTGGAACTGTGTAGTGAAGGCTGGAAATGCTAACATAGCTAGCTGACTTCTTCACTTACAGACAGTTCTGAGGACATAGTGCATATAAAATGATGCTGTAATTGAAAGCATGCAGTATATGCTGTTCAGCCAGTTACATCTGGTAGTTTGTGAAAAAGTGAAAAAGTAAAAAGTCGTTATATCCAACCAACAGTGACATGGCATGCTAAAGAAGAAATTTAGGGCCATCTGTTATAATTTTGAGTTTGACAGAATACTCTTATGCCACTGACAGAAAACTGGTCAAAACTGGCATTAGAATATATTTCTCCCAAACTGATTGAGTTCTACACATCATGTTAAGATGTCCCTTTGTCCATAATACCCTAACAGTTTTTTTTTTATTTGTAGATACATCAAACACAAACAAGAATATACTGCACAAAACATAACATCATATCAATCTCAGGACTACACTTCAATAATAACAATAATATTATTACTGAATCATTTTGCCATTATCTGTAATTAGAAAACATTGTCATGAAGGGCTGCACTTCAGTTTGTTTCCTGTTTCCGCAGGTATGTCCCAGGGTTCGGTATTAGGGCCTCTTTTATTCATTATTTACATATATTCCGAAAATATAATATAAATTTTCATTGTTACGCAGATGACACCCAGCTCTACATTTCCTCCAAACCCAATTCATCCCTTCCACCTGCATCCCTCTCGGACTGTCTTATGGAGATTAGATCATGGGTCTCCTCCAATTTTCTCAAACTTAACAGTAATAAAACAGACGTTTTATTCATTGGCACAGCCTCCACTTTAACCAAATCTCACCGTTTCTCCATTAATATTGATGACTCCCCCATCCATCCTTCCCCTCAGGTAAAGAGTCTGGGTGTCATATTTCATAGAACTCTCTCATATCAGTCCCACATTAATTACATCACCCGGTCTGCATACTTTCACTTACGTAACATTACTTCATCCCCTCCTTACTCCCCATGCTGCTGCCATCCTTGTCCATAGGCTTGTCACCTCCTGGATCGATTACTGCAACTCTCTTCTTTTTGGTCTCCCTAATAAGTCCCTCCATAAACTACAACTCTTCAGAATTCTGCTATTTGGGTCATAACTATTTCTCCCTAAGAGAACACATTACCCCAGTTCTTCAACAGCTTCATTGGTTGCCCATAGAAGCTAGGATAAACGTAAAATTTTTATTTCTCTCGTTTAAGTGCACCCATAACCTTGCCTCCCGCTCTCTCAGATCTTCGTCTGCCGCTCATCTTATTGTTCCTTCTGCCCGTCTTATCACCAGGGGAACAGAGCTTTCAGCCTCTCCGCTCCTCGGCTCTGGAACTCACTCCCTCCAATCATTAGGAATATAGATTCTCTTCCCTTATATAAGTCACAGCTAAAAACACACTTGTTCAAACTGGCTCACTCGCTTTAAAAACTGATTTTAAATTGTTGTCAATTCTTGTTTATTGTTTTGCTATTTTAATGAATTGTTTTATTGTTGTTGTTTTTTTTCACTGTAAGGTGTCCTTGGGTTTTAGAAAGGCGCCCTCAAATAAAAGGTATTATTATTATTATTGTTACTTATTCTGCTACAATGTTTAAGCTGGAGGTACAAGTCAAAGTAACATCCACATGAATACCAGGTCCCAAGATTTCCCAGCAGGCCATTGTCCAGAATATCACACTGTCTATTTCAGCTTGCCTTCTTGTGATGTTGTCTTCTCTTCCCCTGATAAGCTACACATGCACCCTATGTCCCTTTGATGTGAAAAAAAAAGGTGATTGCTCCTCGGTTCAATTCTGATGTTCACATGCATTGTCACTATGGGCATTCTGACCAGTCTGCAGCCCCCTAAAAACCGCAAGCTGCAATGCACTGTGTTCTGACACCTTTTAGTTGTAGTCAGCATGAACTTTTTCAGCTGTTTCTGCTACAGTAGTTCCTCTGTGGGATCAAACTAGATGGGCAAGCTTCTGCTGCCCACATCCAGGAGTAATCTTGTGTTTCCATACTTCCTTCAAGCACTTTTGGCATCTACTAACAATTGCATACTGGGAACACCCCACTTTACAAGATCTGAAGCATGTGCAAAGCAATATGTGTTACAAATAATTTTCAAGAAATTATGCATGAAACAAATTAGTCTCTAATAATGTACCGACATTGTGTTGTAATGCCCCAATCAGATGAACTATGATACTTTATATAGCTGGCTTAATTGCCCATCCCTAGTAATTGTAACCCAAGTGCTCATGTTAAGCTTTAATATAATTTAGTCACTAGATGGTAGCAGAGATCATTTGTGCAATACTGCGAAATGTAGCTTGCAGTTGTGACAAAATAAAATCATACATTTAGGAAACAGAGCCGTTATTGTATGTTACTTTTACATGTACCACGTTCCTAAACATTTCGGCAGACCAAGACCACCCCTTCACAAAAACAGTATTTCAGAATGGAAGTCGCCTCTTTCAGCTGGATATTGCACCCTGCCACAAAAAGAGCAAGGTTCTTCAAGAGCAGGTTGAGGAACATAACAAAGACTTCAAGGTGTTGACTTGACCTCCAAATTCCCCAGATCTCAATGCCTGGACTTAAAGGATCTACAGCTAACATCTTGATGCCAGATACTACAGCACACCTGCAGAGGTCTTGTAGATGCCTCGATGGGTCAGGACTGTTTAGTGGCATGACAGAGACCCATGTTCTCCCTGTTACATGTTTATAACCAATCGCTATACTAATATTAAATAGCACAATTTTATTAGTGGGAGATAAGAATGTCCATGGAAACACCCATAACATCCATGGGTTTACACAACAGAGTTTGCTTTGGTTGTGATAATAGCTACTTTGTCTTTGACATCATATTAAGCTATTTTAAGTTTATTATTATTATTATTATTATTATAAATATTATTAATAATAATAATAATAATAATAATAATAATAATAATAACAACAATAGGAACAAGTAGAAGAACAAAAAGAAGAAGAACCAGAACAGGTTTACATAATATACAAGTTAATAAGAACACAAAGTAATAATACGAATACAAAGGCCTCATACAGTGCAATATGAGTAAGTAAACAATCAGTACACAAGAATATTTATCCTAGACAACAATGTATGTATTTCTGTATATGACTGCATTTGTTCAGGCACTCTTTCTTTTAATGACTCCATACTAGTAAGACAGTGAGACTGTATAAGTACCTGAGTTCTGCTACATTTTGATGGTAAGCAGAATTTCTTTGAGTACAGTAGGCTGTTTCTTTGGCAACAGCAAATGCTGTATTTCTTTTAGATGGCAATAAATCATGACTGTATATGTCAGTTTTTATTATCTCTGGACATACGGTGCGTAGAGTCTGACTAATGGTTGCAGATTGAAGATTTACAGGTTGCACATGTCTTCTGCTTCAGCTTCAACTTCATTTCATAAATGACAGAATCGATTTATTCACAAAGATCTAGCGTGGCACTTATAGCCGCCTACACTAGTTAGCTCCAAGTGCATGACTTAACATTAACGAAGCAATGTGTGTCCACTACCCACTCTGCTAATGTAATAAAGGAATTTTGTCAAACACAGTGAAGATGGTATGTCAATATAATGTCAAACTTTCACAGCGTGACTGGCCTTAAACACTTAAAGAATAACCAATAATTTTACACAACCCAGAGATAAACCCAAAACACCTACTGATATGACACAAAAAATAAGAGACCACTGCATTTTATTTTTAATTCAGCATCTCTATGAGTGTGACAACCATTCCATGCCAGTGTCTGTTAAATTCCTACACAAGCACCTCATTCTGCTTTATGAGGTATTGATTAGGTAAATCTTATTTAATGAGGAACAGTTGTAAACACTAATAGAAGTATGTCAAAGGTAATTATAGCCATTTTGTTTAAGAGTGAACAAGCGATTGGTTTTCTTTGAATTATTCAGGTTCTGTAAACACTGCATCATTTCTCTTATTTTGATGCATTGTCATTTCCTTTAAAATTATGCTTTAAAGAACAATTTGAAAATGAGGAGAAATATTGTCAGCAGTTCTTCAAAACTACGGCAAAGCTGTTCAGGTCGGTACTTGCACCTATAAATGATAAAACCTGAGAAACTGCACATTTTTTCTCTTATTTTTTTTTCCTGTAGCTGTAAACGTGTGTATAACATATAACACGTGTGTATTTACAGTGTCTAACAGCTATGATAAAAGCAACCCTAGCCTTTTGATTTTTCAGGAGAAGTATTCTTACAGTGCTTTGAAATCAGCATTAGTTTGGTTGATATGACATTAAAAATTATGAGTCTGCGCAGTCTTTTGTCACTGTTCTGACTGAGCTAGGTCAGTAAGCACTGCAGAAATCATCCCATTTCACGTTTGAAACACTTTACATTTTGTTTAACAATGTGACCATTTCTTTTCAGTTTTAGTGAAAGGGAAGATGATTTCTGGCCATTAGCTGGAATGTTGAATGCGGCTCAAGTTGTACCCACTTGGAAAATTGCTGTCCTGCATGCTGGCTTTGCTTGCACTCATATCTAGATCAGGGATGCCTAGTCCTGGTCCTGGAGATCCACCACCCTGGAAAGGTCACGTCCAGCACACCTGACTCAAATATTCAAACATCACTAAAGGTCTTCATTACCTACATCAGGTCTGTTGGACTAGGATTGGGGCTGAACTCTCCAGGACCAGGATTGGGCATCTCTGATCCAGATGAACACCTTGATTAACAGGATTTGACTTAAGGTTTTCAGGATTTCAAGGAAGTTGGGATGAGCAACATTTTGTTTACACGGTCTTAAAAGATTTCCTAAAACTGATCTTGAGCTGACCGTTTTCAGTTTAAATCTTTGTCTACTTTACGCCACTGGAAAGAAATGTCATTTACTCTAATATCATCAACATGTGTTTTTTCCCTGAAAGCTTCTGATTTGTTGAAATATTTGACACAATATAAAGTAAATGACAGGAGACTTAATAAAAAAAGATTTTAATTAATATTATCAAAAGTAATTTAAGTCATAAAACACATTAACAAAAAGACATTAGACTTTATGAAACACTTCAAAAAGTGGAATCAGTTCAGAAGAATAACTAAAAATAGT
The DNA here is from genome assembly GCA_037974365.1 of Hydrocynus forskahlii. Taxonomy (NCBI): domain Eukaryota; kingdom Metazoa; phylum Chordata; class Actinopteri; order Characiformes; family Alestidae; genus Hydrocynus; species Hydrocynus forskahlii. Next base: position 8,979,913 of record JBBPCX010000154.1, on the reverse strand, counting down.
CATAAGTTTTGTAAAAGCAATCAGAAAAAAACGTTCATGGTTCATGACAGCATAGCAGTGCTAACTTTATAACAAGCTCACATTTGTTATCCACAATGAAGATAATTACATTACTAAAATGGGCAAGATCCTGGTCTATCATTTATCTCCTCTCGTTTATCTTTTGCCAATGAAAATAAAGCACTAATTTAACAGAGTAACACAGAGAGACAACTTGTATGAAAAGCATGCAGTTTTGTGGCTTACATTTAAGCTATGGAAGAAAAGTGTGATGTCAAAACATATAGAATGTATAGAATGTTTTTGATTAACGTCTGGTCAGACAATGCATCTTGTATTAAATAAGGTAAAAAATGACTAAAACAGGTGTGATACTACAGGATGTTTGAAAAGCTACAGACAAACACTAGGGGGAGCTACAGAGTCAGGAAATGAGTAGTGCCGTATTGTTCATTTCAAAGTCTGCAAGCAGTGCAGTGCTCCAGACCCCAGATGCTTTTTATCATCGGTCTGATGCATTTTGCTGACTATATATAAAAAATACTGTCAGTTACTCTTGGTTCTACTCAGTTTATGACACAGAAAAGCAAGTGGTGAAACAACTGACAAAGTGTTATTCAGGCAATGCCATGTTTCAAATGCGCATTTTATTATTTACACTATTAGAGGTACTTAAAGTCTCAGTGCCTTAGAGACACCTTTGAAAATATGGTCATCCTGAGATTGGAAAGGTTTGCTGTTGACTTTTCTCTCATTCACTGAGCACCACATCAAGACTGGTAGTCCAAGGTTCATCCACAATTTGGTTCAATAGTTTGGGCCTTTACTGAAAGGATCCCTTCTAAACATTGCGCCATAGCACATGTGTGGATGGCACACACCTGGCGGCCCAGGTTCTCCAGGGTATCCTCTTTTACCCTCTTCCCCATTGCGGCCAGGCAGGCCTGGTTTACCTGGGTGACCTGGTTTGCTGGCCCCTGGTGGACCCATTGGACCTACAACAAGAAAAATATTAACACTGCAGTGAAAACAAAAAAGGTACAATGATGAGTGCACCCTGTGGTTCACTCTTCTTCTTTTGACACATGAAGTCGCAGTTAAACTTTTAAAGCATTTTTTATTCTCCACTATAGATTTATGGCTTTATGCAATATGTTTATGCTTGTATAGATCTTCAGCTGTGCTGTAAACAAAAGCAGACGCAATTCCAAAGCTTGCGAAATTGCAAGGTAAAAATGCCACAAACATTTAAAAGGTCGTAAAATATGTTTAAAAAAGACTAGAGCATAAATGTGCTACTCCATTAATGAATATAGCAAGAATCACATCAGATGTATAAACCCATAAAACTTTGTAGAAATAAGGTTGTGGGTTTCCTGTGCCATTTTGTTTTTTGGGAGACCAGTGTAGGATGAAGTGCCTTCTCTCTGAATGTAACTGTTGCTATCTGCATATAATTTAAAGCAATAACAGTAACATAGTACCAGAAAAGCTTATCTAAGGTATAGATTTATTGACGCTTTTTACCTGGCATTCCTGGTGGTCCTGGGTCTCCCATTCCTGATCGCCCTTGATTTCCTTTCTCACCTTGTTCTCCTGGATCACCTACAAATTCCCAGATCAAATCAGTTTCATCAAAACTTGCAATTAGAAAATATTGTAGATCTCACTGGTTAAATCATCCTAAATTTCTTGGATTTTCTAGTGCAACATGAAAACTGCTATGTCCGCTAAATAATTAATTTCATTAATTCATATCCTTTTATTTTAAATTATTTTTAAATTAATTGATATTAACATTACCTTTTGGTTTGCATCATTTGCTTATATGCACGAGATAGACATTAAAGTTACTACTACAACTTTAGTTATCAGCCTATCAGTAGTTTTTGAACTGTTAAATGTTGCATTGTACTGCACATGCATTATTAAGACTAATGTTACCAAAACTAGCCAGAGGACACTCCTAAACACTCAAAACACTCCTAAAGTACATCATGTCACACCTTGTCACACAACTAGCATGTGGACTGTGGACTGATAAGATTTTAAACACATGTATTTACACTTATTCAAATTCGTTTTTTCGGTTAGTCTTATTAAAATCTACTTGCTATATGATGCATAATACACACATCATCCCATAATACAAGTATTTTGTTTCCTCATGATATTGAGAAAAAGCCTGCATATTGCCTGCTATTTATCTTGGATAACAGTAAGTCCTCCATGAACAGCAAGTCCTCCATGATTAGCCTCCTGTATTAGTCATCATGGTCGTGAACCATGTGTTATGATTTAGTAGGGTGGGTTTTGGGTGTGAACTCTGTTCTTGTACAGTAACACACAATAACATCTGGCTGAAATGCTAAGCCTACCTTCTTAAGTGGGTTGACGTTGGAGTAAAATGATTAAAGTCATCTGTGATGCATTTACACCAAAGATTACTTTGAGTAGAAAATGTCTATTTGACAGGGTTTTTTTCCTGATACTGAAGACTGATGACACAATCAGGTGTAAAATAGGTATTCATCAATAAGATTAAATAAGATATAATCGATAATTGTTTTTTTTCCCTTTTTTGTGCTAAAAGTTTGGTATCGCCCCAGTCTAGGGAATGTCTAGAAAATGTCACCTTTAATCCCTGGAATTCCAGGCCTTCCGGGTAAGCCTCTGTGCCCCTGCATCCCATTAGATCCTGGTACTCCAGGAAAACCTCTTGAGCCTTGAGGACCTACTGGACCTGGGGGTCCAGGAGGCCCTGACCTTGTTTGACAGTGGTCACAACCTCTTTGTTGACTGTGTTGACTACTCAGCAGAAGTGAAGGAATCTCAGCTGCAATTCAGAGAGAACAGCTGACATCAGACAGAATGAATAAAAATAAATAAATAAAAGTGTAATTTTTCTATCATTGGTAGCTACCGATAAAATCTAAGCTCAAAATGAAAAAAATGCATGGAGCCTCTGGTGGTAAGTGCACTGTGTTATACTTAGCTAGAATGGCAGCCCAGAATCTCTTATATTACTGGTAAACTCACTGTTCAAAGTCACATGCACTTCATGCTCTCTTGTAAGTAACAAAATGAATTGCCTAGTCATCTTTGTGCCAGTGACAGGCCTTAGGGATCTGCTTGAAGGCTGCCATCTTCAAGGGAGTCAAGAGATGTTTGGGATAATCAGAACCGGTAATTTAGGCTCCTCTGTCAATGATCTTATCTGACATCTTCTCACTTCATCCACCCAGTTTGGCACTCCATGAATCCGTGGAGCATCTCCTTCATCTCATTTTACAATGTCTGTGCTTTGTTGACTGTTCCAACACCTACATTGCTTGACATGGACTTGAACTGTCTGAGCTGTCGACCCGTCCTTCAGATCATAACCTGCCACTTTCAAAGGTCAGAATCCCACCAGAAACAATTCCTGATACTCTTTGGGATATGCCCACTTGTGAATAGTAGCAAGACTAAAATGATTTTTAAAAAGGTAGCTAAGTATTTACCAATACGTTATGAAAGGGCTAGCCTGGGACTGGTCCTACAGCTACTCCCCCACTCACCCCCAGAGGGAGCCCCAGGGCTAGTCCCCCTCGCACTCATCCGTGTCTGCCCTATATGACCAGGACACTGGGTGTTTGGCCACTCAACCTTTAAATTGAGAGGAAGTTCTTCCACTCCTCTCAGAGTTTGGGTGTATCACTGCTCATGCTTGTCTTTGAATCCAGTTGTTCTTCCATTCAGGACTTCCTGGCTCTCCTCTCTCCTCTTAAGAATTTGGGTGTTCCGTCCTCCAGCCTTAGGGCTCCCTTTGGGCACCCCTTTTAGGCACATCTCCAAAAATGCATACAGCACATTTTCAATTAGGTGCACACATGTCTATTCTTCCTTTCTGTTTTTCTGTGAGGGAACATTTCTGTTCATTCTGTTCAAGCCTGATCGTCTGTTCCTTCTGGGCTGTTTCATTTTTTCTTTCCCTCTTTCTGCCTCTTTTTGGGCTAACCTTCGTAAGAGGCACTCAACACATAATCAGGCTCAGGGATTCAGTAGTAACACATTCGCCCTACTACTCCAGCTGTGCTAGTTCAAGCCATTGCTTTTCCCCATGCTTCACGTTTGCTCATTCTTCCAGTGATGCTAGTTCAAGCCACGCATTTCCACCCCATTTCAAGCCGTGAATTCGAGCCCCTCTTACAGTGGATCTTTTATCTACACCACCGTTCTCAGTGCCCTCTAGTCTCCCGGTTGGCAGGTTGCCTTCACCCATCATTACATTCAAACAAAGATTAAGTAAATGGTTAAATACCCAATCAGTTAGAGGTTTATTTATACACATTTTATCATACACCCGTGAGAAGAATGTTAGTTAGTAGTGTTAATCATAGACCATACCCAGGTATTAGTAACTAAAAGCAATGCCCCCTATAAGACTCCCTTTTCATTGAAAAACGGAAGTTAAATAAGTTAGGTGGACGTTCTTCTCCCGTAAAAACTTATTTTCCCCTCTTTTTTGGCAATGAAACCATTTCCCTCAAACATTTGTGGTATGTGTTTTTCATTGAGGT
>JBBPCX010000154.1:8935854-8958456 GCA_037974365.1 Hydrocynus forskahlii | reverse complement strand
GGTCAACCCTCACACTCCCTCGATGTCTTCTGCACGTTTACCCGTTCCTTGTGTATCCTCTATGTTATATGTCTTTTTAGTTCATGGTCCTCGTACCATTTATGTCCTGTCTTAGAGTCTGTGTCAATAAATACCATCTATGGAACATGCACCATGCCTCGCTTCACTCCCCGAGCAACACCAACTGTGACAGTATGCACGCTGTGGCTGCATTACAGCATATTTTGTGCTGCGTCTTCTCACACAGGTACATCTGATACCAAGTGTTTAAACAACCTTAATGTTAAACACACTTTTAGCACTTGCTTGTGGCAGAGGAGCATTAGACCCTAACGTAATTTATCTTCAAAAATGCATCACATGTTTCACAAGTGAATATGTTCATAGGTGAACATGTGTGAATTGAGTGTGATCACATGTTTTTACCACTTATCACTTTATAACAAACATGGTTTTTCACGTGATCAAACTTTTTTTTAAAGGGCTATTGGTTGCCTAAACATTAATAAGAATACAGAATCAGCTCCACATGTAATACCTTCTATTTTTGCATCCCGACCCCCCCAAGTCTGTATGCATGAGGCTTTGAAGCAATTTTGTACACAACGTGTAGATCCAATGCATCTAATTTTCAACTCGAGACTAGTACAAAAGACTTGCTTTGGCATAGCAGAATTTTTTGTAACAGCATTTCCTCAGTCTTTTTTGTGCTATGCTTTTTTGTGCCTTCGATGTGGCTCATTATAACAGAGCATGGCACTTATTCAAACTCTCTGTGAAAACGTTATTAATAAAATGTTATTGTTAACAGAACTGAACTGAAGTTTATCATGTGAAACCTAAATGAATAGACTGATACTGTGCAGGTTTGACAAGATAATTCAAAATTTCAAACAGTGCTGTTGCTGCTGTGGAGACAGTGGGTCTTTCTAATGGCATAATGCGTAAGGAACAGAAATTCCTTCAGAGGGTTTAGTAGAATTTATTGATATTTAACAGGAGAACACTATTAAAACTACACTGTCACTCTCTTTGTTCATGAATAAATAATAATTTTAATTATATTCTTAGCAAGCCAATCTAGTCCCCAAAACTAAGAACATTGCATCATGTCACAATAGTTTCAGTGCAATAGTTCAGTGGTTCAGTGTTCATGTGTTCACTGACAAATGAGCTTTCCATGTGTATCTATATTTATGGTTCATTTTGGACATATTTTTTTTCTCTTAACAGAATTTTTGTCTCCTGAGATGTATACATTTGTTCTGATGCAATTTAATGTTCCAAAAAGAAACATTTTGGCCCAAACATCTTCAATTCAGCTACACTGCAGGGCTTTTGAGAACATACTACTTGTTTAAGGTTCTGCCACAGTATCTCAAAGGAGTTCAGTTTAGGACATTTGCTTGAACCTTCAAAGGTGGATGTGCTCTTGTGCTTTGGATTACTGTCTGACTGCATAACTGAACTGATCTTCAGATCATGGATTAATTCTCTTGTATGATTTTCTGGTAGAGAGGACGATTCACATTTCCATCATTTACAACTCACACAAGTTCTTAGACAGCAATGTTCCTCTTGCAATAACACTACCACCACCATGTTTGACTGTTAGCATGATGTTCTTATTGTGTTTTATGCCAGATGTAACTGGGCCCCTGTCTTACACAAACTTCCCCTTTTGACTCATCAGTTTACAGAACATTATCCCGAAAGGCTTGAGATATCATCAAAATGTTTTTCAGCAAATGTGAGATGATCTAGGCGTGGTATTCATCTTTTCATGGATTGCGTCTTTGCCGGGTTTGAGGTGGAGCTATGATTGCTGGCCTTATCTAAGGTAAGTGACGTCTGTAATTTCTTAGATGTTCATATGGGTTCCTTTTTGACATCTTAGATGAGTTCTTGCTGTGCTCTTGAGGAATTTTGGTCAGAAGGTCACTTCTGGGAAAATTAACCGCTCTTCCAAGTTTTTTCCATTCAGACATAATGACTTTCACTGTGGTTCACTGGAGTCCCAGAGCCTTAGAAATGGCTTTGTAACCCTTTCCAGACTGATATATTTGAATAACTTTCTTTACCATCTCTTTTGGAATTTATTATGATGGCAGCATAGGGTGTTGAGACCTTTTAGTAGACCTCACATTGCTGGAAAGGTTCAACAGGGCTGTCAGTAATTAAACCTGTGTGTGTCTAGAGTATCAGTTAGTAAATAACTAAGTTTGCTTAATTAGCTGATTGGGTAACTAAGAGGGTAACTAAAATAACTATACAAAAACAGAAGACATCAGGAGAGGAGTAACTACGTCCATTTTAAAAAATGAGCGTTGTTTATGTAAAAAATTATTTACATTTTATAAACTAGATTCCAAAATGTATTCTAGCGGTTTTATTAAATATTTCAAAGATTGTGTTACATGTGCTATATCTGCTTACAGCATTTTGTTACATTTTAATTAATAGTTTCAAAGTAATTATACTTGCATTCACCTGGATAACTCAAATGACACAAATCATTTTAGAAAATGATTATTATTTTACCTCATGTCCTCATTTTATCAGTGATTTGTTGACGTGGGAAAAGTCACACTTATGTAGACACACTGAACTGTAGTCTGCTCAGTTCAGTGTAAACAGTTGTCTGTCCTTGCTACTCTCAGTAGAAACTGGCTTTGTGCCCCATTGAAGCAGTCACAGGCTCCTTCAAATGGTTATATGGTTTCTGGCTAGCTAGTCAGAAGACAATGTTTTGAATAACAGTGATGGCAATGACTGCAAATTGAAGTCAACTGGCGAGTTTGTCATCTGTGTAACAAGTGCAGCTGGCCACTGGTCATCCAGCTGGTTAGCTAGGTTACAGTTATTTTTGGAACCATTAATACAAACTTCATGCAAACTTTTAGTCAGTTAAGCAGCTAATTCGCTACTGGGAAGAGGCTTTAAGCCTGCCCTCAGGTTACAGACATTTTATTGAACACCATTCTTTCTAGGAAATGTAATGGTAGAAGTATTCTCTCACCATCTAAAGATCACTTAGGGTCGGTTTCCCAGACAGGGATTAAGCCTAGTCCTGGATTATGTAGTGCTGTGAATTGAGATTTTCCATTAAAAAGGAAAGGCAGTCCAAGACTAGGCTTGATCCCTGTCTGGGAAACCGACCCTTAGTGTTTTTCTTGATCTCCAAAGAAGATCTCCATTTAAAAATGGAACTATGAAATATTCAGTTTTATTCTAATCTCTCATTCCCTTTGTGTTCCCTTCAACACAACTGAAGTGACAATTATTTGAATGTAATACATTCCACTTAAAATGTGAGAAAAGTCTCCTAGCTCAGTTTCGTTTTAACTAGGTCACGTAGTCAACTCATCTTCTGTCAGTGAGAAGAGTGTCTTGTGAGATCACATTTTACTTTTTGTGTGCATATGAACCAACTTTTCTGCGATGTGTGTGCGTGTGTGTGTGTGTGTTGTGCCCGTTTTGGTAGAGCCACTGCCCTTCCAACGGTCTCACTCAATGATCTTCCTCAAACTGCTGCATTAGAGTGCTAAATGAGCTTTTTTCACTGAACTGTGATCTTAGTTTACTTTCTTTAACCTCAGACAATCGTTTTGGCAATGACAAAGTCTGTATTTTAACAAAGAAAACCCAAGCTCCCCCTGCCCCCGTTACCATTGTCACTTAGCAACTAAGCATGTACTGGAGAGTCCTCTATGTGGAGTTACAAAACTCAGACCATGCCCTCCACTAGAGCGAGAACTTGCTAGTAAATAGCTACACAGCTGAGTCATTTGCCATATTTCTTATACATCACTGAAGGTTCCTTCTGTCTAGCACTTTCAAATACATTACAGTGCTCTTTGCCAGATCAGTAAGTTAACACACATGTACTTAGGAATAAACAGTTCAACATGCCATATAATTACATCACACCAACTTAGTGATGCATGGGAATACTCACAGGATGTCCTTGTATTCCATCTAGGCCAGGAATTCCAGGAGCTCCTGCATCTCCCTGAGGGAACAGCAGAAATATATATCAGGTAGGAAACAAGAACATATCAAGAACATTTGAGGCATTGAGACATCACTCAAAAGTACATAGTTAAGTTTTTCATGAGAAATGAAGTGAATTAAGCTGTCAGAAAATGATCAAATTCAAACATTTTGAGGTAAACCACTCACTCAAAAGAAACTAAACTTTGTTTAGTGAGAAACTAAACAAAAGTGAGAACTAAAAATATGCCTCAAAGTTTCGAAGCATTTCATGCAGGTTTTATAATGTCGATAACAAGCTGTGATGAACAGCTCAGAACAGAAGAACCATCTGCTTTCCTGAAAATGACTGTAAATAGGAAATGTAGTTCCGTTTAGAAGAAAATATTGCAAACTCATGGATGGATGTCGATTTGACCTTTGCGTAATGGCACAGTTTCATTCTGTTAAAACAGCCATTACACACTTAACCACTTGAATTAAGTCTTGCCAAACAAACCCAGTAGTTCATGCATGCAAAAGCATGCACATTGTTTTGTTTGTGAGAACTATGCCCAATCCAGACCTTTTGACCAGTCCCTCCTGGAATCCCATCTTTTCCATCTCTTCCAGGCAGTCCCTGTTAAAAACAATAGTTTACAGCATGATAGCTAGAACAGGTGATTTCACAGCTTGCACAGCTCATGAGCATAAATGCTAGGATTGCATACATACAGGTTCCCCTTGATATCCAGGTGGTCCTGCAGGTCCAGTGCTTCCCTTTTCACCCTACAACAGAGAAAATATCTGTATTGTTGGAAATGAAGCCATGTAATTTTCTTCTGCTTCTTCTGAATACAATAGACCCACATCTGTTTATGATATGTCTTAAACCAGCTCTTATAATGCCTGAATAATGCTGATGCTACCAATGTTAGTCATCACTGATTCCCAAATTTAGAAGTTTGAGTGTTCTCTATCATAGGGCACCAACCAGTCTGGAAGTATTGTGTCAAGTACAGGGCTTTAAAAGAAAAATAAAAAATCATGCAGTGCTATAGGGCAACAGAGCATGCTTGAAAGAGAAGTCCTCTAGTTCTGTTTACATGATCAGTTGATCATTGTAGACTGACAGGAGAAAGGAATTAGACCATCGTCCCCTGCCAGAAAGCAAGGCCAGCTGAACTGCCTTGAACTTCCAGATACAGATGGCTGTGTCATTGTCAGGATTCAAGCTCAGCTTCCAGTGATGAGATGTGGTCCTCTTTGACAGCCACAGCACTCAGGAGCCCTGTTATGCTAAGCTTTAAACATTTTCTATTGTTCTGCAGGCTTTGTAAGGTCTGATGCTGATTTTTACAATGGATTACTAATAATAGAATCAACTGAAATTTCTCAACATATTGATTTAACTTTATACCAATTGTCCGTCTTTGCCTGGCAACCCTGGCCCACCTGGAGTGCCAGTGGCCCCCTGTGAGACACAAAAGATGCATTCCAGTCATTTGGGAATTAAAATTGCAATCTTGGATGCTTTTGTAAGATGTATGATTAAGTTGTCATTACTAGTGCTCAGGAAATGTGTTACTGAATTAACTTGCATCTAGTTGTACTCAAAATGTGTGTACTGACATGACCAGCATGAATTCAGGTGTGTGCTGCATGAGACATGTACAGTATAGTGTACATTGCTACCTTTTCACCCAGTTGACCTGGTGGCCCGGGTAACCCGGAGACACCCCTCTCACCCTGAAGAGAGAGACCATACATATCAAGGCATACATACATGTATAGTGATGGATATATTGGAAATGTAATGAATGAGTAAATAATCAATTCTTACAGGCTCCCCATGGCTTCCTTTTTCCCCCTTATACCCATCTGCCCCACGAGGACCCTAAACATCGAGAAGATTTTATCCTGTAAGATGCAGCAAGACTTTATTGGGCTTTATTTACTTTTTACATAATTGAGACCATTTTTCTACCTCTATCCCAGGAGGACCTGGAAGGCCAGGATTTCCTCTTGGTCCAGGAACCCCCTTAAACAAAACAAATGAAGAAATATTGTTAGGATATAAAGATATGAGCAGTGGTATAGCACACATCTACAGCACAGGTATGGTGGAGCAATACTATCATAATTTAAGAACAAGCTATAAGCTCCAGTAGTTGTTGCATACCATGTTGTCTAGTTGGTACCACATTTGAGCTCTGAAGTGCATTTCAAAAGTAAATGTCGAAAAGCGGTCATTAATCAAACATCAGGCAGCTTATTTTCCTCTCCACGGCTTTTTCTTTTCCATGGTGTTTAAAGACATGAAGACATTTTTTCCATTGCTTTGTAAGCTATTTTATGTACTGTACTTTAATTTGCATGGGCTGCAGAATTTTCAGTGCCAAGTACTGTACTAATCATAATTTCAAATGACAAGAGCACATATGAAGATAGTTAATCAATTAACTACTATGTTTACAGGAGAGGTAGCGATGTTCAGTAAACGCTTTTCTGAAATAAGTTCACAGCATGTTTTTGATCTGCCCATGTCCAATAACACTGGAGTCTGGAGACTGTAACAGCCATGACAAAAACTGAACTGGAAAAAGATTGAATTTGATGTATATTTTAGATGATTGCCTTAGCGTGTTCTTCAAAGTCTCCACTCACTGTGGGACTCAAATCTGTTGTTAGAATCCTTTCTCCCTTTTATATGCTTATTTCCTGTGCCACTGACATACAGGCATGTTGCACACTAGAGCCACCCCCATACTTAGGAGGCGTTCTTTTCTTCAAATGCCTCTCCTTTGTTCTCCAAACATACCTTCTAGTCAAAGAGGGCCATGGCATTTTATTCTAAAATGTCTCTTATCTTATCTGTTTGTTTTCTTGCATACTTTAGACATTGACTTGATGAGGTAGGGTCAGACTTTCTTCTGTGCAGATTATATTTGTGCGATCGATGCTGCACAGTGGACCGGTGTAGCACTGTTTTGGGCCAGCCAAACCTTCCTGACTGTCCCTGGCAGCAATATGAGGATTTTGCTTTGCATACCAGATCAGTAGTTTTCTTAATTTTCCAGCAAGTGTTTAAGTAGTTCTCTATAGCATAACCCTGCATTTTTAAATTATCTGTATTTTCACATCTCAGCTGCCTGGATGGGCCCATAGAGGTTGAGTGTAAGACAACAACACCTTGAGTGGTTTTGATCTACCAGGCTCTTGTATTGACTACAGTTCTGAAATCATACAAAAAAACAGCACTAGTGCATCAACTGTAAGGATGACCGAACTATGGCAGAATAATGTCACATTTAAGATTGTTCCTTTCAGAGGTTGTTTTGACTCTTAATTTAAAAAAGCAACAAAACATGCAGTTAAACAATCTGCATATGACTATGGCTTTGAAATGACAAGCTAACAGAGTCACGTTACATTGGTGAAAATATTTTAGGGGTATCAAGGTCACATGGAAGCCTAGAATGATTACTGGAAAATTTCTCTAGAACATGTAGCATGCTATCAACATAAAACATCTATAAACGCCTACATGTAACATCTGTGCAGTCTTTTGTTTAGTGGGTGGAGTACACTCCTCGTTTTTTGTTTTTTTTTGAGACATAAACTAAATCTAAAACTCGCTTTCATAAACCAGACCTTTTTAGCACAATAGAGTTCTTGACATTTGTGAAAGCGTGACAGTCATCCTCAGTTTAGGATAGGCAAGTGAGTGGCTTCACTCTATGTCCAGCTGCCAACACTCAAAGGGCACAGAACCCAACAAAGAATTATTCTTTGTATTTAGACAGACAGTCCTACAGTATCTTGAACTTGGGGGAAAAAGGAGCCATACTTTAATGCACCACATAACTTTACAGACGTAAGAGTCTTGTGTGGAAAAAGTTATTAATACAGCTAGTTGTGGATTGGAACAGCATGCACTACATTTTTTGAACATCTATACATTTTCCCCTTAAAGCAGATGTTTTATCCAAATATGGGCAGTTGATTCACAGAGAACTCGAAAATATAACATCCATGTGTTTCCTCATCACACGTATTCTGTAAAATGTGCAGCTCTCCTTTGGGGGTAGTTTTACTTTTTTCCTCAACACACTTTTTCAGTAAAGTTTTCTTTTTTCCCAAGAAAACTGTTTTGGCAGCCAAAATGGCAAACCTACAAACGCCTACAAGAACATTTGCAGCTCCTTCATGCTTTATCAGCTTTCACTCCCTGGAGGGAACATGTATAGCAATTTTATGGAAACAGTGACTGTACTTTCTACTGCTTCTTTTAAAAGCTTCCCCTATTACACTCAGTTGATCTACAAATAATCTTTGTCTCTTTGACTATATTGTGTGTATTGAGCCATAAATAGGAATGTCACAGTCATGAAATAAATATACTGTATGAATAATTGTGATTAACAACTCACTTGACTTTGTTCTTTTAATGCAACTTTTAAAGTACTAGCCAAGCTGTCTTTGCTTTGGACCTATTACATGTTTTTACTGACATTAAAGGATCAGCTGCACTGTTGGGTGTATACAAACACACAGAAAAAGTCTACAGAGAAAAAGTCTCATGTGTAAAGTCAAGCAAAGCTGCTGAGTGTGTGGAAACACAATACAATACCATATGTGAAATGTAATGTTGGTGTAGTCATCTTAAATAGTCATCTCAAATAATCGTGATTAGATCATTATGACATGCATAGTCATGATGTTAAACATCATTGCCAGTATAACTTCAAAATAAATGTACATAGAGTATTCCTTAAGTGCAGTGAACGTGACACACTTTGTGTCACTGATTCCTTTTCTATAGATATGACACAACAAAATATATCCGAGCATTACTGTACATTATCTGTTTATTTTATTATGCATAAGCATTGTTCATCAGGCACTCTTAGCAGTAAGTGAAAGCAACACTGAGAGTCTTTCCCAGGACTCCTAATCCTTACAGTGCATTAGTAAGATCTGATAACAAATAAAAAATTTGTGATTCTAGTCTAGAAATTTGGGCATTGTTGTTCTTTATGGGCATTTGCATGTTACACCATTTTAAAACTCCAGTAGCAGTTATTATTATTATTATTATTTTAATTCCATGGCATAGGAGCACCAAACAAAGCTCAGCATGACATCTGACACCTCGAGCATCAGTAAAAACCAGGGGAACTTCATATAAGGAGTTGTTTGGCCATATACCAACAATTTACTATGCGTTACTCTTCTGGATCTGTGCTGCTCATGTTCTAAGGGTTAATGTGGCTTTGTCTTGCTTTATGTATAGAGTTCCCTGGACAGGAAATCAAACCCCTCCTTTTCCTTCTTGACTATGTTTTATCCACCAAATGACAGCCACAAAGCCTGGGTTCTTAAATCAAGAATTCAGTTCATGTTCCTGTTGCTTTCTAAATGGTTTGAGTGAATCCAGCATACTTGTGAAACAAGCCAAAGGCTTGTTTGAAGAACAGACACATAGATGGGACTTTCTGTTGACGGAAAAATGATGGGAACATACCCAATCAGATCTACTCTGTCCACTTCCAAACTTTCTGCCACCAGACATTATTGCATAGGCTTGATTCCTGCCTAACCAGATGCATGCTTGGGTGGAATAAAATTATGTATACTGGATTTGTGTCCAGCTAGCATATGAAGCTCTGCCATAAGGAAAACTGCATTTTACAGAATTAGCAATGACAGGTTTAACTGCTTTAACAGTTAGGATGATCATGCTGTAGCACAACAAACTAATATAGTGTGCTGCGATGTTTAGAGTAATTGTGACTTTGCAAGTTTCTGCTGTGCTATGTTCTGATATTTTATAATATTGAAATTTTTAGCCCCTTAAAATCTGTATCTGTCATAATTCTCTTTTTAGACAGCTCCCAGAAATTAGATAGATGTTAATAGATTAAAATCATCGGTGGTTTATGTAACATACAGTGTAGTCTAAATCTGAGCAAATGGTTTGCAAAACTCCATGGAGACACTATGTACTGATGAAGCATCCTGTAAAGCTGTTGGTGTAGTATGGTGAGTAAGTGCTACCACAATGCAGCAGAGTGGGATTCAACCCCCTGTCCGGGCAAGCACACCATGCTATACTTTGGACAGACTCCTAATGCTACATTGTAAAGCGTCTGCCATTAACATTCATGTACAGCATGCCAGCTGTTAAACTGTAAATGTGCTTGACAAACTGCCATGGACCATGGAGCTCAGAGTTGACTGTGTTGCAGATGGAAACTATATAATAAGGTGTAGGTTCCTTGTTCAATTTATGAATAAAATATTGCATTTCACACTTGAAGCAAAACTTCACAGGCTGAAATACTGCTTCTAAAGCTTTGAGTTTCTTTTCTTGAACATAACTGTTTAAATGGACTTCATCTGCTTGAAGTTTGAGAAGCATCACTTTAGTTTTCAGCACTCTATAGAAAACAAAACCCTTTTATTTAAACGCCCTTTCTTTGCCAGTATGTTGCTTCTCTTTGAAAGGTCTGGAATCTTGACTTGAACAACGAACAAAGTCGTCATGACTCGCCATAGTTAGGGGAATAAAGAATTCATCTTTAGTCATTTAGCCCCCTACCCAGCACTGCATGTGCTTTGGTTGATTTGAGGTTTGTATTAAACTTCATAGTACTCACAGGCTTACCATCAGCACCAGCAAGACCAGGTTTACCAGAATCTCCAGGTCTTCCCACCTCTCCCTAGAGACAACATAGATCAGGCAGTAGCAAGTTAGTTAGCGGTAAACTATTGACTATTGTAATATGAACACATGAAGTAGTTCCTGAATTGAAATTCTTTCAGTATGTTTATTTACATAATATCTATAATAAATCAAAATAATAGTCAATACGTTTTTACTGCCGTTGAGCTGTGGACTGTGTGTCTTTTTTAAACAAAGAAAAGCAGCCTCAAGCATTTTGGAAAGCTGATTAGCTTTTACAGTGATCACCTGCAGAAAAGCAGCATATGTTTTCAAGCATAGACATGACCTTATAAACTTCAAACATTCCTTGAGGAGGTTTTTGTGTGAATTTAACAGAGTGAAGATTAATGTGGTATTCTCAGTCGCTGCAATAGAGTCTAGATGTAAATGTCTTTAACCTTTTAATGAAGTCTGCACCATTCCGTGGCCTATGCTTAGGAATGGCTTTATGTTTTACGGAGGTGGAAAGATGGTAAATGTTTAACCTTTAAGCCTGGAGCTCCAGGTGGTCCAGGAGGACAGACACAAGGCTCGGGGGTTGGATCAATATCAGCCGGTACACCAGGACACTGAAAGAGTCCAAAAGAAACCTGCTATTATTTTGTACTTCTTAAACTGTCAGGTCCCAATGATTCCTATTGTATGTGTTAAAAAGAAAGCACAGTACGGCGTCACACGACTGTATTCCGTCTTGAGTTTCTTAAGAGCCTTTATTATACTAGCATTCAAAAGTACAGCTTAGTAGCACTGCATTGGTTCGTTGCATGATGCGAAATGGCAGCCATCCCACGGAGATGATCGAACACTTAAGGGATTATTAAATCTTAGACTTAGATCTAACTACATAACTGTGAACTTTCCAACTGGGTGACTTGCCAGTTATGAGGTAACAAAAAGTGAAGAACCAAAAGAGACGCACGGCAGGCTTAAATTAAGCTTTGAAGGGCGTATCGCCAATGCCTCTTAAGGCATGGTGCCAGATCAAGATGGCTTTAGGAGCATAAAGCATATTCTGTTAGTTATTCTAACCAAATAAATCCACAGATATGACATGGTTAAGATGGCTGATTTCAGTATGCTTCGGCACTTTCTAAGAACAACACGGGGAGTCTTACCTCTGCAGCTGAAAATGAGCTTAGCAGTTACTTTTGAAAGCGAGCAAAGCCATTGGTCAAAATACATACCTCTCCATCCTACAAATGAAAGGAGCGAAATGATGTAATCAGCCAAAATGCAGCAAATCAGCATGGTTTACTTACAAGAGATTTCAGCAAGGTCTCTGCGGTCCTAAATTTACAATGACTCTCAGACAAAAGTGAAAAACATTTTCAGGCAAGCTTGGTTAGTAAACCTGAAACAGCTAGAAGTTGTGAGGTTGGTTTTAATGCATTTTTCATAACTGAGAAAGAAAAGCAGGCAAAAAGAAATGTTGCTGGAAGCACTGACATGCATTTATATCCACAAATTCTGCGACTTTAAGACATCTCTGTAAATAGAAGGAACAAGTATTGCGAACTCACTGGTTAACACAACCTTACATACCGAGTCACTCATATAATTGGTATCACAGTATGGGTTATACTGGAAAAAATAATGTGACATTAATGGTTGGAATATATTGGTCTGGGCCAAAATAGGAACATCCAAGATTCTTGTACTCACAACACCAGGTATTTCACAAGCTGTCTCTCTGTTATTCTGCTCAGGGTCACAGTAGATTCGTAGCTTCTGAATTTCAAACTGTTGAAAGAGAAATTAGCGCACATTGTTTGTACATGCAAAAGTTATTCTGTGTAAGCTAAATAATATCTCCCTGTATCTCCATATAATATCACCATATAAAATTGCAGGGGAATATACTTCAAAGTAATCAGAATTACTTCCAAAAGAAATGCTTTGTATGTTACACTATCCTGATTTTCTAGTGTATCAGATACCCTACATAGTGTTATATTGTTTGGTCATATTATTTTGTGTTCAAATGTCAAGTGAACTTTTTTCCACACCATAACTGTCATAAATCATTGATAACATTTCCCTGTATGACTGTATTTATTTGGAGTAAATATGTTCAAGAGATACTCTTAAGGTTCCTGTCAACCTTATGTAAAATCTTTACATGTGCATACTTATTGTAAAGATGTTCCACGGAAAAAGAATTGACCAAATTTATATAAAAAAATATTTCTACAATATAGTGCCTCAAAAATTCAGAGCTCCGGCCTGCTCCAAACTGCATGGGCTTGTGAGATCACATAATGACTCAAAGATGCGAAGAGACAGATGTGTTGTAACATTGTCAGATAAGGAGACAGCTGTGCTGACTGGATTCCTGCTTAGTTATTTTGCAGTGATGATTCCAATGTAAGTTTAAGATGTTAATCTTTTAGAAACGTGTTCATGTGGTCAGTCGAGCTGCTTTAACAAATGAGCCAAGTTTATGTTCCAGGGCCAACTTAGATGTCAATTGCAAGTGAAATAACTTCAATAAGTAAACCTAAATGTCATTCAGGGCTAATGAGGATTTTACAAAATTTGTACAGATTTTCCGGTTGCTCATTTGACACAGGATATCAGCCAAAACAATTAGCTAACCTGCCATCTCCACTGATGGCTGCCTCCAGAAACTGTTACTACTGCTTCGATCCTACTTCAGAAGGACATGGGGGAATGAAGGGGAGGAGAGGAGAAGGAGAAATTGAGAGAACTAGTAGTCTGTCCTCTCTGGTAGGGAATAGAGCAACATCACTCTAAATATCAGTAAATCCCTTCCTAAGTGTCTTGTAACTCGTGTGTCCTCTGCTGGAAGCAGGTGTTTGAAGGGGCTTCTCATCTTCTCTGCTATTTGGATGGCAAACTGGCATCACAAATATCAGTTTCTGATAGAGGAGGAGGATCAGTAGAAAAATATGGAAACTTTTGGGGTTTCTGGATGCAGCCAATTTCAGGCTAAACGAAACGCTGGTACCATGGAAGTGTTTTAAGTTCAACCGGAAAATGTGAATAAGAACCGAGGTGCACACATTATGAGAGCTGTCTCAGTGCCTCAGTACTGTAGCCAAAGAGTGTTTCAGTTGTGGTCTGGTTCTCAGAATTACCCACATTACGAAAGGCTGAGAAAAACTGGACTACATTCGTGGTGCCTTTATATCAGAAGAGCACAACCCACAGAACGTCCTCAAAGTCATCAACTCCAAACTAACTGCTTGATTCCTTTCGGAGGTCTGATGTCACATGCAACAGATTTTGTCCTGCCCAACTCAAATAGGATGATAGGATAGGATGAAAATGGTGATAAGGCATTAAAAATGTATCAGCAGAAAAGACCAACATCTCCAACACATCACAGTGATTCATCTCAGTGGATATGTTAGAAAATACTCATAAAAATGGGCAGACAAGGGCTTTAAAGGGGACATGTTATGAAAAACTCAGTTTAGTTATAATGGGTCTATGGGCTATACAAAATATGTTCATGAAGTTCTTTGCACAAAATCACTCTCACATAAAGAGATCTCACCAGCTCTATTCTTCACAGTTTCAGTCCCTTTCAAAATGAGCCATTTAAGGGCTCTGTCCCTTTTATGCAAATAAGCTGTTGCTAGCCATGGCCCACTCATCCCATACTAATGCTGCGCATTTAACACACCTGAAACAGAGGCGCTATCCAGCCCTATATGTTCGACCCTGAGTCAGACCCAGAGCAAGATGAACACAACACTTCATGTGTGACTTGCCTTTGCCTGTAGCCATAGCACGCAGCGTCTTATGTGTGCTCGTAAAACCAGCAGACAAAAATGGCCAATCTTCAACTAATCTAGTGGGTGGGGGCTTGACAGATGAGGGGTGGCAAATTTCCACATTATTATGTAACAATACGGAGGGCCATCTAAACAGCATGTCCCCTTTAATTTACAAGTACTACATTTGATGTTTGTATTTATTAACTCAGTCACAAAATACTGTGAGGTGAACAAAGAAGAAGATGGTTGATTGCCTTACCGGGACGGTAGTTTCTTTGCTGACGTATTTCCCAACTTGTGTCTTTCCATTGATGAAAATGCCCACAGGAGGTTCTAGTGCCAAGGTTTCAATTTCTAAGTCATCGACATAGAGGGTGACATCTTCCTCTGTTACCAGGAGACGCAGCTGATGCCATTTTTCATCAAAAAGTTTCTGCCCAGACATAGAATAAAATGGTTTGGGCTCTGAAATTTTTTAATCGAACTTTTCAGTATCAAGCATAGAACAGATTAAGCACTAATTACTAACAACATGTATCTTTGTGCTTCTGCTTGCAGTGATTTAATGGACTGGCTTGGGGGAAAGCAAAAAATAGCTAGTTTGCCTCGATGCTAGGAAATAGTGTGTTGATTTACGGACATTATGTTCACAAAAAAAAAAAAATCAAGACTAGATTCAGTGTCTTCTGAACGGTTATTATACCATCTGTGGTCAGTAGTAAATCTGTATTATACAGCAATCTGCAATTTCACGCTCTTCACATACTGCTGAATCATTACCCGTCCAGAGCCAAGAGGAATCAACTGGAGGCTTGCATTAAGAAATCCTTGACAGTGAAAGCAGTTGTACTTTTTATTTATTTCAAATGCTTAAATCTTACTTCCTGCATTGAGGTTTACTTTCATTAACCATTAAACACAAAAGAGAATGTCATGATGTCATATGTGTTTAATTATTGTTGATTCAGATTTCCAAAACCGTATCACAGACTGAATGTTCTAGTTGTAAACTTCTTCTGAATGTACTGCATGTAAAGGTGGTCATTTCAGACCACATAATTTTATTGAGCTGGCACTAGCATTAGTTTGAGTTCTTTACTTCCACAACGAATCTGTAGTAAAAGGACTAATGTTGTGAAATAATCCCACTGAGGCACAAAAAAGATACTGGGAACAAAACTGCCATGGATGAACACTGACATTTCATCTGATTTACTTTATTTCTATGATGTACAATCTTTCTACTGTCCAGGCATAGGGTTACTTTCTCATTTGTGTTGCAGCCTTATAATTGGCCATGTCCTGCAAATAAACATTTTTTTTTTCAATTTTATTCTATTGCATGCTTATAGGTCCCAAAAGTCTACTCTAAGGTTGCCATGAAAATTGTACTATTACAGGCTCTTGTTCAAGTTTTACTGAGCTCATATTTGCTGCTATATAAACAGTAGTTAGAGTAGAGGATTGAGGCTAGTTTAAAAATATCTGTATGAGAGTTCCTGTTTCATATTTACCCTTGCTGGTGACTTAGTGAAGACCACTGTCTGTATTCCACTTGGCGCTCCGCTTGTAGTTGTGAACAGGACTGTTCTGTCTAAGCCATTTAGAGAGACTGCCATTTGAGGCTTCCCATCCATCGTCTGAATCCGCCACAGATCCCACTCCTCACTCAGCACAGAGCCCTTGTACTTAAGTGTGGCCACAAACACGTAGGATGGTGGAAGCCCATCAGGAAACAAACTCCTGTAAATATTGAAGTATTGAGTACTGAATGAACCTAAATATATGTTTAAATATATGCTTTTCAAATCATACCTTGTGTTCTCACTTAGATCAACTTTGGAGGTCACTTGGTAGGCTTTGGTTCCATAAAATGATCCTTGTGTCTTTTTGGTTTTTTTGGACAAGTTCAGATGCAGCAGAATGTCAAATCCCTTCTCATCTCGAGAGTCAATCGGAATCTTTGTTGGACATACAGTCTCTGTGGTACATTAGAGGGAAAGAAAATATATTTAAATTATACATATATGACACCAGATTTTAACACTTGATGTTCATACAAATCTACTTCAGTTGTTGTTCATTTGTATAGTCATAGCTGGCTTATTTCTCATTGATATCAAAACGATATTTCCTGCACTGCCAGGAAGAATGGTTGGGAAACGTTAAACATTCAAAGAATGCTGGGCTTTATTTCATTTGGCCTTGGACAGAAGTAAAGAATCTGTAGTAAAAGGCTCTGGCGCGAAACCCTGGACATTTTGCAACTATGCAGGCTGTCTAAAGAACATCCCGGCCATTGCACCGAGAGAAAAAATCAGAGAAAGAAATGACCATTACTTCCAAAACAAAACATATCTTAACCATTAATAATGACAATGTCCAGAAAAACTACATAATCAATTCTTTAAACAAGCCCCACTTTTTTTTATAGATGTCAGGTTTTCCAACTTAATAGCTATATTGTTCTACATATTTTTTTTCTTCCTTTAACAAGTTACTGTTAGAACAGAAAATTCCCTTTGTGAATGGGTTCCCCAACGGAATTTTCAATAAATGCAAAACGTCAGCTTTTGACCCCTTCCTCTTTTCTACGATACATCATAGTGCAACTTGTTTTTCTTCCCCTGTAACAAATTTGCTGTCACAACAAATTACTGGGACAGTCACTATAGTGCGTTTCACTTTTTCATGAGTTTAAACGCTGCAGTTTTATGTGGAGTTTCAGGGTTGGTTTGCTTGTTTGTTTATGAACAGCTTCTTTATATACGACACCTGAGTTACTTCATCTAATGTGATGCTGCTGAAATGAAAGGCTTAGGCTGAAGTGAAACTTTTGGGCAGAAGGAATTCATTCCTGTTTGCCGGAGTCATACATGGCCTGTCGTGTACAGGAACCGAGAGCAGTTTAAGACTGCGGGTAAAGAAATAATTACTGACGGTTTTCCAGGAAGTTGACTCAGAAATTGTGTGGAACATAGTCCTCATTTCACACTTTGCATTTACTACCAGCCAGGTGTACACCTGAACCTTCTGGGGTGTAAATCAGCTGCTGATCTATGCTGCAAAATGACCAACTTAAGCATACAGCTCATGCTGGGAGGTGAATCTTTCTCTACAGGTAGACTGTTAACACATTCTTCCTCTGTGAAGGCTCAGCCCCATAAAACAGTACAACGTAATGTCAATGCATACAGTACACACTACACAGGCTATGCCAGGTCAAGCACATAACAAAATTCGAGACATTTAAGATAAGATAAGATAAGATAACATAAGATAACATAAGATAAACCTTTATTAGTCCCACAATTGGGAAATTTGCATTGTCATGGCAGTGGACAGTACACAGGTAAGAGCAGCAAAAAACAATAGATTAGAATAAAAAACTGTACCACACACTGAGTATATGTATGTATATATGTACAGAGTGAATATATAAATATATGTAAGAACACTGTGGATATAAATACAGGTACGTAACAGAGTTACAGGCATTGACAAAAACAGTAAAACACAGCAGAAACAGTAATAATGCACCAAGATAAATTGCACATCTCACCCAGTAATATTCCATCAGACTATCTGCACCAGAAATGTGGCCATCAGCCGATCTCTTACCTTCACACAGCTTCTGTCGAATAACCTCACGGATCTTGGAGATGGCTTTATAGTCTTCGACATAGAAAACATAGGTTGAGGATGGCTTGTTGGCAATTGCCCTCAGCTCCGTCTCCTCTGTCTCAGCGCCAACGCCAATTGCAAACAGGATTATCCCCTTTTTCCTTGCGGCCTCTGCAGCTTCCAGCACTACATCTTGTGATTTCCCATCCGTCAGAACCACAGCAATTTTTGCAATCCCATTCGGACCACGCTCAGATAGGGCAAACAGCTTGTCGTTGGCGAACTTTATGGCTTTTCCTGTGTTGGTGTTGCCCCCCATGTATTCTATGGACTCCATACCTTTGATGAGGTCTCTGGTTGAAAAATGTTTTCCCAGTGGAATGTGCAACACAGGGTCATCACTGTACTGGACCACACCAATCTGGGTGAATTTCTGACCAATATTGAAGCTCGTTGTGATGTTCACTAGCCATCGTTTTACTATCTCAAAATTTGTGTCATCCACACTCCATGAGCCATCAAGTATAAATACTAAATCACTGGGGGCTGTTCTACAACCTGGAAAAGCAAAGAAGCAAGCACATGATATCTTTACCCAATGTGTTATGAAGAGTGCAGGCTGCTAACACTGCATTAAAGAAAGAAATGGTTCAAATGTACACAGTTTTCCACTTATGTGATCAATCAGCCAAGACATTGTTTGGTTGACCAAACAAGAGGTTTAGTGTCCAGCTTTTGCTTCTTTAGTTACAAGACTGGAGGCTAACAAATACTAGAGGAAAACTGTCACCTAAATGTTTTCCTTAAATACATCCCCAGACCTCTCTCAATTCACTGAAATCACATCCAGCTCTTTGTTAAGATGGGGCAGACTTATTGTGAATGAACAAAACATCACTGCTCTCGTAGGAGAGCAGCCATTGTAGGACAGGTCTGGAGAGACTGATCTTGGATCTGATCTGTTCTATAACAATGGCTGTCACAAAATCTGCAACGTGCTGAAGAGCTGGATGGGGTTTGAGTCTGCTGACAGACAGTTTTGTGGATGATTTTACATAGACAATTTTGGTGACTTTGACTTCTAGTGTTAGTTTGCAAGCATTGTAGTTCTAAACTAAAAGAGTAAAACACCTTTGCTGATCAACTGCACCGGTGTACATTTGCATAAATCAGACTTTTTAAAAAAGCAAAGTCGGTCCAGAATTAATTAATCGCTTGATTAATTTAACATGATTAATTAGGTGATGTTATCTGAGACAGAAATCTACATGCAGTGGTAATGGGGATGAGAGAAGCATCTTACTCAGTCTCATGTCCTCATCTTGTGCTGTGCAAAATAAGGGGAGGAGCATGGAGTATAGACACCAAGACACAAAATGCATGGATCTTGTTTTACAACCCATGTTCCTGAAGTGCCAAGCTCCAGTTTTTGCACCTAAAGAGAAATGAAGACAAGACGTGCATTTCTTAGATGACCTCACACAAATGACATCATGTGGATGTTAAAGCAGTGTTTTGATGGCTTGTTACATGAACAGCATGCTGTTGTGTTTTACAACGAGATCTTTCATTCCATTTGTGGAGCACAGGATGCAGCGAGGTTAATGGAGTCCATGCCAGCAAACATGAACGTTAAGGATCAGACATATCTACGGCATACAAGGAATAGAAGTAAAGGACGGCTGGTCAAAACCAGCTAAGCAGTTTATGCTTAATTGAATGGTAGAATGTTTACAACCTCATGAATCAAACATATTGGATACAAAAGTGAACATGGTTTGGCTGAGCTATACATGCAAGCAGAATAGCATTTTCAAAGGAACTCTGGCTTCTTTGCAAAACCATGTATTTTATTGCAGTTTCCAGAAAGAGACAGAACTGCAGACATTACAGAAACAGTAATAAATGAGTAACAGATATTTCAGAAAGAGTGGAGTTTTCGCCTTGTTGGCCTGAAGACCACTGTGTCTGTGGTCAGACAAAGATGAGCTGCTTTTAAAGCTAGTGACCAGCTTTGCCAACTGAAAGATAAGATTAACTATACCAGAGGTCACACTAGTACACCATTTACTCATTTGTGCTATGCATTGTCCTATCTGTTGGAGGTCTTCCTCTTTTTGACCATGAAATTGAAGCATGAATCCACATAGAATTCCCCTGCCATGACAGAGCTGGCCTCTCGCTCCAGTGCTTTCCCAAATCCCAGCGTGGGGGGAAGTCATCTGGAACTCACCAGTATTTGCACGACCCAGTCGCCATACACCCTCCTACTTGCGTTTTCTCAGAACTGGATATTTCTACTTCTCTGCCAATCACACATGGAATCCATTTACAGTGTCAGACAGTGAAATTCCAGTTCTGGACAGTGACCAAACACATGTAGTCATGACAAAGTGAAGGCAACTTCAGTCCAACAAAAGTAGAAAGAGTTTGATTTGACGTTGCCGTTACGCAACATAAGTCTTTCCTGAGTGGACAACACTAAAGGCTTCTGCTGCGAGCATAAATGTTGAGCTAAACTCTGCTAGAACTAGCTGTACATATGTGTCTGCTGGCCAGTGCCTCTTGCCATATGGCATTTTTCTGCTCCATAACCCTTTCATTGACCTCTGAAGTTATTGGGGCTCTCCAGACACTTTACGGTTCCTTCCCCGGGTCAGCATGACGTAGACAGAACAGTAACGTAGATGGAATGCGACATGTTTAAATATCTTATGCGACATAGCAGAATTACACCCTGAAATCCACACAACGCATTCTCAGCATGTATCATCCAAAACATGACATGGAAATCTCTGTGGAATTTGGTGGTGAGTAATTCGCCTGTTTGCAGGGATACTTGTTTAAGATTTATTTCAGCCGAGGGAGTTTCGTCCAAATAGATGTGGGAGACGGGAAACCCTTGTTGAACAGCTGATTCCTCCCTGTTCTCCAGATGAGGTATTGCTCAGAGTGTTAATTTCGTAGCACCTTTCATGCACCACAGTGCAGTTACTTTAAGCTTATACTTATAAGGTTTTTATAGTGCTGTTTATTTGCTGATTTTAACAGACTGAGTGAAAAACATACAGCATATTTCCTGAATGTAACAAATTGGGGAGAAAACATAAATTGTGGTCTGTGCAAAAGTTGATAATGTGTGGGTTTTTTTCCTCAGTATATTAAACTTAAATCTGCAGACAGATTTAATATTCTGTTCCCTATAGAGTATGTGTACGTTTGGCCTTACTGAAATATTTACTGTTATTCTGTAATGGAACTCTTTTTTATAGGGAAGTTTTTGTGCCTGGAGGCATCTTTTACCCATTTAGAAAAGCTTGTTTGCAATGTAAAGATCATTCCAGTTTTAACTGCTGTTTAACATTTTCACTTAGTTTTCCAAAATGAGGGAAAAATAAATGAACAGCCAAGTTCCTCAGGCACCAAGGAAGAGCCAAAACATTATATCAGAGAGCCCATTGAATTGATTTCAAATAATCAAAACCGTAACCCAGAATTTTAACAGGACTGAACCATTCTAACTATCCCGGGGGTTTCCTCTACCCCTCACATCATGCATAACCTTAGAGAGTAACATTGTGTCCATGTCGGGGATCCCCCTTTTTTGATTACCAGGCTTCCTCCACCCCTTTCCCTGCCTTTTAAAGCAGCCACTCACAGAGGGACCCTAGGACACATCTTATAGGAGTAATATAGAGCTCTTCTCTGTGGTTTTAAAAAACACTTAAATCATTTAATTCATTGCTTGTATGTGACAGCGGCACAAACAAGAGACAGATAACTTTTCCTAATGCCTTCAGTATGCTGCTTCTGGCGAGCCTGTCAGCCTGTGGAAGCCTACAAGCTCAATGATTTGCGAAGACATTAAACCAAAATGCAGAACGCATAATGTTCTGCTTCAGCGCATGCTTCAGTTTCCTTCATTGTGTTTTCGTATGCAATGTTCTCAAAAGGTACCACGTCTCAGCAAAAGATGGAACGCTCTGTAAAATGCTGCACGCACGCCTTGTCCAATAAAAGCAATTCCATATCGCTGAAGACATTCCAGATGACTTTTCTGAACAAGCCACAATTTTAGTTCATCAGTGATAGCAGCTTCAGAATGAAACATGAAACAGTAGCTCAATCATGCTGATTTTCTCAGATGCAGCCAGAGTGGTAAAAACAAAAAAAGTGCAAAAAATACCAACGCCAAACCAAAAAAAGAACATGCACTTATAAATCATTGCATTACAAAACTTTAAGAGAGAAACGGGAAGGGTTTACCAGAACTAAGTGTGTGTGGAGCTGAACTCCTGCTGAATGAAGTCCTCCCTTACGCCCTCATAGGTGTTCCATGGCCAGGATTTAGCAGAGCACTAGACTGGAGGAGGTGGGTTAGGGGAGGCTGCAGAGTCACAGATGTTCCTCCAGTGAATGGGCCTGCCCTCTCCATCTACTTTCCAACTCTTTGTCCCCCCCCCCTCTGTCTCACCCATTCTCTCTCTCTCTCTCTCTCTCTCTCTCTCTCTCTCCCTCTCTCTCTCCCTCCCT